>JAMXBD010001239.1:0-434427 GCA_024138025.1 Combretum micranthum
CATATTAGCTCTTGTTTTTTACCATACTGTCATGCCCAAGGGGTACCTTAAACGTGGTAGTCCGCCGTATACAATACTAAAGCCTATGAATGACTACCTCAGTTACGCAAAGGCTTCTATATCATGTATAAGGCGTACATCACAACCAAGGGGACGCATCGAAGTAGCACAATTTATATTGATAATAATTAAGTAACAAGGCAAGGAGAATACTTATCATAAAACATAAACATGGTAAATTATAATTCTTAGGGGTGTATCCCTCTATTGTTTTTGTAAATCCCCGAAATTTTTGGATCCGAATTATAGTTTAAACCCTAATCGAAAGTCGACCGGATTTCCAGAGTCAACCAAACCTTAGTTTACCGTAACCGCTTAAGTTCGGCATTGCCGTTTTCTCAAGCCCTAGAAAACGAAGTTGGAAAATTAGTTGTTGTAATAGTTCGTAATAGCTATAAGTTTTATAAAAATATCAATTGAAGAATTTCGAGTGTCCTTTGAACCGATCGGACATGATTCTTGAAAAACGTATCCGGAAGCCCGGAATAGGAAAATTATTCCGAATATACAGTTAGATTCGTAAAACTATAAGATTTCCAAAAATATCAATTTCGTAATTTTTCGATAGCCAGAAATATCAGATATCGCTTTTATACGCGTATTTTCTTATTACCGATATTTAATTGTCATGTCTACTTTTACATTACACTATTTTCTACTATTCTACACTATTAATCTATCTCTACTTTTTCTTACAACCTACTCTTACAACCCATACACCTATTTCTTACACATTTTCATTTCCAATACAATTCACATCTTTCATTTCTTACTTTTAATTAACAAAATAGCAAAAAAATTAATTTTCCCTCCTCCCCATGCGTGAATTGGCGCCGGCACCCTCTCTTTATCCCTCTAAATTGTTTTATTTTTCAATTATTTAATTAACACAATTTATCTCCCATATTTTCCTATAAATACCCCCTTATACCTTCACTTCGTTCACACCTCTTCTTCTCTAAAGTTACTCTACAAAAATTTCTCTCCAATTTCTCTCAAGAGTTCTTTCAAGAAGTCTCCTTAGTTTAGCTTCCTTTAGGTGAGAATTTTCTCAAGATTTCTTCATGTTCATCTACTTAGTATGAGCTTAGTGTGTGTTTTCTAAGACATGAAGGTTAAGAAAGCAACATTAGGTTCATGCTTTGTTTTTGTTCATAATCATAATTCCTCTATGTTCATTTATGTTTCTTTTATGTTCATTACTATCTAAACATATCTTATATTATTTAGAGCATATAAGCTCATTGTCTTGCAATTTCTTTATCTTTCATGCAATTTAATTACTTCAATGCAATTATTTATTTCAAAGTTGTTTTTAAGACTAGTCATTCTAGTCTTAGACTTGTCCTCATCAAGTCAAAACAATTTCTCTTTCTTTTCTTTTCGGGACTAGTCTTCTCTTAGTCTCGGGGTACCTTGATGAAGCTAAGGTCCAATACTTGATTTACTTTATTATTTACTTAAGCTTTCAAGTTATTATTTTACTTATATTTCATATTCATGCATGAACATAATGTTTTGTCTCAACAAAAAAAATGAGAAAGTGTTTTCTTGAATTAAAGATTCTTTCTAAAGAAATAAATATGGAAAATGGATTTCTTAAAAACCCAAGAACATGCATGGGAATGATTTTTCTTACATAAACAAAAGGTTTTATGAAAACTTATCTTTCATCAAAAAAGTAGAAATTCTTTTGGAATCATTACAAGAAATAAAAATGTCATTTTACTACTTTTGAAATCCAAGTTTAGAAAATAAAACCACACTTTAGGAAATTAAAGTAATTACAAGAGATTTCATTTAGAAATAGAATATTCATCTTAATAACTAAAAGATGTTTTAAAAGAAATATTCAATAGAATCTCAAGTTCAAAGTCTTTTAAAACCTTACTTTTTATAAGTTGAGACAATTTCATTTACTTCATACATATGTTATGAGTCATTACAAGTATATATATATATATATATATATATACCTTTCAAAAGTTTACAAAATAATTGAAATATTTATCTTTTCAAATGAGCTTTGTTTACAAAGAGGAAAACAAGTGTTTACAAATTCGTGGAAAATCTGGTCGCTGTCTTTTCGGAACCCAAACGACCTAGTTTTATGAAAATAAGTTTAGAAATGTGTAAATCTTTCCGAGTAGGTAGAAAACGGTATATTATACACAAAATTCCGAGTTAAAATGAGCAAGATATGGCCATTTTAAGTTGGAATTTCCCCTTATGCGATTTTACCGCGATTTTAAGAAAAGATTAGAATCTTCAAGAAAAGAAGTTCATGAAATACTTATCTTAAGTATTTTTCTTTCTTTTAGATAATCTTGAGGAGGATTGTTCATATCCCGAAGATTATTACGATTAGTGGAAATCCCGAACGACTCATCCGTTTCAAAGAAAGTGTCATCATGGCTGAGTGAGTTTATTCCTCGTTATTTTCATACTCTTGATTGTGCTTGTAAAATTAGTTGCACTAGAATTTAAGAAAAATCAAAAGGAAGTGTACGATAATATGTTGAAAGAATACTAAGTATATCGAAACTCGATTTGTTTGTAATAAAGTTGTATGTGAAGTAATGTCTTGATATGTTTGAAATTGATTGATCACTTGAAAAAAGTTAAATATAACTACTAGACTTTAATTAAAGAAATTATTCATGCACTTCATATTTTAAGTCACATTGCATTCACTACTATACAATTGGTGGGACAAGTGTATAATAGTGGTGGTAGACATAACTGGTATATCATGTCAGTGGCGAGTAGGAGCCAGTAAGAACTACTTAAATTGGTGGCTAGTAGGAGCCTGTAATAACTACAAGATTTTGATGGCGTATAGGAGCTGGTAAGATCTATAAAAGTGTTTTTAAAAGTTGTGGCTGTAATTGGCCTGAATACCCAACCCCGAATGAAGGGCGTAATTCATTCAACATATGATTCCCGGAAAGCCATATGTATTGTATGCTCACGTGGCTGTTGCATTTCATATGTTTGAATAATAAACTTGATTGATAATTTTCTACAAGTATGAATTTTGGGATTTACTCACTAAGCACATAAGCTTACACCCCTATAGATATTTGTATTCTCAAGAACACCTGTTTTTGTGCCGAGGTCTCCCCGTATCAGTGTAGGTTTTATATATTGAAGCTTTGGAGGAAATCTACTCGAAGACTTAGATTAGAATTCCTTTGAAATCTTTAATGTAGTATTTTGGATGTTATAAAGTTTATCACGATCCATGGGATTAGCGGGGGTATGCCCCTAAGAAATTATGTAATAGACCTTTGGTTATTAATGATAGGATATACTTTATTTCTGGATTCTTGTATGTTTATCTTTACTTGCTTAAACTATGCTTTACCGTGTTGGACGCCTTACATATAATACTAAGGCTTTCGCATGACTAAGGTAGCTATTCTTAAGCCTTGATATTATATGTGGCGGACTGCCACGTTTAGGGTACCCTTCGGGGCGTGACAGTTTTTAAATCAAAATAAATACACTTCTTAGAATTTCTAAAACACTAACATAGCATACATTACATATAAGGAACCTTATAAAATAACTTCATCTTATGTTTCCATTTCCTTCATAGATGCTTAACATCCTTCTATGACTTCGTTAACGTCATGATCCTCAATTTAAGCCACGGGTATACCTGTTTCAACAAAATCTAGAGGGGTATAAGCTACAACTAGCTTAGTGAGATTCCTTTTCATTCGCACCATGTTTTCAAACAAGTTCATTTGATGCAACAATCAAATGATTACATAAATATATATAGTTATCTGGAAACCATATAGAACTGATTTACCCCTCCGTATTGAAGGTTAAGGAATCATTGATGAAGATCCTCGATCTTCTACTGCTAGTCCCTAGGTCCCCACCCAAAACATTCGGTTGGCTAAGCTTCGAACCTAGAGTCACATTCCCGGGGTGATTTGGATTCTCTAGGAAGGAATATGGCCCGTGTCAAGCACGATAACAGCCAATCCAACTCTACGCGTAGGAGTAGCAACCTTTTGAAAGAGATGTGACGTGATAAATGCTATGCATGAGCGTTTTATTTTTCTTAAGCCAAACCTTATTAAGGTTTATTAGGAGGCGATCAATCAATTTAGCAAACAATAAGCAGTCATACAAGTACGTAAACAAAAATACTTAAACAGGTAGTTTGAAGTTGCGATATTCTTAATTCTCATTTCACGCATAAACATAGAATCACATATATATACATATCCCATAAATTCCTCATATATATCCATTTTTATCTTTTCTTAGTATACTAATGCTACTACTTTACAAGCACAAGCAAGGTAACGAAATTAAGAGGAATAACTCACTCGTCTATTTCGCAATCTTCTTAGTCGTAAAAATCCTCAGAAAGGGTAATCTCGTATCCTTCGTCACCTAGACAAAAGAAATACCTGGGATGAATATTTCGTAGAAATTCTACTTAAACTTTCTAATTCTATTTCACTATATTTGTCAAATTCGTATAGAATGAAATTTCAATTTAAAATGGCATAACTTGCTCATTTTAACTCAGAATTTCGCATATAATATACCATTTTCTATCTATTCAAAAATATATATCCATTTCTAAGGTTATCTTTATCATATAAGGTCATTTAGGTTCCGAAACCGTAGGGTTCAGATTCAAAACGAATTTTTCTAGATTTTGTGAAACAATTTTCCAACTCATCTTCATTCAAAAATCCTTTTATGAAAATATAGATATATATATAAATATATATATGATTGATAAATCCTTTGAGTATATAGATAAGCTCATTTTTTATATGCAAAATTTCTAATGGTAGTGTCTCAACAATTTATTTCATAAAGTAATTCTTTTTAAAGTGTTAAAACTTAACTTGATAAATTTCTTTTCAAGTATTTTGAAGAAACTTTATATTTTCATAGGTTATTATAAATGAGTATATTCTTATTTTATTTTCTTCGTTCTTTTTTCCAAAACAAGTAAATTTTCCTTTAACCTTAGTCTTTCATAATTTTTACTTCTAGTGATAAAAGATCAAAGTTATCAAAAGTGTATTAAGTTGTTGGAAATCATTTTATAAATTTGTATTTAGAATGGTTTTAGAAAATAAGTCTTGTCTCCTTATATTTATTATTTAAAATATAAGTTTTTGTTTTCTAAAATTTGTTCTTTTATTTTCTTTGAAAAGAATCCTCTTTATTGATAAAATCCTTTGTTTTTAATCTTATCTTATTTATATTCTTTGAAAATAAGTTTTTTTTTTTTTAGAAACTTGAAAATCATTCTTTTCCTACGTGGGTTTATAACTTTATGGGTTGAATTCATCTTAACTTTGAAAACTAGTTTGTTTCTTAATTTTGTTATGGAGTTTAAAAAGAATTTAATCTTAAGCTTTTTGTGAGAACTTTGAATATTAACAAATTATTTTACTAAAACTTAGGTTATCATACTATAGAAAGAAAGTATTTATTATTTATGTTTCCTTAGTAAAGTTATCTTTGTTATTTGAGAAAACTTTGACAAAATGTGTATTATTCTATTTCTTTGTTTCACAATAATCTCCATTATTTAATGATAAGTCATATAATAGAAAATTTAGTTTTAAGTTCCTTTAATAAAGTAAAATTCTACTTTTAGTTTTAGTTAAGACAATATCATTATGTAGATACAAGTATTATGAGCATGTAAAATAATAAGAATATGAGAAAATACTATAACAAATAATAATAAGCGAGATAATAAAAATA
The DNA here is from genome assembly GCA_024138025.1 of Combretum micranthum. Taxonomy (NCBI): domain Eukaryota; kingdom Viridiplantae; phylum Streptophyta; class Magnoliopsida; order Myrtales; family Combretaceae; genus Combretum; species Combretum micranthum. The sequence continues at coordinate 5,818 of JAMXBD010001239.1, forward strand.
TCTAGTATTGGGAACCTTAGCTTCATCAAGGTATCTCGGTCAAGTATTGGGAGCCTTAGCTTTATCAAATCATCCCGGGACTAAGAATAGACTAGTCCAAAAAGAATAAAGAAAATAAAGAAAAGGTTATTTTAACTTGATATGGACAAGTCTAAGACTAGAAAGACTAGTCTTAAAGAAATAGCATGAAATAAATAAATTGCAAAGCATGAAGTTAAATAAATAACAAGTGAGCTTATATGCTCTAAAGATTATATATAAATACATAAATATATTTAGTTTGATATGAATAAGAAATTACAACAATAAAATCAACATAACAACATAATAAAATAGGAATTTCATGTGCAAGAACAAAACATAAACATGTTGTTGCTTTTACTACTTATATGAGTTTCAAAACAACACCATAGTCATGTTAAGTTATATGACATAGGTAAATAAATTGTTAGAAGAAGTTTACTTAAAGTGTTTATGTGGTATGAAGATGGTAGATGAATAGGGTATTATGTGAGTAGTGATATGTGCTAGATATTTTGTGTATAAGGAATGATTTTTGTGAAGAATTGGTTTAAGAGAGTTTTGGTAGAGAAAAATTTTGAATAGAGGATTTGTGGAGAGATGTTAGGAGAGTTTTGGTAGTGAAATGAATTGTATGAAAGAATAAAGGAGGAATGAGGTATTTATAGAATTTTGGACTGAAAATTATATGTAATTAAATTAATTGAAAAAGAAAATAATTGAAGAGAAGAGAGAGAGAAATGTGGACGGCCATTGTAAGAAGGAGAGAGAAATTTGATTAAAAATTAATTTTGGAAGAAAAGTGTAAGAGAAGTTTGATAATATGTGATGTAGAATTTTTATGGGAAAAGAAAATTGTAAGAAATAGGTATGTATGTGTAAGAATAGGTAGTAAAAAAAAGTAGAGATAGATGAATAGTAATGAACAGTAGAAAAGTACTATGAACAGTAAACTAGACGAGTAATAAAAATACGTGTATAAATGCGATATATGTAATTTTTAGCTACCAAAAAATTCCAAAACTGATATTTTTGAAAACCTTATATTTTTACGAGTCTACTGGTATTAATAGAATATTTTTTGCCTTCCAATGTACCAGGGCATAATTTTTTAAAACTAATCCCGTTCGGATTCGAAGGACACTAGAATTTTGCGAATATGATATTTTTAAGCTTCCTTATATTATTACGAACTATTATCAACAATTATTTCCATTTCTTTGTTTAGGGTTTAAGATCGTGGGATTGCCGGATCTTAAACACTAGGGTTTGTTGTAAGCTTTGTTGACTTTTAGGGTTCCGGTTTGATTTCTAATTTTGTTGAGTTATTCGTAGGATCATATAATTTTGTAGTTTTGACCGTATTATATTTTTAGTTTGATATCTATGGTTTATCTCATTTTATTTGTGATTATTTAATATTTTTCAGTTCTTGGGATCGTTTAACCGAGTCTAGGGTTATGAGTTGACTCAATTTGACTTTTGGTGAAAATTAAAATTTCTGATTCTAAAATTCTCCGAAGGATTTAAGATCTTAGCATTTTGTTGTCGAGCGTTATTTGGATATATCGTTTTGATTTTCATTTTAGGAATCGGGTAGATGATTTGATTGATGTATGGATGTTGATTCAACCGATAGTTGGATTTTCTATTTTGTTTTTGAGGGTTCTCTTTTCCTCAAGATTAAGAATTCTTGTTTTTTATCTTATTTAGAATTAAGTTTTAACTTGGTTCAATTTTTAGGGTTTCAATTTCAGTGTTTGACTCTTAGGATTATTTTCTAAGAATTATGAGATTTTCAAGGATTTACAAATACCACTAGCATCACTTGGCTTAGCAATCAATTTCCCATTATCTTCATTAGATGGATCACGTTCAATTCATGCTTCTCATCATGCTTATGACTACTGCTACTCTTCTTCTTATCCTCAATCCAATAAAACATTTTACTACTGTCATGTTTATAAGAGTTACCCGAAGATTTGTGCGATTTGTGCTAACGCTCCACTTTTTTTGCCATTACCATTGTCTCTTCTAAAGTATCAAGCCACTATAGCTCTACAACATTCGATATCTCAGTTTTCAAACCAGCAATAAATCTAGCAATCGATTGTTCTGGAGTCTTCATGATTTGGCTTCTAATTGTTAGAATCTCAAATTCTTGGACATATTCAGCCACACTTCTACTTCATTGGTGTAAAGTATGTAACCGTATCAGTAACTCTTGACTATAGCAATCTAATACAAATCTTTGTTGTAATAGTCCACGCATTACAGCCAAAGTTCCCACATCCCATTCTCCATTCCTTCTTCGATTAGCCAATACATTCTTCCACCATTGGGAAGCATAACCCTTGAATTCAATCGCAGCTAATTTAACCCACTGTACATCATCACAATCATGGTAATCAAATAATTTCTCAATTTAGTCTTCCTAATCAAAATACTTATCAACCCCTCCAATGCCATCAGAAGATGGGACCTTTAATTTCATGGTGTTTATACCGCGTAATCCTCTAGGACTACGACCATCACAATATTCATTGAAATCATCATCATATTCTTCAATCCTATGTCCTCTCACCGGATGTCGAACAAATCCCCTTCCTTTTCCACGAACATCCACTGCACCACTACGAGGAAGTTGCATCCTAGTGTTTTCCTCCAGTTCCTCCATGTGCCTTTGTTCAGGTGGGTCATAGGCAGGAGGAGTACCTTTAGCAATTCATTCCATACCTCTTAGGGTTTCCCCTTGTTGCTGCATCATGTTTTGCATTCCTTGCATCATCTCCCTCATGAACTCCATGAAATTTCCCATATTTACGGCTTCCTCTCCCTTTGAAGTATTACTATCTCTACTTTAAATATCAGTCTTCCCCGACATTCTTAAAGAAACCAAGTTTTGCAGCAAAAAGTAAACAATTAACAAAATCAAGTCTTACCAACAACAATCCAAAAACTGTCACCTCCAGTCGCAATCACAACCCTATGCTCTGATACCAAGATGATATGGATTGGTGTATCCGATTTAATTACGGATCTAGTGCCTCCAAATGCGAATGAGGCTTGTGATGAAATATGCAATGATATAAAGAAATAACAGAAAAATAAAGATATGAACGAATTAATCCTAGATATGATGCCAAAGACTAAATCGACCAGTTGCCCTAGTTTATTGAGATGACTCACGAAGACAAGAAACAAAAAAGAAATTCTAGTCAATCGATATGACTCATGTTAACTAGAAGATCTAGGATAGATCGATATTATACACGATCAAGGATTCGTCAAAAAGGACAATTTCAATTACCCAAAGATAGAATTCAAGTCAAAACCAAAAAGTGTACATTATATATGAATGAAACCCTCATATAGACCTACAAGTCGAGCAAAGGGTAAAAAGGTAAAATACCAAAAAAAAAAAAATAAGAAGATGCGTCTAAACTATGCATGACGAGATGAAGATCCCCTTGTCTATCATGGCCATTACATGAGCCATGATCTTCTCAACTCAGTCTGCATTACTTCAACTTCTGGTTGTTACGAGCGTGATTGTTAAATCACGGCCTTCGTAACAAGCAGGACATAACCTGTTATCTTCTCAATTGATCTAAATCATATGATGATGATAAGCTCACCGTCCCTGTCATGGTCGTGTTCTTCATTAAGGCCTGGGTTACGGGCATGATAATGGCTGTCATGCCCCGAAGGGTACTCTACACGTGGTAGTCCACCATATACAATATCAAGACTTAAGAATGATTACCTTATTCATGCGAAAGTGTTAATATTATATGTAAGGCGTACAATACGGCAATAGGAAACGCCAATGGGAAGTGTTGTTTAAGCAAGTAATAATGAACAAATAAGAATCTAGGAATAAAGTTAACCCACAATAACAATTAAGAGTCCATTACAAAAGTCTTAGGGGCATTTCCCTGCTAATTTCTAAGGGTCATATAGAAATTACTAAGTCTTTATAAGAAAACTTAAATACTTTCACCAATTGATTTTAGAGGAAGTCCATTCTAAGTCTTCGAGTATATTTCTCCTAAAAGCTCCTACAAAGATGACTTACACGGATATGTGAAGACCATAGATATAAGAGCAAATGGTCCTGCGTGTACAAAAATCTATAGGAGTGTAAGCTTTACGAGCTTAGTGAGAATATTCCCGATTAACATACTCGAAACAAAGATATCAACCATGTTTATTATACATACGAGTGAAATTGTCACGCTCTAAAGAGTACCCTAGTTGTACTGTACTGTAGATAGATTGGATTTTGTCTAATACAATTAGTTACTCTAAGAGATGTGACATACATAATATATATAGTAACAGAGAAGATAAACTACATAAAAAGTTGAATAAAACTATTACAGATTGGTTTATCAAACAAATAGATTAAGAACATAAAATAGATATAAGTTTACTAGTACAGTAGATCTATATTCCTCTTGTCTATTCCTATATCCTACTGGCTTTATTCCCTTACCCACTCTAGCCTATGGGATGGTACTAGCCATGATTGTAAGAGGATCCTGAAAAATCTATTAGAGTATGAGCATTTTCTACAGCTCAGTGAATAACCATTACATATTATACATCAAACAAAGCAAACAAGTAATTTATCAAGCAAGTGTAATGATTGCTTAAACATATGTATAAGTACAAGTCTGGACAACCGGAATCCAAACAGGATGTAGATTTACGCCCTCTCATTAGGGTTGAAGGAACCTAGTCAAGGATCACATCTTTATGACCCACCCGCCCAAGAGAAACTTAGAATCATAGGAATAGCAATACTCACGTTTAGTTTTCACTTTATTAAATATTTTTATTACTTAATTTCCTTTAGAATAAAGAGACTCCATTAAGTATTAGTCATTTCAGGCCGATACCATAAGCGGCGTTCCTTCTTTTGCCAAGTAGTTCCCGTGGAATAGAATAGAGTAGGGATAATCTTGCAAAGAACTAGGAAATTCACATATAGAAAAACCAAGTATTACCTGAGATCCGAAATACTAACACGTAGTGGACTGTCACACTTTTATGCAATATTTATGCAAGTCATGAAATGCATGGTCCTTTAAATTATAAGTCTGTCAGGTATAAAAGTAAATTTTAAGGTGACCAAGCAGTTTACAGACAATATCCAACATGCTTCAAACAATTATTCACATCAATTTTGCTATAACTTTAAATAAGCATGACTTTGGCATCCAATTCATAAACCACTTCAACAAACATAGTTCCCAAACTCACATGCATCATACAAGAATTTTATATGATTTCAGGTGCAACTAATATTACAAACACAAACAATGTAATATATCAGAGTTACTCACCTGCTTATGGTGCTTTTAATCATAGTAATCTTTCGAAGTCTATGATCGATTCAGATTCACTTAATAGATGAATAAATTTTCATAAATTAGATAATTGACTTTGTAGAAGATTTTGAATGAGTGTCCAAGTATCCTAAATTAGTTTTGTTTTAGGTAAAGTCATTTTATTATTTCTAATCCAATGGTAGCCTATATAATTGTTTTAGAGCTTATGAAATACCTTTATTTTTACAAAATTCGTGTAAATAAATATATTTTACTAAAAGTGACTTAAATAGTTTTAAATTCATGTTTTTAGTGCAAAATTTTAAGTAGACTTATATTACTTATTTCAACTCATATTTTTGTGTATAAATAGGTGTTAGAAGGCTTGTTTTGCATATTATATGCTAGTTACTCAACTTATTTGCTTGGTAATTTATATTTCTCTTACTCTTATAAATTTCTATAGTTGGTGTAAGACTTTTCTAAGTTTTATTTTATTTCCTAATCTCATTATTAAGCTTTTATCATTGGTAATGAGTTTTATTAGTTTTAATCTATATTGTCCATTAATGTCTTTAGTGATGACAAATTTTCTATTATTGTTTACTTTGTCCGTCAACCTTATCTATCTATGTAAATTAAAATTTCTTTTAATTAGGGGTCTCTTCTATATTCTTAATTACTAACACAATGCTTTAATTATTTTTAAATTCATTTAAGCATTATTCAAATTATAGTGTATTCCTTGTGGTTAGTTTAACCTATTCAAATTCTTTATCTTCATTTTTAGTAAATCTTACAACAAATTTTATGCCAATATTCCCCATAGGCATCTTAGGGTTTATGTTGGTTGAGTTTTATTATCTAGATAGCATCAAAGACATATTCTACTAATTCCTTCGAACCAAATTAACTCATGAATTAGGTTTTTACAGTCATAATTTTATAGTGACAACAAAATTTAGAGTCCGGGGTTTTCTAAAATCTAAGTTTAATTTTCTTCATAGTTTCTTTACTAGATATGGTATTCTAACTTAATCAAAATGATTATCACATACCATTCTCGTTTATGTTAATAGCAACATAATTTAAAGAGGCCATTCATGTAGAATCTCTATGACAATTCTATACCTTCAATTTTCCTAATTTCTACACATGAGAGAGATGTAAATTGTAGAGGTTTAGATATTACCTTGATGACTTAAAGAGAGAGATGATAAATTCTCCTTCTTATATAGACCAAGACCTACATATATAGATAAGGAGATGAGTTTTATCATATTCTAAATATAAGATAACTACTACAACATATTCTTACCCTTGTCTTTTATGTTGTTGAATGGTTGATGGCTATTGTAGTGGGGTTACAAGTAGAAAATAGAGTCTTGATTGGTTGTGTTTGTTAATGGAAGCTCAAAGTGGAGACAATTGTTGTAGAAGAAATAGAGTTGTCAAAACTCTCTCCACATACACTCTCAAAACTCTCCCAAAATACTCTTAAAGCCCTTCTGCATATTCGAAACCCATTCATACATAATACTCCAAAACCCTCTTTAGGTAAAATTTTCTTTACAAATTTTTTCTTACCATGTCATGTAACTTTACATGACCATGGTGTGAGTTTCCAAAAACTAAATGTTATGGAAGCTACACTATGTCCATGTATTGTTCTCGTTTATGAATATCTATTTATAAATTTATGTCGTTATTTTACTTTACTCATATTGTTGTTGTTATTATATCTAACTAAATATAATTATGTATCTATATATATATATATATATTCTTTAGAGCATATAAGCTCACTTGCAATTTATTTACTTTCATGCAAAGCAATTTATTTATTTTCCTCATTTGCAATTTATTTATTTCATGTTGTTTTAAGACTAGTCTCTAGTCTTAGACTTATACTCATCAAGTTAAAACAATTTTCTCTATTTTATTTTATTTCCTTTTTTTTTTTACGACTAGCCTATGTCTACCTTGAGAAAGCTAGTGCTTGACTTTATTATTCATTATGCTATTTTTGCTTGTTATTATTCTCATGATAATACCCAAATGAGTATTTTAACTTAAAACTAATCCATTTGATCTCATACAAACTATCAAGTTCATAATTCTTGTCCTACGCGAGAATTCCAACTTAAAACAACCACAACTTGGTCATTTTAACTCGAAATTTAGCAAATTATATACCGATTTCCATCTACTTCGAAATATCTATCTAATTCTAATATCATATTTATTTTTGAAAACTTTTAAGCTTTGAAAAGATCTTATCAGTTCATATCAATAGAGAAAACCAAATTAGAAAATTGATTTTGTGAAAGTTTATGAAGTTTCTACTATCCAAGGCAAGTATACATGCAAGATGAACAAGTTACTATCATGAATGATATGTCATGAGATATATAATTACATGTTCTTGATGATATTTAATAAAACAAATTTTTAGAAAACTTTTTTCCTTGTAAAACTTTATGAAAAATCAACTTAGAAAGGCTATTCTTGTATTCTTGACAATCCCCACTTGATTTTAGAAAAATTCCTTGATAAAATTTATTTATTCTTGTTAAAATTAAGTCCTCGTTATGTATATTCCTTAAGGCCTTTATTCTTCAATAAAAATTTCCATTTTACACTTTGTAAACATGTTTTTAAATATGGTTCATCCCAAAATCTGAATTTTGTAAAAATCATTCTTGTGGTGATTCCTTTAAGCAAACTCATTTGATACTTAGAAACTTCAGGCTCAACCATACCAAGCCACTAAAGACTTCATTCCTTTAGTAAAAATTTCATTTTGAATTTGAAAAATAGGGGTTTTCATATCGTCATTTCCTAGATACAAATTTCACAAGGTTAGGATAAAACTTAAATTTTATATTTTACAATCTCTTCCTATTTTGAGAATTTTTATTAGTAGATCTACCATTTACGTATCAAAAACATCTCCTATTGATACCTATTCCATAAGCCTTTCATATTTAAACAAATCATTCATTTTGGTGTTGAAAAATAGGTTCCGAAAATTGGTCTTGGATCCGAATTTACAAAATTTGTTTTGGACATATCTTTTGATAAAATCCATCTAAACTTATTAAAATTCATTCTTTACATATCATATCTTAAGAGCCTTCTATCTTGAATAAAATCTTCATTTTTGAGTTGGAAAACATGTTTTTAAATTATGCCTTAGTCTAGATCCGAAAATAGAATTTTTGTTTCGAAAAATAATCATTGAAAATCACCTTTGAATCATATAAAATGAAGTTTTGATGATATATACCTACTAAGCCTTCATTATTTCAAGTAAAACTTCTATTTTGACACTTGGAAAGTGGTTTTTAAATATGGGTCTTCTTTAGATACGAAATTCACCATTTTTGTTTGAGTTTAAAACCAAGATCTATACCTACTGTGAACATAAATATAAGAGAAATCCATGGTAGTAAGCTATAAACTCATAGATCTAAACATAAACATCATCAAAGTTGCATAAAAGTGAGATCTACAAAATATAACTATTTCTAGCAAGAAAATAACAAAATCACAAGAGAATAATCATGAGTAAGATGAGTGTTTCATTTTGGCATCATCATCCTTAGCTTTTAAGCTTATGGAAGGTCATTTGATGTATGAAACTCTCACTATATTCTACCTACATCAACTATGGAAGCTTGGAATACGAGTTTCACCTAAGGATCTTGGAGAAATATGTGTGAGAGCTCACATATAGGATAGGGATAACAAGTTCCTCTTGCAAGCATAAGAGCAAATGAAGAGAGAAAGAGAGGAAATAGGGAGGAAAATTGCAAAGAATGGTAAAGGGTTAAAGGTGTGAATGAGAGAGGGTATATATAGAAAGATAGGAGGAGTTAAAGACATTCAAAATGAAATAAAAAAAAAAAAAAAAGAAGAGGAGGCCTACACATCTACCATGGCTGACATGAATATTAGAAGAGAGAGGGAGGGGAATTTGGTTGGTTTATGACTTGAAGTTGTAATGTGTAACCAAGTGTATGTGTTACTTCTTAAAGAAGGATTGAAATAGGTTTATTTTAATCAAATTTTGAGTGTTTCAAGGAAAAAAAGGGCAGCAAAAAGAGCTCTAGAATCTGCCATGAAGTGATAAGTGAAGTGTAGAAAGAGTAAAATGAAAAAGAGGTGATGTATGAATAGTGTACTATAGGTATGAGTTTGTAAGAGTACTTTTTTTTTTTTTTATAAATGACATAAAATAAGAAAAATGCATTCCAAATTTTTGTAGCAGAATTTTCATAATTAAAATAAGATAATTTATTTATTTATTTTAGTGAATTATTAAATAGGTTACCGGTATGATCAAAATAAGCGAATATGAGTTATAATTGATATTTTTATGACCCAAAAAATTCTAAAAGGTTATTTTATGAAAATAAAAATATTTTTCAAATATTTTACAACTATAAAATTAATTTATTTTATTTTTAGTATCGGGTCTTAAACAAAAACTGATCCTGTAAAAACCCGAAACAAACTAAATTTTAGAAAAACAGAACTTTCTATGATCTATAAAATATTTATCTAAAAATATAAGGGTTTACAAGAGTAGTGTAAAATTGTGTAACAAGTAGTAGTGAATAGTGTAAAAGACTAATTAATTACTAGTAGTAAAGAAATACGAATGTAATCGCAAAATCAGATATTTCTAGTTATCGAAAAATTACAAAACTGATATTTTTTAAATCCTTATGAAAATACGAGACTAATGACATTAATGGTATATTTTTTATATCTCAAGCCTAGGACACGCTTTTCAAAGTTTGTATCTGAACGGGTTCGAAATAGGTAAAAAATTTACCAATCTGATATTTTTAAGCAACCTTATATTACTACGAGTTACTTTACACACTTAAACCACACCTCAGCCTCTAGGGCTAAGAGCGCGAGATTGGTAGACTTAAACTACTATATTCCACTTAGGGTTTCCGAGTGACTTTCCGGTTTAGATATTTGCCAATTTAGAAACTGTGGGTTTATGTTTATGTATCACATTTAGTTTGAGAAATTTATTTTAAATTTTATTTTTGTAAGTATTTAATATCTCTTAATTTTTCGAAATTCTTGAATTGAGTTTTTATTTCCGAAGGTTTATCGTTATTTACTTTTTAATAATTTTTTTTTTTGTTCTCTATTACCCGATTTTACAAGTCAGAGATAAGTATAGAATTTGTCATACGTAGTGGTTTTGGATTTAAAGACTGTTGAGTTCTTATTTTGTTTTTAAGGATTCTTATTTTCTCAAGATTAAGAAATTTCTAGATTCATTCTGATTTAGGACTAGTCGAAGTTCAGTTTTAGTTCAAAGTCATTTTTATAGTTTATCTTCAATATTTATTTTGGAATTATTTATTGAAATTTTCTGGGGCTTACAATATATCCCAAAGAGGAAGAACGATCGAATAATATGAGATTGAGTTCAGTCGCTTACTCTAGTACGCACCGGAATCCTTTAAACATAGTGAAGAATTAAAAAGGCAAGTCTTTTTGAGTGGCCTGGATGAGGACTTAAGGATGCGATTGGAAGAATTGGATTTAAGGATCCTTCGTGAATTAGTTGAAAGAGCTCGCATTATAGTAGGAGCCAAGAAGAGAAAGACTAAAGTGTCAGAGAAGAGAAACTTTATGTGTAGGAAGAGGACGCAGGATAGTTATGGTCCTAGCTTCCAAAACAAGAAGTTTAAGTCCTTCAACAGCTATAAAGGAAGTGCTAGTGGCAAAAGGGAAGCATCGAAGGTTAAGGTATCATGCTGGAAGTGTAAAGAAGAGCATTACCCAAAGAGATGGCCCCTGCTCCAACACAAATGTTATTTCTATGGAGACCCTAGCCACAAGATTAATGATTGCCTGAAGAAGGCTTCCACTGTCTGCTTTGTATACAAGCAAACTGGGCACTTTGCCAATGAATGCCCACAGAAGAAGAATGCCCCACTAGACTGCTTGGTACAACTGGAGGAGCTGCATCGACAAAAAGTGGGAATGGAAGAAACAACCCAAGCCGTTCTAGAGCAGCTATCCATGGAATGAGGATTTACAACTTAGAAAGGCAGTGGATGTGTGAAGAATCAGACAATGAAGGAGCTAAGATAACAGCCTTGGATGGAGATTGTGACCCCAACTTTGGTCTGGTGACAGGTTAGATTCAGAAACTCCTTTACCAATATGTTGCAAGTTCTTAAGCTTCATACAATCAATTCTTAACCTAGAAAGTATAAGATTCTATCGATAGTTTAAGTATACAAGATTCATGACTAGTATAAAATTCGAGTGCAAGTTACATAAATGTAGCTAGTCAAACGGCCTATGCTTTGTTTGACACTGGAGCTGCGCATTCCTTTATCACCACTAGTTTGGCTAAACAAACTGGCTTATCCATAGATGCCATCGCTACCATTTTTTGAGTTAAGACCCTGTAAACCCCAGTTTTCTTAGTAACCGAGTAAACTTCGTAAATCGAAAATCAAAACCCTAAATAGGGGTAGTACAGGCAACATAGGAACCCTAATTCCGGATTTTCTTCGATTTCTATATAGAAGAACCTCTATAAGATAAATTAATGTGGATTATTGTTTTATAGTATATTTTAAACCATACAAAATTTTGATTTCGAAAGATTTTCTATTCCGGGCTTTCCCGAGCTTCATTACGGAAAAGCGAGTCTCGGAACTAGCAACTCAGAAAAATATTCCGGAATACTCACTAGAACCGGAATTTTATAAGGATTTTGGAAATATATATTTTATAATTTTTTGGGTCATAAAAATTACAGTTATAGCCTTTTTCCCGTATTTTCGTTATTATCAGTAAAGTAGATGTCCTATCTACTATTTATTACTATTCACAAGTAAAACCTATTTACACACACACCCATACCCTAGTCTTACATCCTTACAACTACTCAATTATATTTTCTTTTTCAAGAAATTTTGTCTCTTAACAAATTATTACATTTAATACAATTTATTACACAATTTAAATTTCAAATAAAATCAAACACTTCCTCTCTTACACACCTACATGGTCGGTGCATATCCCATATTCCCTTCCCCCCACCCCCCACCCCCCAAATTTGTTTCATTTTATCTCCTTTTATAATACAAACAAACCCTAATCCCACTTAATATAAATAATCTTTTTCATTTTCTCTCTTCATTTTCATTTCCAATTGTTCAAGAGCTCTCAAACTCTCTCCATTTTCTTCTTCTTTGCCGTGAACCCTAGCTCCACCACACACACACAACACAAGCTTCAATCTTCTTTGTTTCTCATCTATTTCAAGCCTTAGGTGATAATTCCCAAGCCTTATCACCATTTAATCTTGTAATGGCAAGATTATCATGTGTATTTTCACTCAAAGTCCCCATGAGCTCTTGCTAGGGACAAGAAAATGCTATTACATGAATATCAAGCCATCACAAGAGTAGATCTTGTGTTTGATCAAGTTTTTGTTGAGAATTTTTCATGTTCATGCATGTAGAAGTGGAGTAAAGTAGAGATCTAGCATAAAATTTCATGTCCATGCTTTTAAACTTCATATGATGCATCATAAGTAGTAGATCTAGCTTTTAGATGCTTATACCATGCTTAACATGTATGATCTTATGGATGATTTACGTTTTCATGCATTCATACTCATGGAGGCTTTGTTTTAGGTATATAGATGTGGTAGTTAGTAGATCCTTAACTAAATAAAGCAAGGAACTCAAAAAGGAAAAGTTTTTGTTTGAAATACTCAAAGTCAAATTCGTATGGTTTCAAAGGCCTATTTTGAAAACCCTTTTATCAACTTTAAAGCTCATGTTTTATGTGGAAAATGAAGGATATAAGTAGTATGTATCATTAGGCAGTAATTTTTATAAGTTGAAATGAGTTTTGATGAGATTAATGTATCAAACAAGAAGTGGAATCTAGATGAAAAATTTTGAGTTAGTACTCAACATATGAAATTCGTAATTTTGAATATAGGTCATAAGAACACCTATCATCCAAGTTCAAAATAGAAGTTTTATGTGTTAAATGGATTCCTTAGGTAACAGGTATCTTAAAGTCTTAAGTTTTAATGCATTCAACAAGTTTTCCCAAAAGAATCACTCAAAAATATAATTTCAAGAAATTCGGATTTTGGGATAAATCCTATTTGAAAACATATTTGCAAAGTGTAGAATGCAAGTTTTTATATAGAAATGAAGGCTTGGGTAATAGGTATAATGAAGACTCAATTTAGATAAGGATAAATCGATTTTTCTTAAGGAAATAACTTCAAAACAAATGAGATAGTCAAAGCTAGGAAACTAGTTTTCATGAAAGTGTGTAGTCATGGATCTTCACAAATAAGAAGTTTCTTAAGTTTCCTTTTAGTAAATAATTTCAAAAGCATGCACGCATCAAGTTCATATCATATCATTCATGATAGGAAATCATCGATATTGCATGTGTAGTTAAGCTATAGGCTAGAAACATCACAAGCATCCATAAAACTATTTTTCAGAATTTACGTTTTCGAACGACCAGAACTGATGCCTCTGTTTCGTGACCTAAATATTTTCAAAACTTGAAAATAATATTAGGAATAGATAGATCTTTTGAAGTAGATAGAAATCGATATATTATATACTCAATTCCGAGTTAAAATGAGTTAGATATGGTCATTTAAATTCAGGACTTTATCTTATGCGGAAATTGACGAACTTAGTAGTTAGAATTGTTAAGTTATTGGAACCTTATAAGAAATACTCATTTTGGGTGTTCCTTGTACTTAGGTGAATTGGAGGACGGATTTCCACTCCCCGAGGACTACTACGACTAGTGGATTTCTCTCCATGGCTGAGTGAGTTCATTTCTTAAATAGTTGTGCTCATGTATGTGCTTGTAATCATAGTGGCATTAGAATTAGGTAAAGATAAAATTACGATAATTGTGACATAATCTTGGTTGAATGAATGATAAGTATATCGAGACAAGACTTGTTGATAAATCATTGTATGAGCTAGTATTAGACTTGGATTGTCTGAAATTCTTTGTGATCACGCTTAATCTGCTAAATTAATATGCCACGATTATATGAATAAACTGTACATGCATATCACGTAGTGAGTCACATGGCATGAGTTACTATACCTTTGTGGGAAAAAGGCATAGTAATTCAGGCAACGAGTGGCCGGTAAACTCGATTGTTAGCGGATGGGCCGGAATTAAAATGTGCGTGTCACGCCCCATAGGGTATCCTAAACATAACAGCTCGCCACATACTATATAAGACTCACGAAAGCCCTATCCGAGCCCTTCGGGAGTCTTGTTTAGATGTAAAGCGTCCCTTTACGACAATAGAATACTCAATCAATGGAGTTAAGAAGTTTAATGCGGCATTCACTAGCCATAGATAATAAACCAAAACACATATATACATTACAAAAGTCTAAAGGGCATTCCCCCACAAAATAATATCAAGTCCATTACAGTCATAGAGTCCTTAGTTTCCATCGGAAGTCTAAACAAAATCGAAGTAAACTTCTAAGGGAAACTCCTACTCCGGTACCTAAGCTGTGGCTTGCCTCGGCCTAAGCCAAATGAACTCGTGCTGCAACAAGTAAAAACAATGGGGGCATAAGCTAACTAGCTTAGTGAGTATAAACTTTCATATCACAATTAAGACAAATCATTCAAACAAGTGATTATTCAAGCAAATGGTATGCATCAGACAAATGAGTTCAACAAACATATGACCAGCTGGAAATCATATGTGGATGGATTTGCGCCCTCCATCCTGGGTTAGTAGATTAATGAATCCTGCGGTACGACGCCGTTTAAACTCTCGGTCACTGAATAATAATTCGTTTTATGGATCACGATTAACCAACAATTTCATTTTATGGATCACGATTAACCAACATATTCGTTTTATGGGTCACAAAAAACCAATAAATGCTAATGCTCCACCCCATCGTGATATGAATGAGTCCAATTATAATTGAGGTCCAATATGGTTTATTCCAATTCTTTTAGGTGACCAACAATTATTCGCAGACAATCAATATAGATTCTAGCTAAACAAGCAGCAGCTTAGCACTCGGTTTCGATATTCCTTAAGTTCAACTTCACATATCAATAACAGACAAGTATATAATTCCCATATACCCCATCATGCATAATCATATTTTTATCTTTGCCTAAACAACTAATGCCACTATCAATACAATCACAAGCAATAATTGAAAGCGGAAGTAGTACTCACTCAGCCATGGTTCGCCGGTCTTTTAGTAATAGTAGTCGGGTAGTGATGTATCGTCTTGCTCGGGATCACCTACCAATTAGGAACAACCTAATAAGAATCTCATCACTAAACTAATTCAAGCTATGCATCTAAACTACACAAAATCGGAATTCTCGCTATTTGCAGAAGCTCCAACTTAAAATGGCCATAACTTGGTCATTTTAACTCGGAATTTCGCAGATTTTATATCGATCTCTATCTTTGAAATATCTATCTATTTCTAGTATTATTTTCAAGTTTTGAAAAATTAAGTCACGGAACAGTGGGATCAGATCTGTTCTGTAACTTTTCCAATTCCGAAAAATTGTTTCGCATTTGATAAAAATGTTCCTAGTTGATGATTCATGTATAGATGGTATATGAATGAATTCCTAATATGAATATCATGTAATGAGCTCAATATATGCATGGTTTTGATGATCTTTGATTATGAACTCTTATGAACTTCTAATTATTAAGAACTCCATGATGATCACTTATACAAAGCTATTCTTTCCAACTTTACATTTCCTAGGGTTTTTATGATTTTATTCTTGGAATTTACTTGTTATCTAAATAAAAATGAGTTCTCAATGTCTATACTAATTGTAACCTTCATTTATGCATAGAAATTCACATTTTTCATTTGGCAAATATGTTTTTGAACAAGCCTTTCACAAAAATCCGAATTTTGAAAATTTCCTTTTCTTGCATTTTCTTTATGAGAAAACTTGTTTAATGCATCAAAATTGAAGCTTCATTATATCTATTGTCTAAGGACTCCATTTGACTCATAAAACATGCCATCTAAGCTTGGATACTAAGTGTTTATGTAGGCATCATCCTAAAATACGAATTTGACTATTAATCACTATATCAATATTTTTCATTCTAACTCCACTACTTGTTTTACATTTTTCTCATGCCTAAACTCATCTAAACTTATGAAAATCATTCCTTAAGGACATCTATTACATATACCTTCCATTTTCTATGAAAAATATGAGTTTTAAAGTGGTTTTGGTGGTCTTTAAAGTAGGGTTCCAAAATCATCCGAATTTTCAACTAAGCATTTCTAACAAAATATTTTCTTTTTCAAGTTTCTTGTCTTCTATACATGAGATCTACCACTAACATATCTATACATAGGCAAGGCTACATTTTTATGATCATCAATGCATGAAAATCAAAATAATCATATGAACATAAATGTAGATGAAGATGTGAATGTCTAAACACTAGATCTACCAAATATCATGCATGATTCATGAGTTTCATGGCATGAACATAAATATCTATGCAAGATTCCTACTTTACATGCATGAAATCACATTATCTCATCAAAAACTCTTTAAACTCTAGATCCACTTCTTGTGATGGCTTGATATTCTTGTACAAGTGTTTTCATGTCCCTAGCATATGCTCATTGGGATTAAATGTGAAAAACACACATGAATAGCTTTGTCATTACAAGATAAGATAGGAATAAGGTTTAGAATCATCACCTAAAGAAGATTTGAAGATGAAATGAAGAGGAGTTGAGTTATGTGTGTGAGTGTGGGAGGAGGAGGGGGTCACGGCACTAAGGGGAGGAGAAGAGAGGGTTTTCCACTTTGAAAAATTTTTAGAAGAGTGAAAATGAAGAGAGAGAGAGAAAAAGAAGCTTATATATGAATAATTAGGGTTTTTAATTGATTAAAAATAGCAAAAATAAAACAAATGAGAGGGAGAAAGGGGGAGTGGGGCCGGCCAGAGGGGGGAAGAGAGTGTGTGTGTGTGTTTGAAATTTGATAATTTGTAATTTATGTAATTAAAATGTAATAAATGTAATAATTAATTAGGAAACAAAAATTCTTGGAAAAGAAAATTGTAATGAGTAGTTGTAAGGATGTCAGAATAGGGTATGGGTAGTGTGTAGTGTAGGTTGTATTTGTGAATAGTAGAC
Organism: Combretum micranthum; assembly: GCA_024138025.1. Classification (NCBI taxonomy): domain Eukaryota; kingdom Viridiplantae; phylum Streptophyta; class Magnoliopsida; order Myrtales; family Combretaceae; genus Combretum; species Combretum micranthum. Next base: position 23,411 of record JAMXBD010001239.1, read on the forward strand.
AAGACATCTACTTTACCGGTTGTAACAAAAACATGGGAAAATGCTATAACTGTAATTTTTATAGCTCGGAAAATTATAAAATTGATATTTTTAGGAATCCTTATAAAATTACGGTTCTAATGAATATTCCGGAACATTTTTCTAAGTTCGTGGTCCCGAGGCATGCTTTTCTGTAATTGAGCTCGGGAAGGCCCGGAATTGAAAAATTCCCGAATTTAAAATTTTCAAAGGTCTAAAATATACTTTAGAACAGTAATTCATATTCATTTACTTTATAAAGCTTCTTTTATTATGAAATCGAAGGAAAGCTGGATTTAGGGTTCCTAAGCTTCTCTCACTAGACTTAAATTGGGCTGGACTAGTGTTTCGCTTTTCAACTCCCGGGGTTTTTCTTAACTACTGAGAATACCAAGGTTTACAGTGTGTGTGTGGGCACCTATATCAACCACAATAAAAATATTAAAAAGTGGTGGGTGGGCACCTGTATCATCCATAATAAGAAGTGAAAATATTTAAATGATGGTCTATGGGCCTGAAACACCTAACCCTGAATGGAGGGCGTAAATCCATTCAACATAAGATTTCCGGATGGTCTTATGTATTGTATGCTCATATGCTTGTCCATTCATATGATTGCTAATGACTTGTCTGGTATATATATTATTGTTGAGTATTGAATATTTGGAAATTGAATCTCACTAAGCCAGTAGCTTACACCCCGATCGTTTTGTTGTGGTGTTCCTATTTTTTGTTGTTCTGAGAGAACACATTTCACAGGGTTATCTTTTGGATGAAGGAGCCTTTGAAGAAGTCGGATCCTAGCTAGAGGCATGGACTTCTAGGAAAATCTCCTCGATATAAACCCTAGTATTTGTAAATGTGAATTTAGAATGGATGGACTTCCATTATTATTTTGGCGGGGGTATCCCCCCTTAACTTTTGTAAAGACTTAATTTATCTCGTTGTAATTTCTATTCTTAATGCTAATGTATGCCTTCTTTAGACTATTCGATTCAAAGTGTGATCCTAAAAGTTGTGCAAGTGCACCTTACACCCGATATGTAAACTTATGGGATGACTAAGGTTGTCATACTTAAATTTAAATATCGAGTGTAGTGGACTGTCGCGTTTTAGATACCCTTTGGGGTGTGACAGACCTTCACCGGGAGAATTGTGACAACAAAGGAAATGCTTAAGGATTGTCCCATAGAGATACAAGGATGCTACATTAAGTGTAACCTGATAATATTAGAAATGAGCAAATATGAGGTGATCTTAGGAATGAGTTGGTTGACGTTCGATAAAGCTTTAGTAGGTTGAACTCAAGATTGAAGTGAGATAGTATTCAAGGGGGAGAATCCATAGTGAGGTTGAACTCATTTGAGTTATTAATGGATGATGAAGAGATCAACTTAAGTAACATGGACATAGAGGAGAAAGAAGGAGAGAAACCTGAATTGGAAACTATACCCGTGATTAAGGAATTTCTAGATGTATTTTTTGACGGATTACCTGGATTACCACCTAAGAGGGAAATCGATTTTGAAATTGACCTAAAGGTGAACACAAAACCAATATCAAAAGGCACCCTACCGGATGGCACTAGTCGAGTTAAAGGAGCTAAAAACTCAGTTACAAGACTTGCTAGACCAAGGTTTCATTCGACCAAGTGTATCACCCTAGGAAGCACCAGTTTTGTTCGTGACAAAGAAGGATGGTTCTATGCGCCTGTGCATTGATTATCGGGAACTCAATATGGTTACTATCAAGAATAAGTATCCACTCCCAAGGATAGATGACCTATTTGACTAGCTTTAAGGAGCTAGTGTCTTCTCACGAATTGATCTATGGTCAGGATATCATCAGTTAAGGATCATGCCAGAGGATGTACCCAAGACAGCTTTTTGAACTCGTTATGGACATTACGAGTTTCTGGTAATGCCCTTCGGTCTAACCAATACACCAACAGCATTCATGGAACTCATGAACCGGGTGTACAAACCCTTGTTAGATAAGTGTGTGATAGTCTTTATAGATGATATTCTGACCTGCTCTAAGACCCAGGAACAACATGAAGAACACTTGAGAATGGCATTACAGACTTTATGTGAGCTTAAGTTGTATGCCAAGCTATTTAAGTGTGATTTCTAGTTGGATAGGATATCTTTTCCAGGACATGTCATATTTGGAGAAGGTATATCAGTGGACCCCGAGAAAATCAAAGCAATAATGGAATGAAGGCAACCTAAGACCATCACTGAAGTGAGAAGTTTTCTAGGATTGGCTGGATATTATAGGAAGTTCGTAAAGAACTTTTCTACCATAGCGAAACCCTTAATACAGTTGACTTAGAAGGATGAAAAGTTCATTTGGACTGATAAGAGAGAAAAAGGTTTTCAAGAACTCAAGAAACAACTTGTCTCCGCCCTAATTTTGGTGTTATCAAACCCAGAGAAACCTTATATGATGCATATCGATGCCTCTAGAAATGGCTTGGGGTGTGTGCTGATGCAAGATGGAAAGGTGATTGCGTATGCCTCATGACAACTCAGACCTCATGAGCAAAATTACCCCACCCATGACCTGAAGCTAGCCACTATTGTCTTCGCACTTAAGTTATGGAGACATTACTGGGCAAAGGTGCGAGATCTACACCGATCATAAAAGTCTTAAGTATTTATTCACACAAAAGGAGTTGAATATGCGGCAATAAAGATGATTAAAACTTATCAAGGATTATGACCTTGGAATAAACTATTGCCTAGGAAGAATAAACGCTGTCGTGGATGCCCTAAGCAGGAAAAATCATGGAGAAGTAGCTACCTTGCTCACTGATAAGAAGAAGCTAGTAAGGGAATTCAAGAGAATGAGTATCGAATTCATAAGGCAAAATGTGGAAGTAGAGATCGCCAGCTTAGTCATGGAACCAACCTAAGTAGAAAGGATTAAGGAAGCCCAACGGTATGATGAGGTGATTGAAAAGATTAAAGGAGAGGTACAAGGAGGAAAGTACATGGATTTCACAATAGATGGAGATGAGGTCGTAAGAATGAAAGTGAGATTATGTGTTCCAAGTGATGATGAAATGAGGAAAGAAATCATGAGTGAAGCACATCATTCGAGATATACAATGCACCCAGGAGGAACTAAGATGATCAGGATCTGAAAAGCCACTATTGGTGGAACAGTATGAAAAGAGACGTAGTCGATTTCATGATGAAATGTCCGACATGCTAACAAGTAAAAGTGGAACACCAAAGACTAGGAGGACTCTTGAAACCCTTGCTGATACCTGAATGGAAATAGGATCAAATTACGATGGATTTTGTGTGTGGGCTACCAAGAACATCTGCAGGATATGATGCCATTTGGGTTGTAGTTGACCGAATGATGAAGACAACTCATTTCCTTCCAATCAACATGACGCATTCCATGGATAAGCTAGCTAGAATATACATGAGAGAGATAGAACGCTTGCATGGAGTGCCCGCAAGAATAGTCTCCGATCGAGACCCAAGGTTCATGTCTAAGTTTTGGACAAGTTTACAAAGATGTTTGGGAACGAAGCTACATTTTAGCACTACCTATCACCCACAAACAGATGGTCAATTAGAAAGAACAATATAAACTCTAGAGGATATGTTGTAGGCTTGTGTAATAGAGTTCAAGGGTAGTTGGGACATACACCTATCATTAGTGGAATTTGCCTACAATAACAGCTACCACTTCACAATTCAAATGCCACCTTACGAAGCATTGTACGGAAGATGGTATAGGTTGCCATTGTTCTGGGATGATGTAGAGAAGTTAAGCATTGGACCCGACTTAGTACAAGACGCGGCTGACAAGGTACGAGTCATTCAGCATAAGATGAAGGAAGCACAAGATCAATAGAAAAGTTGGGCGGATATGAAACGGTGTAATCTCGAGTTTAAGGTTAGAGATCATGTATGTTTCAAGGTAAACCCCATTAAGAGTATTCACAAAGTCTGGGTACAAGGAAAGTTGAGCCCACGATATATTGGACCTTTTAAGGTGCTTGAAAGAGTAGAAGATCTTGCTTTCTATTTGGCTTTATCTCCTAACCTATCTGGAATCCATAATGTATTTCATGTTTCGGTTTTACGGAAGCATGTGCCAGATCCTAACAAAATCACAGAGTTAGAACCAGTACGATTAAATGAAAACCTTACCTATGAGGAGAACCCGATTCAGATCCTAGACGTGGCAGTCCGCCACATACGGTATTAAAACTTAAGAATGGCTTCATGTGAAAGCTTCGACACCATATGTGAGGCGTCTATCACAATAATAGGACACACTAGTAGAATGTGTAGTTCGGGATAGTAAATACAACATACAAGAAATCTAAATGACCATCTAATTTAACATTAAGAGAATATAATCCTTACACCATCTTAGGGGCTTTCTGCTATAAATCTCCAAACAATCATAATATCATCTTAGTCTTCCACACAAGGAAAAAAAACTAATACTAAAAGATATTAAAGGATATTTAGCCTAAGATATTCAAAGGATTCCAGAAGTTCCCCACACATAATTCCATTCGAGTATATGAAGTCCTCCGCATAAGAGATATTGGTCCTGTTACAACAAAAGTCTATCAGAGTATAAGCATAACAAGCTTAGTGAGAATATTTCTGAATCAACGTACTCGTATCAATAATTTCAAACAAGTTATTAAACAAGCATATGAATGCATCAAGAAAGTGAACAAGCACCACATATGATCTATCAGAAACCATATGTTTTGAATGGATTTACCATTCCATTCAAAGGTTAGGTGTTTCAGGCTCTTTAAAACCCATCTTTGAAATCCAACTTATGTAGTTTATTTCTAGCTCCTACTCACTCATCCTGAAATACTTCTTTCTAGCTCCTATTCGCCAATCTTGCTAATTTATGGTTCTTGCAAACCCACTACTACACTCTTGTCCCATCAAGTATAGTAGCTCATGAGATAAAACTAACTACGTGATATGCATAATTCAATTAATATAGCTCATAGTATATGATTAAAGTAATTTAAAGATGATCACAGAATTTGTACGCATTCCAGCATAATAATAATAAAACACAATTTAATTAATAACAATTCATGTCTCGATATGCTTAGCATTCTTTCAACCAATATTATAATGCATAATTCATTTTCATCTTTTCCTACTTCTAGTGCCTCTAGCTACAAGCACAAACAAGTACGTAAAAAGTAGGAAATAAACTCACTCGACCATCCTTGCTAAAAACTCTTCATTCATAATGGTCCTCCGAATATGAATCCTCCCAAAATTCGTTACCTAAATGAAAGAAATACCCAAAATGAGTATTTCATGGAATCCCTTCTTGAACTTTCTAATTCTATTCTAGCATTTGCGTCAAAATTCGGATAAGAGGAAATTTCAACTTAAAACGGCCATAACTAGCTCATTTTAACTCGGAATTTTGCATATAATATACCGTTTTCTACTTATTCGAAAAGATCTATCTATTTCTAAGGTTATTTTTGTCATAAAAAGCCATTTGGGTTGCAAAATACTATGGTACAGAATAGTTACTAATTTCATAGTCCTAAAATATGATTTTTCCAAACTTCTCTTTACTCAAAAATCTTTAAGCAAAATATATGGATATTTGTATAGTTGAAAAAAAATCCTTTGAAAATTTATATATACTCATATTGTATGCATGATTTTTATAGTGTTGTCTCAATATTGATATTTCACAAACAATTTGTCTTAAGAGTTTTAAAATATGAAACTTTGAAAATTTTTCCTTTTTCAATCGCTAGAAGGAAACTTAAAACTTCTTGAGTTGTTATAAGTGAGTGTTTTTTCCTATTATAATTCCATTTCCTATCTTTTCAAAAGCAAATTAATTCCCAAAATTTTGGTTCTTTAAGTTATCTACCAACTTTATTTCTAGTGATTGAAAAATAAGCTTTTCAAAATATTCCTTAAGTTGTTGGTGTAGTCAAATATTTGGAGTTGTATTAAATGTATGTGTTCCTCTCATTTTTATATCCTTTTTCTTCTTTAGAAAATAAGTTTACCTTTAAAACTTTACTTTCTTGGCAAATTTTATTTTTCTAAATTGGTTTCTAAAATAGTGAGTTGATTTTTACCTTGATTTGAAAAACTTGTTTTATTCTTAATATTTATCAAGTGGTGGAATAATTCTTTTTAGATATGTTTATAAGAAAAACTTTCATAATAAGAATTGTCAATATTAGAACATAGCTAGAATTTCATCTTAACTTTGAAAAGAGTGTAACAGTGTAAAAAATTAAGTTTGGAAGAAACTTTCTTAGTATGTGATTTTCGAAGTCTATAGTGAAATTCTTAAGTTTTATAAAAGATATGGTTGAGTTAAAATCTTAAGTTCAACGCTAAAAAAATTCTATCTTCATGGAGTATTTAGTTTTGATTTGTAAAAGAAATGAGTTCCTTTCATTTGAAGAAATCTTGGGCACTAATACTTTAAAACTTATGATCAACTTATCTAAGCTTTTAAAAAGAATTTATTAGACTTCTTGTTGAAAAATCATTTGTTGAGAAATTTAGCTCACTTTTCCTTGTTTAAGAAAGAACCCATTTTTATTTTTATTTAAGAAAACAACATTCTAATCATGCATGAATATGATTATGTAGCAATGTAAAAGTAAGAATAATACATAATAAGATAGAAATAAATACTCATAAGTAAATAAACGTAATAATATGATCAAGCATTGGGAACCTTAGCTTCATCAAGGTATCTCGATCATATATTGGAGCCTTAGTTTTATCAAGGCAACCCGGAACTAAGAATAGACTAGTCCCAAAAAGAAAAGAAAAGAAAGTAAATCGTTTTGACTTGATATTGACAAGTCTAAGACTAAAAAGACTAGTCTTAATAATAACATGAATTAAATAAATAAATTACAAAGCATGAAAATAAATAAATAACAAGTGAGCTTATGTGCTCTAAAGAAATATATATACGTAATATACATAATACTATATAAAAGTTAGATTAGAGCAAAAATAATAATAACAATATAACAACAACATAATAACAATAACAACATAATGTAAAATATGAACATGAACAAAAACAAAACATGAATATATTGTTGCTTCTTTGACTCTCATAAGTCTAAAAATCATACACTAAGCTCATGCTAAGTTGTATGACATGATAAAGAGCTATATATATATATATGTGTGTGTGTGTGTGTGTGTGTGTAGGATTTTACCTAAGGTTTAATGGAGGATTTGAAAAGAGATGAATGGGTAGTGTGTTTGTTATTTTTCTTGAAGAGTGGTAAATAGTAGAGAGTTTTTTTTTTCTAGACAGGATTATTGGAGAGAGGTTTTGAGAGGAAATTGTCACGTCCCGAAGGGTACCCTAAACGTGGCAGTCCGCCGTACACAATATTAAAGCTTAAGAATGACCACCTTAGTCACGCGAAGGCTTCCATACTATGTACAAGGCGTCTAACACATGGAGGAGACTCATCGGAGTAATACATTTTTCGTTGATATAGCTTGAGTAACAATGTAAAGGAAATACAAATTTACTATACTTCATATGCAAATCACTACACTTCAAAATACAAATCATTCAACTCCAATTACATTCATCCATAGGCTTCCCTGCATAAACTATTACAAGACAAATCCTAAAACTAGCAGATAACTTCAAACATTCGTATTACTTGCCGAAATCCTAAAGTCATACTCGGCTCCAACTAATTCGGTCCACACCTTGCATTCTTGAGATAACCTGTTCATTTAAACAACTGTTGGGGTATAAGCTACACTAGCTTAGTGAGAATTCCCTTAATTCCGTACCATAACAAACAAGTATTAGTCAATCATATGCTATGCATGAACAAACACGTGAGCAAGCAATTATGCGTGGGTATCCGGAACCCACACACAGAATGGATTTACGCCCTCCGTATCTTGGGTTAGGAATGGTATTGAGTCTACACGACCGCATCTAGTCCCCAAGCCCTAGGCTCTTAGCACTTGACTCGGCTAGGCTCATCCAAGAATGCATCCACATGCGTCTTAGTACCCCTGAATGAGCTCTGGCACCGGGCTCGTTATCCAAACGAGGCAACAACGGACCATACCGATCGACTTGCGTAGGATAGCATGCTACCAAATGCAATATGTTCGATGTTGCATGACCAATTTAAGTTTTTGTTTAGGACAAAAAATATTATACATTCTTTAGAGTGACCAACCAATATCATACATATAACAGGAATAATATGAACGGTGCAGTTATCCAATCAAATCGTGGTTTCGATATGCTTTCGTATTCTTTGGCATACATTCATCACAGTCTCATCATATATCCCATCCCCATTCATATCGATTTTTATCTTGTTCCTATAATTCTAATGCAACTAACTACAATCACAATCAAGGTAACAAAACAAGGAGAAAACTCACTCGGCCATTGGATCACCGGTCTTCTAGTAATAGTAATCCAGTGGTAAGGAATCGTCAATTTCGGGATCTCCTAAAAAGGAAGAAATACTTTAATAAGTATTTCAACTCACACTAATCCAAACAATTTCATACGAACTATCAAATTCGTAATTCTCGTCCTAAGCGGGAATTCCGACTTAAAACGGCCATAACTTGGTCATTTTAACTCGGAATCTCGCAAATTATATATCGATTATATCTACTTCGAAAGATCTATCTAATTCTAACATTATTTTCAAGTTTTGAAAACTTTGAAGCTTCGAAAAGTTTAGATCATATTAGGTCAGCAACAATTTCAATTTCCGAAAAATAGTTTTGTAAATGTTTGAAATGTTCCTACTATATAACTTAACTATACATGCAATATGAGTGATTTCCTAACATGAATGGCATGAAATGAGTTTCATATATGCATGGTCTTGATGATTTTTGGTAAAAGAAAATTTTTGAACTCTTTATTTTGCAAGACTTCAACTATAACTACTTTTTGAAAAATCTAGTTTTCTAACTTTGATCATTTCCATTTGTTTTGGATTTATTACTTAAGAAAATATAATTATTTTTGTTAAAATTGAGTCTTCATTATATATTACTTATGACCTTCATTTCTACATAAAAATTTCCATTTTACACTTTGTAAGCATGTTTTCAAGTGGGTTGATTCCAAAATCCGAATTTGGTAAAAATTGGTTTTTGAGTGATTCTTTTGAGTAAAAATCATTCGATATTTAGAAAATTAGGGCTCAATCATACATAACCACTAAGGACTTCATTCTTACACAAAAATTTGCAATTTACACTTTGCAAATATGTTTTCCAATATGATTTACTCAAAAATCCGAATTTTAGAAAATCCACTTTTTGAATGATTCACTTGGGAAAAACTTGTTTAATGTATTGAAATTTAGGACTTTACTACATCTATTGTCTAAGGACTTCATTTAACACATAAAACTTGCAATTTGAGCTCAAATACTAAGTGATTACATATGCATCATCTTAAATTACGAATTTGAAAATTTGACCACTAACTCAAATTTTTCCATTTTAATTCCATTACTTGTTTTACACATTACTCATGCCTAAACTCATTTTAACTTGTAAAAATCATTACTTAATGATATCGACTACCTATATACTTCATTTTTCACATAAAACATGAGTTTTGGAGTTGATAAATGGGTTTTAAAAATTGGTCTTGGTTGGGATCCGAATTTAGAAAATTCGTCTTTGGTCATATCTTTTGATAAAATCCATCTAAACTTATGAAAATCCATTCCTTACATATCCTATCCTAAGAGCCCTTCATTTCTTAAATAAAAACTTCATTTTTGAGTTGGTAAACATGTTTTTAAAATAGGCCTTAGCCAAAATCCGAAAATAGAATTTTTATTTTGAAAATAACTTTTGGAAATCACTTTTGATTCTTGTAAAAAGAAGTCTTGATGATATACATATATTAAGCCTTCATTTTCTTAAGTAAAATTATATTTTGACACTTGGAAAGTGGTTTTTAAATGGGGTCTTGCCAAAATACGAATTTCACAATTTTGTTTGAGTTCATAACTAAGATCTATACTTAATATGAACATAAACATAAAACAAATGCATGGTAATAAGCTATAAACATTGATCTAAACTTCACTTATCAAAATCCTTCATTTATGGTATCTATACCCTAAGCCCTTCATTTTAAATGAAAAACACACATTTTGAAGTTGAAAAACCACTTTTCTAACTATGGGTCCATTTTCATCCGAATTTTCAAAGTTGATTTTTGTTGAAAACAAAATAGATCTTGGGTTTCCTATAACTTTCCTACCATCATCAAGCTATAGCAAGTTGTTCATGAACATAAACAAGATCTAATGCATCTATGAACTCAAAACTTTAGATCTAGTTTTCTAAACTAGTTTTACATGCATGAATCACTAAGATAGACATGTGGATGCTAGATCTATGCATAAGTCATAAGGAATAACAAAAATAACAACTTAAATACAAGATCTATGGCATAAACAAAAATCAAAGCTATAAAAAGTTAGATCTACAATATATATCAACTTAAACAAGAAAATCATTATAATACAAGATAATAAAAGTGGAGAAGAGAGTGTTCATTTTTGGCATCATTACCTAAGCTTTTAAGCTTATGGAAGTCATTTGATGCATGAAACCTTCATTACACTTTACCTATATCACCTATGGAGCTTTGGATGAAGATTTGCTTAAAATCTTAAGAATATGTGGAGCTCAAGAAGAATGGGGGCAGCTTGTTATGGAGAAACAAGAACAAAAGAAGAAGAAAAGAGAGGAAAAAGAGAGAGAAAAGCTAAGGAAAAAAGAGGAAAAGGAGTAAATGAAGGAGAGAGAGAAATGAGTGTTTTAATTAATGAATGAAGAGAAAAAAAATAAAACAAGGCAGCCAAGGAGGGGGGCTGCTGCACGTAAATGGGGAGAGAAAGAGAGAGGAATTGTTGAAATTTGACTTGAATTAAATTGTGTAATTAATGTGTAATGTAACTTTTTGAAAAAGGATTGAAATATAATTAATTTTAGTCAAAATATGAGTGGATAAAGGACAATGGCAGCCATAAATAGGGTCAAAAATCTGCCATGAATTGTGGGATTATGTGTAGAAAGATTGAAGTGAAAAGGAAGTGATATGTGTAAGGTGTACTTGAAGGTATGGGTTGTAAAAGTACTTTATTAATAAAATAAATTAAAATAAAATAAAATTAGAAAATTTATTCCAAATATTTGTAGCAGATTTTTCATAATTAAATTAAATAATTATTTGAATTATTTTAGTATTTTAACAAATATGTTACCGGTATGATCAAAATACGCGAATATGGGCTATAATAATATTTTTATAACCCGAAAAATTCTAAAAAATTATTTTATGAAAATAAATATTTTAAAATATTTTTCAATTATTAAATTAATTTATTTTATTTTTAGTATCGGTCTTAAACAGAATCTGATCCCGTAAAGACCCGAAACGAACTAATTTTAAAAACAAAATTTTCTATAACATATAAAATATTTATCTCAAAATATAAGGCTTTATAAGAATAATAAAATTTTGTAATGAAATAAAAATGAATAGTGCAAAAGACTAATCAATTACCGGTAATAATGGAAATACGATAAAAAGGTTATAACTGTAACTTTTATAACCCGAAAAATTATATAACTGATATATTTAGAAATATTATGAAATTACGAGTCTAACGGTACTATTGGTATTTTTTATATCTCGAGCCCCGGGACACGCTTTTCGAAGTCTGTATCCGAACGGGTTCGAAATAGGTCAAAAATTTACCAATCTGATATTTTTAAACAAACTCATATTACTATGAGCTATTCTACATATTTAACTACATCTCGGCCTCTAGGGTTAGGGGCGCTAGATTGCCGGACTTACACTATTGTATTCCGGTTAGGGTTTCCGGGTGATTTTTCGGTTTAGACCTTTGCCAATTTGGAAACTGATATTTATGTTTATACAACATATTTAATTTGAGAAATTTATTTTAAATTTTATTTTTGTAAGTATTTAATATCTCTTAATGTTCGGAATTCTTGAATTGAGTTTTATTTCGAAGGTCAATCATTATTTACTTTTTAATAGTTTGTTTTTGGGCTTTATATTACCCGATTTTATAAGTCGGTTTTATAAATGGAATTTTTCGTACGTAGTGGTTTTGAATTTGAAGACCACTTGAGTTCTTATTTTATTTTTGATTTTCATTTTCTCATTAAGAATTTTTGAATTCATTCATGGTTTAGGACTTGTCGAAATTCGGTTTTAATTTGGAGTGATTTTTAGGGTTTATTTTCGAAGTTCATCTTGGAATTATTTACTGAATATTTTCCGGGGCTTACAGAAATTTTGTTAGAGTTTTATTATGAAAAATGAATGTGTGAAAGAATGAAGGAAGGTGGGGGTATTTATAGAATTTTGGAGTGGAAATTAGATGCAATAAAATAAATTAAAAAAGAAATATATTGAGAAAGAGAGAGGGAGGGCCGGCGGTCATAGAGGGAGAAAGAGAGAGTGTTTTTATTAAATGTTTATAATTTTGTAATGAAAAGAAATAATGTGTAAGGTATGATGTGAATAAAGTTGTATTGGAAATATAAAAGTGTAAGAAATAGGTGTAGAGGTAGTAAGAAATAGGTGTAAGAAAAAGTAGAGATAATGAAATAGTAATGAATAGTATGAATAGCACTATGAATAGTAGACTAGACAAATAAAATACCGGTAGTAATAAAAATACACGTAAACGAGCTATATCTTATATTTTTAATAACCGAAAAATTGTGAAATTGATCTTTTTTGAAATCCTTGTATTTTTACGAGTCTAATGGTATTGTCAGAATATTTTTACTATCTGATGCACCAGGGCACAGTTTTTGAAAACTGATCCCGTTTGGATCCGAAAAACACTAGAAAAATTGCGAATCTGATATTTTTATACTTCCTTATATTATTATGAACTATTATAAGCCATTAACTCAATTCCATTTTATAGGGTTTGAGAGCGCGGGTTTACCGTAGTTGAAACTATTAGATTGTCTTAATCTTTGTTGACTTTTGAAACTCCGGTTTGACCAGGGTTAGTGTTTAATCCAACTTTACCTTAGAAATTGAGGGGTTTACATTAGGGACTAGATAGATGGACCTTCTCATGTTCGGATTTTGTGCCAAATGATCAATGATTCTTCTATTTTTGTTTTTGAAGATTCTCTTATTAAATCCCGTGATCGAAATTGTTTAAGGTTCTGTTTCAACTTGGGTCAATCTTTAGGGTTTCGATTTGGTATTCCAAACCATTCTCGAAAATTTCGGGGGTTTACAGAGTCGGGGAATGGGAAGTATGAGTGAGGTTACTACTAGTGGGACAGTACAAGGGAAAACATAACAAAGTGTGCCATGGAATGTATGACATGTATATGGGCAAGAATAAAATGCCGATGGCCATGTGGAATACGAAGACTTTGCCTATCCCTAAATGGGATTGGGATCATACATCCCTAGATGTCAAGAAAGGTTACCTCAAGGACTTCGAAAGATTGCGATAGAGTATGGTGACCATGAATCGATTAAATTAAATCAGCACCTTCTTTGCCAATCAACATCGCGTACCTTGAGAGCAAACTAGCCAAGTTCTACATTCGAGGAATAATGCGACTATAAGAGGTACTCACAAGGATTTTACCTGATCGAGACCCAAAGTTTATAGGATCTGGATAAGGTTACGAAAGAGTTTGGACACAAGACATAGCTCAGCCTCGCTTATAACCCATAGACCAATAAATAAGGGGGATTGAAATAGTCACATATTGTCAAGTGAAACTTGCTTGTGGTGGTAGTTATCACCCAACCATTTGATTGCCACTCTATGAAACCTGGTATGGACAGTGTCATGAGACACCTCTGCTTTAGAATGACATAGAAAAGCTTGACAATGAGATAAGCTTAAGACATAGAGGCAGTTAATAAAATAGGAACGTCTTAGAAAAAGGAGGAAGAAACTTGGGACAAGTGAAGAAGATGGGCAAATTGGAAAAGAAATAAGTTCATGAAATTCAAGTGGGTAACCACGTGGGCTTGAAATTGAATTCCATTAAGAAGGCACAAAGGGTAAGTACCCTAGAAAGGTGAAGCCCGAGATACCCTAAACCTTTGAGATGCTAAGAAAGATTGGAAATCTAGCGTATTGGTTGGTCCTGTATCCCAAATTTCATAAGAAACATACCGTATATCCTATGATTTAGTACTAAGGAAATGTACCAGGCCCGAAAGTAATCATGGAATTAACACCGTTCAGTCCAAAGAAACCTTGCTCAAGAGACACATCCAGTGATAGACATGGATGCGAGGGCGTAAGGATTGCTTACCCAAGAGGCTAGATAAGTGAAGATATTAAAGAAGAACCATGCAACTGAGGAGACAATTTGAGAAACCATAGAGTAAATCCGAAGTAAGTATTTCAAGTTGATCAAAAAGGGATATGTAAGTTTCTGTTTTGCGGACAAAACTCTATTTAAGGGGTGTAGGTTGTAAACCCTCGTTTTCTTAAGTAAACCTAACTTCGATTTCAGGAAAGAGTTAAAACTGGAAACCGAAATCCTAAAAGAATATCTTTAGACCAATCGGACCTAGGAATCCTAAGTCCGACTATATCAAGAAGGAAACCCCGAAGGAATAACAACGAGTTAACTCCAAACTAAGTCTCTAAATCGAAAACTCAACCGCAAAACCTAAGTCAACAAAATCTCTGAAATCCCTAGCAGTTTAGATCTGGCAATCCCAGGTTCTCAAACCAAGGAGTCGAAATATGAGTGGGAAGTGTACATTGGATCGTCTTAATATAGAATGCTAAACAATATCCGATTAGTGAATTTTCGACCTATTTTCGGCTTGATTGAATACAAGTCTCAAAAAGCACATCACGAGGCGGGATATTAAATATATGATATTAGTACCGTTAGATTCATAATTTCGTGATATTTCTAAATATTTCAATTATATAATTTTTTGTTATAAAAGTTACAGTTATAACCTTTTTATCGTATTTTCATTACTATCGGTAAATTAAGTGTCTAATTAACTTTTGTTTTCTTTTACACTATTCTTCAAGTACAACTACCCATACCTTATTCTTACATCTTACAACCTATTCTTACAATTTTACATCATTTCTTTACAAATTTACTTTTCTAATATATTTTCTACACAAACTACTCATTAAGTTTGAAATTTATTACACAACAAATCAAAACACTCTCCTCTCCCTCTCTCTCTTGGAACCGGTGAGAAACCCCCCTCTTGTTTTCCTTTTATTAAATAATCACACAAAATCCTAATTCATTTTTCTGTATAATCTCTTTTTCACATTTCACTTTTTCACTTTCTCTCATTTTCTTACAAAATCAACTTTGGAAGTTTCTTTTTCTCTCCCTCTCCTCTCTATCCTTTCCGTGACCCCTTGCCCCACACACACCCACACACAATAATTTTTTTTCTTCAAGTTGCCTTCACCAAAACACTAAATAGGTAATAGATCTTAGCCATACCACTTTAGAAACATGTAATGACAAGTTTATACATGTGTGGATCTACTAAAATCCCCATGAACTTTATGCTAGGGATGTGAAAAACACTAAAACATGATATTCTTGTCATCAAAATGTGGAGACCTTGTTATTGGAGTAAAATATTATCATTTTGCTATATCATTTGCTATCTATTATTTTTATGGAAACTTTGAGCTTATATCATTTCATCTCATCTATATATTTTTCATGATGCATTTACATTTATGACATGAGTAGTATAGTAGTCTACTTGTTTAGAGTAGTTAAAATAACACAGCTATTTGTTTTATATGTATGAAAGATTTGCTACATGTTTTTCTTAAGGAATGAGTTGATCAAAACTCAAGATCCATTTTTGTTTCTATCAAAAGTTATTTTTAAAATTCGGATCTTGAAGAAGACCCATTTAGAACATATTTTCCAACTTCAAAATGAAGATTTTACATGTAAAATGAAGGGCTTAGGTAATGAGTGTCGTTAGTAGTGATTTTTAAAAGTTTTTCATGGTTTTATTAGAGAAAATTTCAAAACAAGAAAATGATTTCAAAAGTCAAGTTAGATCTATGATTCAACTCCAACAAAAATGTTGAAATTCGTGACTCAAGAGAAATGCCAAGAAAACACCTATTTTCCAACCTTAAAACAAGAGTTTTACTAAAAAAAATGAAAGGCGTAGGAAATAGGTTTGATTAGAACTTAATTTCAGAAAGAATAAATGAGTTTTTCACAAGAAACAATCTCAAAAACAGTTTTCTAAATTCGGATCCAAAAATGATCCCTATTTAAATACTTATTTCCAAATGTTATGAGTATTTTAATGGGAAAATAGAAGTCTTAGGGAATATATATAATAAATACTTGATTTTATAAGAATAAATATGTTTTATCTAGGTAGAAACTTAAAATAAAGGAAAGGTTTCCCAACTAAGATCAAACAATAATCTTATTTCCAAAAATTATGGAAAATTCATCCAAAGGCAAAACCCACACTTAAACATCTATTTTTTAACCTTTAAACGAAGAAATTTGTTGAGAAAATTAAGGCAATTGGGATATAGACTACTAAGACTTTATCATAATAACAATATGTATGATTTTTAAAGGTATAAAGCTAGTTTTCCCAAACAAGCATTCATAAATTTTATTTCAAAGTAAAAGTTTTTCCAAGAATTCTTTTCAACCAAAAATCATTAAGTAAATACACATAAATAGCTCATATCATATCATGCATGATAATAACATGTAGATATTACATGTACATATGATTTACTTGATAGAAATAATGCAAGTTTCACAAACAATTTCAGAATCACAACTTTTTGTTACTGATCAGATTTGATCTGCATGTTCTGAACATTTTCAAAATTTAGTAATAATATCATAAATAGATAGATCTTTTGAAGTAGATAAAAATTGATAGCTTATTTGCGAAATTTCGAGTTAAAATGACCAAGATATGGCCATTTTAAGTTAGAGTTTCCAATTACTACAGAAATTGCAAATTCAAAGAGTTTCATTTGAAAATTTTGGAGTTACTTATGGTATGAAATACTCATAAGGGTATTTCTTTCGTTTAGGTGATTTTGGAATCGGTGGAAAATTTTGTGTTTCTGAATCACTACATTAGAGACCGGAGATCATGGCCCAGTGAGTTCACTATCTTTAAATTTTATGCTTGTGCTTGTGTTTGTAATATTAGTGGCGTTAGAATTAGGAAAAGATAAAAATTGATTGTATGAATATGATTTCTATATGGGTGAATTAATGATAAAAATATCGAAATGAGCTTGTTGTAATTACTTATATGACTTAGTATAAGATTGATATGTCCGAAATCTCTATTATCACCCATAAATTGTAAATTAATATGCCATGATCTTGTAATCAAATTGACCATGCATACCATATGTAAGTCATACTACATAGGTTATTATAACTTTATGAGAAGA
This sequence comes from Combretum micranthum, assembly GCA_024138025.1. Classification (NCBI taxonomy): domain Eukaryota; kingdom Viridiplantae; phylum Streptophyta; class Magnoliopsida; order Myrtales; family Combretaceae; genus Combretum; species Combretum micranthum. The sequence goes on from JAMXBD010001239.1 coordinate 40,974, forward strand.
AGGCATAATAGCTAGGCAACAAGGGGCTTGTAAACTCGAATGTTGGCATGTGTGCCGAAATTGAAAATGTGTGTGGGTGGGCACCTGTATCAACCACAATAAAAAGTGAGAAAAATTGAAAATCATTGGTCGTATGGGCCTAAAACACCTAACCCCAAACGAAAGGCGTAAATCCATTCAACAAAAGACTTCCGATTGGTCTTATGTATTGCGTGCTCACGCGTTTGTGCATTCATATGATTGTTAATAATTTGTTTGTTATATACTACTATTGAGCATTTAATTTTGGAAATGGAACTCACTAAGATAACACAGCATACACCCCCATAGTTTCTTTCTAATGCAGTTCCCATACTTATGTCTGCGTCTTTGAACCTGACCAAATCAAGTAATGAGAGACTAGCAGTTATTACCCTAGAAGTTCACAATTGGTTTGTATAGTTTTCACTAGTGAACCTAGAAGGATCAACTGTTACCAAAAAGGATAATACTTAATCTTACGTGTAGCAGGGGAATGCCCCTTAATGCTTTGTAACTGATCCTGAGATATTTGTTGTTTGTATTTTTATGCTTATCCTATCAAATTGAACTATTTGTCCCCAATTGTTTATTTATTCTATTGTCATGAGGAAACTCTTTGCATACTAACACAAGACTTCTGAATGACTGCAATAGTAATTCTTAAGTCTTGATTAGCATATGGCAGACTATTACGTCTAGGGTACCATTTAGGGTGTGACAGTTTAAGTTGATATCAGAGCAACAAAAATGTAAAGCATGGCAATAGAATTTAATAACCTAAAATATAAGAATAGATGAATCTTAGGATAAGAATGAAATTAAAAGTCGAATCTAACTAGAAAATCTCTTTTTGGTATAGGTATCCCTAGGAGAAACTTGGGAACGAGCCAGAACATTTCTAAAGGGAACAGGTGAGACCTTTGTTGACTACAGATTAAGGCGAAGGACTCTTTGTGAGGATTTTGCTTTAGCTGAGAGACCTAAGATTCTCAGGGAGGTATATGTGATCTGGAAGAGAGGTCTTAGATACACTCAATGGGAGAGAGTAGTTGATCAAATTAGATATGATCCGATTCGGAGAAGGAGATGGTCTATGCTAGAGACAATTTATGTTGTGGAAAGGATGATGGTTGATTATGGCAATAAGCCAATGTTGAGGGAGGCCACATTTATTTTGAAAAGGGAAGATAACCCACCTTACCCTGACTTTAGAGTGTGGAGGAACATCGGACCCTTATATGTATACGTTCATGATGATCTGATGACTCATAGAGAATGGCCGGAGGCCGATGCAAACAACCATTTCCAGTGGAGAGGTATATATTTGACATTTTTTTGACACCCCCAGAAATTCAGGCACCGCCTCTTAGCGAAGTAGGAATACAATTTGGAGTTGTCCCAGTAGCAGAAGATCAAGATAAGGTAGAGGAGGAATAGGAAGAAGAGGAGAAACCCGAACGGAAGGAGCGAACTTGGCCACCTAAGAAGAAGAGAATGATAGTGAGAGAATAATGAGTCTATTTGTTAGGAGGGATGACGATAGTTCTTCTAGTAGAGATCGACCTCTGACCCCTACCCCAGGAGACTCCCAAGAGTGAAAGAAGTAGTGGTGACAAGCATGACCACGTCAGTCCAACTGTAAATTTTGTAATAGGCAATAAGGAATGCCAAATTGCCTTAGTGATGTCTTTAGGAGGTTCTAGTATGTTATGTGTTTATTTCCTTGTTTTATACCTTTCTTTCTCGGCTTAGAAAGAGTTCATAATTCTAATAGGTCTAAATCAGTCGAATAGCATGGTTTTCATGTTTTGTAGGTTTAATGTAAAAGACTCGGCCGATTGTATGACCTTGATATGATGAAATGAAATTAACATGTACTTATCTATGGAGAAAAGTTTCGTTTTGTTAACTAATAATGTGATCAAGCATGCATTTAATAAGGAACATTATACCTAATATGCTCCTAGAAAGTCATAATTAAGAATGAAATACATGCATATCATTGCACTCAATGAATCATCATGTTCGATTTCTTTTGCTTGATTTCCTGCATTGAGTTGTGATCTCTATTCTACATTTTAATATTTCAGAATTTTCTTGAATTGGATTTCATGACTTCAAATTGTTATGGCTTATCGAAATTTTGATTTATTACTTAATTTCTACAAATTCAACTTAATGTATACGGGATAGTGTAATGGAAACTTCAACATCTAAATAACAATGTGAGAGTGGGTAAATTCAAAGACATTGAAACCATGAGCAAAGAAGTTTGCTGGTATAAGAAAACAACCAACCTACGTTACCATAGTGTGATTGAGAACAACACCCTAAAACCAGCAAGTAGGCTTTATAAGTACGAATAGATAAGTAGCTAATCTTCTAAGCATTCACCCAAAACTCAAACCAAAAAAAAAAAAAAAAAAAAAAACCTAAAATAAGACCTAAAGTGTACGAGACCCCACGTCACTACCATCGCTATATTAGCAAAGAAACCAGCAAAGCTCAACACCAAACTTTAAAAAGGAGTGACCCATGTTTTGATAGAACTTTTGGTGAAAACGATGAAGGGAATTGGTTAGCTTAGATTTAGAAAGTCTTTGTGGCTTAAGAAGTCCCACCATTTCTTCAGTGGGTTATAGGACTTACATACATGGATACAACTTTAGAATATAATGAGAATTAAGAAGAGGAAATCTATGTTCTTAATGGTTTGAGAAGTTTTGTTAAAAAGTTTCGGGAGACTATTTTCTTTGGCTGCAAGGTGATACATAGTGCAGATTTTCCCCTCATGATGTAGAATAAGTAATGAGAAAATAAGTTTACGCACCTTCTACAACATATACATCTAAATCCTCAGAGATAGCAAAGAAATGGAAGGACGGGAATTATTTGGAAATCTAGATAGAGGTTAGATAATTAAGTTGGAAGAACACGGAATAAAAGTAAAAATTTGAAGATTGCAGAAAAAGGTTCTCAAATAACGGGAAAGGGAGATGTTACAGAAGAGCCAACGGTCCAAAGTTTAGATCCGAATCAACATGAAGACCAAGTGGCAACCATGGAACCTCAAAGAAATTCAAGTCCAATAAGTTTTCCTCAAGGACCAATCACAAGAGCTAGAGCTAAGAAGATTCAACATGCCTACAATAATCACTTCCAAGGCTTATTAGAGCATGCTAAGGATGAATCACAAGGTTATCAAGGCTTTGGAACAAGGATGGAGCAAGTATACTTCAATATTTTTCAAGTAATCATCAAATAGAGCCAAGGAAAGCTGATTTGTGCAGAGAAACAAGATGGCCGCCAGCCATTATCCCATGGCCGCCGGCCATGACTCCCCTGGCCACTTTTTCGAACTTTACAAATTTTGCTCCAGAATGCTCATGGCCGCCTGCCATCTTTGATTGGCCGCCAGCCAACATTTAGGACGTATTGAATTCATTGTTTTGACGTTTTGTTTTCCTTTGTTTGGTTATATAAACCTATTTGGTTGTTTGTAAAAGACAGATTATTGTTGAATGAAAAACCAAAGCTTTTGCTTGAATTCTTTGTGTTCTTGATTTAGAATACATGCTAAAGGAACATTCAAAGGAGATCTTGATCGCCTTCTTTGTGGAGTGTTTCGGAGATAGGGCTGACCTTGTTCTATCTATTTAGATCAAACACTAAGACAAACCTATTTCTAATCCATCTTAGGGATTGATTACCGATAGAATTCGTGGGTTTTCGTATTACTGTGCTGGGGGTTCATAATATCCAAAAGGGTTCTCATGCGTGATTGCGAAGGTTCTCGCATCAGGAGATGTTGAGGAAACTCCATTTAATTTATCATGTGCCAAAATTCACAAACAAGAGAGGTTAGTCTTACTATAGATTCTAAAGAAATGAAAGTATTGTGCCGACTTAGGAAGCTGACAGTGTTAGAAGGAAATGAGTGTGAAATCATTCCTAGTATGAGTTGGTTAATTACAATTTAAGCTATTATGAATTGTTGAGAGAAAATAGTAAGCTTTTATGAGCAATAAAGAGAAAGGTGAAGTTGTCAAGAGAAACCACAATACCCCAAAGAAAATAGGTTAAATTCTTGTGCGAAAAAGATGAAGGATGAAGACATAATGTCTATTGAGGATACGTTGGATAAGGGAGGATCAGTACTCAAACGTAATCCTAGAATATGGCCTAGGTTGACTCATAAGGTAAAGATTGATTTTGAGAATTGATTTGACCCTTCATACATAATCAATATCAAAGACATCGTACCTTATAGCATTGGTTAAGCCATAGGAGTTGAAAGTCTAGAAACAAGGACAATAAAATTAGAAGCTCATAGGGCTTAGTGTGTCGCCATGGGGCGCACTTCTTTTGCTTGCAAGGATGAAGGATGAATCATTGGGGCTATGTATCGAATTTCTAGTAAACTCAATGAGTTATAGTCAAAGAATGGGTACCATTTCTTTTCCTATGATCAACAATATATTTTGATTGGTTGCAAGGAGTCTGCATGTTTCCACACGTTGATTTTTGCCTTGAATTATCGCCTATCAAGGATAAAACCCTAGAATATACCATCGTCAATTGTTTGCACCAAGTATGGGCACTATGAATTTTTTTTTTTAGATGTCTTTTGATTTGATAATACTCCAATAGCATGCATGAATCTTACGAGTAAAGTGTATGAATTACGATTGGATAAATATGTAATAACCTTTGTTGATGACTTCATGATATGCCTAAAAAGTCAAGAACAACATTAAGAGCATCTTAGGATGACAATACAAGCTTTAAGAGAAAATAAGTCGTATGCCAAACTGTCTAAGTACTACTTTTGGCTGGAATGGATATTCAGTTAAGACACTATGTGTCAGGAAAGGATCTTTGGATCATTTGAGGAAATCATAGCCATTATGGATTGGAGACATCTCTAGATGACGACCCGAATAAGAATCTTTTGGGAGAAAACTAACAACGAATACAGGTTGGTAAAGTAACTATTCTTGTGGAATAATAGCTAGACTCTATACCTAGTTAGTGCAGAGGAATGAGAGATTGTATGGGTAGAAGCAAAAGAAAAAGCTTTCAAGAATTTGAAATAATAACGAGTTCAGTACCGATCTTGATTTTGCCAGACTCGTAAAAATCTCATATGATGCATAGTGATGCTCCAGGGAATGGCTTTGAATACGTAATAATGGAAGAAGGAAAAGCCATTACTTACAAGTTCTAATAACTGAGACCCCATGAGCAGGACTACCCTGTACATGAATAGAAGTTAGCCACAATTGTCTTTGATTTGAAACATCGGAGGCACTATTTATATGGACAAAAAGGGTAAGATATAGTTAACAAATCATAAAAGCACTAGGTATCTGTTTACATAGAAGAATATTAGATGTGAAACAAGGAGGATGGTTGGAATGACCGAAGATGATGACCTAAAAATTTAACATTGTACGAGAAAAGTTAGGAAAAGTGACAGTGTAAGTCATAAGCCAAAGAGAACCAGTAAGTAAATTAGAAGGATTCAGGATTTAAATTCACTACACACGGTAGGGAGTTAGAGATATTCAAATTCATGCTGGAACTACAGGGAGCTCAAAATATAATGGAGTAATGCAAAAGCTTAAGAAAGAATTTCAAGAAGTAAAATACTCTGACCCTGTAATGGATAAGGAGAATATGGCCGGAAGTAAAGGACGGCTGTATGTAACAAAGGATTAAGGAGCTAGGGAATCGGAAGTATGAGTGAGGTTACTACTGGTGGGACAGTACAAGGGAAAACATAGGGAAGTGTGCCATGGAATGTATGACATGTATATGGGCAAGAATAAAATGTTGACGGTCATGTGGAATACGAAAACTTTGCCTATCCCTAAATGGGATTGGGATCAGACATCCCTGGTGTAAACCATGGAAATTTTTCACAGTAGTACTCGACTCTAAAATAGAAAGCATGAACTATTTAGTAAACCTAGAATCCAATAAAAACCTAAGAATAGATCAATAACTTGAATTTGGCTGCGTTAGGATCTAAAAGCCGAATAAAGAACTTCTTTGACCCTAATTGATACCAGAAACAAGATTTCGTATCTTGAACTAATAATTTAAGATATAATTAAATGTAACCCAAATTTTCAAACCCTGAAACTTGTCATACAAATAGAATAGATAGAAAAATATGAATATGAAAAATAAATGACTACTATTGAACTCAACAAAGACTTGAGACTAGAACAATGAGTAATAATGAGCCTATACATGGATTTAAACCCTAAATTCAAGATTCCTAGAAAGTATTAAACACTACTAATAGGATTTAATAGTAGGCATCAAAAACCTAAGATATATAGATAATTTAGCTAATATATCAAATGCGATAATGTGTAGTTAACCAACTACGCTTATAGATGGGAAACGATAACCTAAAGATAAACCGTTAGGATTATAAATACAAAATAAAAACATAAACAGATGCATAACTAAAGATTTAGACTCCAAATAAATATTTGAATCACACCATTGTTCAAATTAGGGTTTTCTTAAGTTATTGGAGCCTAAAACAAGAATTGACCTAATAAGCTTAGGAAACCTTAATCGCGGGAGATAAAATTCTAAAAACAATTAATCACGTAAATTTAAAACTTAAAGTTGTATCGTTTGATAAACTAAACATTTTGTAGAATCCTATAAAAATATTTTTGTACAAAAACTCTCAAATATTTGCCAGATTGTACCCGATTAACTTAATAAACTACCCAAAAATGTAGATAAATATTGTCTAAACATTAGTAATATATATACATATCAGGATCGGTTCCATGTTAAGCAAAATGTAGGGTTTGGATCTTCTTGAAAATTGAGCAAATCAAATATTACCAACTCATCTCCCTCATTAATGACAGCAAAAAAACTGGATGAGACAGTGTACAAATGTGGAACAATCGGATGCATTTGTCGAAGAAAACCATCCTCATTTCTCTATATATATATATATATATATATGTTTATAGCCCTTGATGGACAAACAAACAAACACGAATTACTCCCAAAATTTTTAGATCAAAACAACTCCTAAATAGCAGCCAAAACGACCTAAGAACAGAGTTCAACTCGTCCAAAACACCTCAATTCAAATCAAAAAAAAAATAACACGAAAAACGCTTAAGTTGGTGACGAGGTAAGTTATTGCATTTCGGTTTGTTTTTTTATTTTTAAAACAAGGATAGGAACTAACTTCTGATGATCATAGGATCATAACCAACTCAAGAACAAGCTTCGAATTCCATAAGATAGGCTCGAGTAAGGTAAAAGTCGAAAACCCTAGTTACACTACTTTGATCCGAAAACCATGAATCATGCTGTTTTGATGTTTTGACTTGATATTTGTGTAGTAAAACATTGTAGGAACTCATAGGAATCAATTGGAGAGGTTTGTAACGTCAGATTTCGATCGAAAATGGCCGAGCTTATCAGGGAAGACGATGAACAGTACTTCCCCAGATGAGTACGGGAGGAACACGGGCATGTTCTACCCTGTGTACCTCTCGACTTCTATTATTTATAAAAAAAAAAATTTAAAACGAAATAATTTTACTAAATAATATAAAAATTAATATTACAAATATTTTTAGTAATGTTATTACTTTTATTTATTTCTGTATTATTAAGAATATTATTACTTATTAGTAATATAATATTGAAATTATTGAATATTGAGTTTAAAATTAAAAAAATTTATGTATTAATAAATATATAGTATTTAAGTAAAATATAATGAGATTATTGACATAAGCATTATGAATTAGTGATATTAACATCATCAAGAAAGGATTATTAGTGATATAAATCACTATCATTAATTTAATTTAAGTCCAGTAAGCTTTACAACTATAGTTGTTAATATTACTAATACCATTAAAAATATTTAAATTAATTATATTTCTAGAATTATTTTTTTAGCTATTATTATATTTAATATTTATAATTAAAACCCAAAAGCTAAGCTTAAAACTATTTTGGTAATATTACTACTAATATTTACTTTAATGGGTAAGGATTTATGAATTATTATTAATTTAAAATATATGATGAATATTTCAAGTATTATTATTATTAAAATCATTATTATTATTATCATTAAACTTGATTGATATTTTTTTCATTATCATAATTATTATTATACTATTATTATTGTTATTACCGTAATTGTTATTATTATTATTGTTATTATTCGACCAAAAAGATAATATTATTGATGTTTTTGAAAATAATTTTTGTAAATTTATCAAATCTTAATGTTACTAATTGTATTATTATTATAGATGAATTTAATATGTTTTACAAGAAAAATTAGAAGTATAGTAGTTCTCAAGTATTTACTTAAATGGATACCTATAAACAAATGGATAACAATGGAAATTTAAATAATCTAACTTTATGAATATAGGGATATCTCTACCTTACGAGAAAATTATATCAAATAAATCGAAAGAAAACCGATAGTTCTATATAATAATTTATAAATACAAGTTACTACACTAAGTCAAATAATGAACAATATAAACATAACCATCATAACTATAAATATGAACCAATACTTGATTATCATAGGATCTCCAAAGAACTAATATAGTAATAAGAACGAAAACCCAGCAGAAGATAGGAAACTTAGACACTCATAGGAGTTTAATCATAAAGTTTATGTGACATTGATGAATATATCAATCATCTCAATAGGTGACTTAGGTACTTGTGAGGATTTTCCTGACGACTACTACGATTGACCAACATGAGCAGGTGAGTAACTCAGTCTTATTACATTGTATGTGTAAACTCCCAAAGTTTTGGGATTGGTTTAGCTTAAACCCTATTTAGAAAGTCAACTGAAACCCTAAAGTCAATAAAATCCTAGTTAGACAAAATGGTTTAAGTCTGGCAATTCGTATAAGCAACCCTGAGAAAGTAAGTAAGATTTTAGCATTAGAATAGTTCGCAATTACATAAGGAAGCTTAAAAAGATCAGATTAGTAAAACTGCAAAGAGTTTTAAACCCGAATGGATATAGTTCTTGAAAAACGTGTCCCAAGGCTCGGAATAGTAAAAATATTCCGGATATACCATTAGACTCGTAAAAATGTAAGGTTTCAAAAATATCAGTTTTATAATTTTTCAGTAAGTAAAAATAACAGATATCGCAAATATACGCGTATTTTCTTACTACCGGTACTTTATTAGTCATATCTACTCTACATTATACTATTCATTACTATCTCTACTTTTTCTAACACCTACTCTTACAACACCATAACCTATTACCTTTACTTTTTACATTTCTCATAACTTTATTTCACATCTACCTTACTTATTACTTCATTTAATCAACAAAAATACAAAATAAAATCTCTCTCTCCCTCTCTCATACAATGGCCGGTGCCTCCCTTGTCCCTCTCTCTCTCATTTTATTTCAATTTTTTTCTTTATTTAATTCACATAAAAATTTACTCCTCATTTTCTATAAATACCATCCTCCTCTTTCACTTCTTTCACATAATTACTACCCACAAATTTCTCTACCAAATCTCTCTCAAATTTTCCTCTCAACACTCTTTCTAAATACTCTCTCATAATAATCTCAAACCATCTTCCTCATACACAAAACCCATTACCACATAATACTTTAAAAAACCTTTTTTTGGTAAACTTTTCTTTACAAGTTCTTCCTTTTCATGTCATGTAACTTTACATGACCATGGTGTGAGTTTCCAAAAACTAAATGTTATGGAAGCTACACTATGTTCATGTATTGTTCTTATTCATGAATATCTATTTATGTTTATGTTGTTATTTTACTTTGTTCATATTATTATTGTTACTATATCTAACTAAGTATTATTATATATCTACATATATATATATATATATATATTCTTTAGAGCATATAAGTTTACTTGCAATTTATTTATTTTCATGCAAAGTAATTTATTTATTTCTTTTATTGCCATTTATTTATTTCTTGTTGTTTTAAGACTAGTCTCTAGTCTTAGAGTTGTTCTCATCAAGTCAAAACAATTTTTTATTTTATTTTATTTTTTCTTTTGGGACTAGTCTACTCTTAGTCTCGGAAGCCTTGAAGAAGCTAATACTCCCAATACTTGACTTCATTTATTATTTATGTTATTTTTACTTGATATTATTTCTCATAATCATTCCCATTAAGATTGTTGTCCAAATTTTCAAAGCTCCAATTATACTTGATAAAAAGGAGATTTTTATCACCTTAAAATAGTTTTACATGAAATATAAAATCTATGATTTAACAAAAGTAAAGTTATTCATTTCAAAGTTTTAAGAAGAACTCATTACAATTTTAAAAGCTACTTTCATTTTGAAAAGCTTTTTATATTACTTTGTTTTCTTAAAAAAGACGATGACTATAGTACTAAAATATTTTCATAAAAAGGAAACCCCTTAAAGCGAACATGAAAAATTTTCAAAACCAATATTTTTTAAATAAATAGTCAAAGAAAACAAATAGGAAAAGTAGCACTAATATTGAGAATTAAGAAAAGAAGAAATTTATTTTATCAAAAAGTCATAAAGTGATTCTTTGAAAACAAAGGAATCAAAATATTCATTTTAAAGGATTTACAAAATGAATTGCTTGTAAACTATAGTTTTCTAAACATTTAATTAACATTGTTTTTTCCAAGAAACATAATTGGAAAACAAACACTTGATCATGGATAAAATATGAGTTAAGTATCTATGAAAAATGATTTTTTCAACTATATAGATAACTAAGTATTTATCAAAGCAATTTTTGAATGATTTAATGTTTGAAACAATTTGCTTTTGGGTTAGGGAAAATTCGTGGTGAATCTGATCACTACTATTTCGGAGCCTAAATGATCCATTTTGATAAAAATAGTCTTAGAAATGGATAAATCTTTTCGAGTAGGTAGAAATCGGTATATTATATGCACAATTCCGAGTTAAAATGACCAAGTTATGACCATTTTAAATTAGAATTCTCTCTTATAAGAACTTTGATGTTCTTATGACATTGTTTTGTCAAAATTCAAGAAAGTCATCAAGAAATACTCATTTTGGGTATTTTCCTTGACTAGGTGATTCCGAGGAAGGATACCTATACCCCAAGGATTATTTCGATTAAGTAGAGTATGTGAACGACTCATTCGTTTAGAGAAGTGTCGACATGGCATCGTAAGTTTATTTCCTTAAAGTACTTTACTTGATTGTCCTTGTAGTTTAGTCGCATTAGAATTAAGAAAAGACAAATTGATATGTATGCGAAAAATTTGTTGAAAGGATCCTAAGAATATCGAGGCCGGAATTGATTTAATGTTTGTTTTAGTATAACACTTGATTTGTATGAGATTCTATAATCACCTTAAATTTGATAATAATGATGCTATGATATCATAAATAAAATGATTCATGCATACCACGAAGTGAGTCACATTACATTGAGTTATTATCCTTGGGTGAGAAGGATTGTAGCTCGGGTCGAAAGCAACACTTGGCAGAGTGATCAAAAGCGATTGCTTGGCGACATGAAGGAAATGCTTGGCGGAAAGTCCAAAAGAAAGGCTCAATTCAAGTAGACTCAATATGCTTGGCGATATTGATCGAAAGTGTGAATCTTTTTTTTTTCTAAAACTACTTGTTTTGAGGTTACGTATCACCAAACCCCGAATGGAGGGTGTAAAACCATTCAACATATAGTTCTTGGAAAACTGTAATGGTTGTGCTATGGTGTATTGGAGAGGCTTATACATGTAATTGTTGTACTATGGGCTGTTGGTGGAGGCTTATATGTATGTAAAAAGGGTGAGCTGGTAGCACATAGGGTCCTTAGCGTTACTGCTTTCCGGCTTTGGCCGCCTCTAATCTTTAAGGCATTCTTCCCCCAGTACTCACAGCGTGAAGGATATCCCACATGAGCGAGGCTTCACCCTTTTTACATACATCATGTAAGAGTTGTACTATGGGCTGTTGGTGGGCTTATATTATGTAAAAAGGGTGAAGCCTCGCCCATGTGGGATATCCTTCACGCTGTGAGTACTGGGGGAGAATGCCTTAAAGATTAGAGGCGGCCAAGCCCTGGGAAAGCAGTAACGCTGAGGACCCCATGTGCTACCAACTCCACCCTTTTTACATACATATAAGCCTCCACCAACAGCCCATAGTACAACTCTTACAAACTATATACCTTGTTTGCTTATGTGTATGTTGCATCTCATTTGTTTGCTTAAATAACTTGTTTGAATTTCGTTTCAAGAAGTCATTTATGGAAATAGTTCTCATTAAGCCTATTAGCTTATACCCCTATAGATATCTTTTGCAGTTCACCTATTTGTGGTTGAGGCCATGTGAACCCCGCAACCAGGTATTTTCCTTTTGGTTAAGGAATCTCTAGATGTAGCCTAGTGATGGATAAGATGAAGAAGTATTCTTGTAATAGATTTATGACTGGAGAATACCTCTAAGTTTTGTAAGATTATTGATATGAACAAGTGAATTTTATGAATCCTCTTTTCTTAATTTGTTATTATATCTTATTAAGCTTCATAATTCCATGTATGGTCCTCTAAATTTGTGAGAGCATGCCTTACACTTAATGTCAAAGCTTCTGGAAATGACTACGGTGTCATACTTAAGCTTTAATATTGAGTGTGGCGGATTATTACGTTTAGGGTACCCCTTGGGGCATGACAACGGCCCAAAGGCTACCCTGAAGGTGGTAGTCCGCCACATACGGTATTAAAACTTAAGAATAGCTTCCTGAAATCATGCGAAAGTTTCAACATCATATTTAAGGCATCTATCATAACAATAAGAGCCACCAATGGAATGTATAGTCCGAGATAGTAAATATAGCATACAAGAATTCTAGATAACCATCTCATTTCAATATTATAAGAATATAACCCTTACATCATCATAGGGCTTTTCCTTTATAAATCTCCAAACAATCATAATATCAACTTAATCTTTCACATAATGAAACAATACTAATACTAAAAGATATTAAAGGATATTTAGCCTAAGATCTTCAAAGGATTTTAGAAGCTCCCCAAAACATAATCCCACTCGAGTATATGAAGTCCTCGGGAATAAAAGGTATTGGTCTTGTTACAACAAAAGTCTATCAAAGTATAAGCATAACTAACTTAGTGAGATTATTCCTGAATTAACGTGCTCATATCAATAATTTCAATAAAGTTATTAAATAAGCATTTGAATGTATCAAGCAAATGAACAAGCAATACATATGATCTACCAGAAATCATATGTTTGAATGGATTTACCCCTCCATTCATGGTTAGGTGTTTCAGGCTCTTTAAAACCAATCTTTAAAATCCAACTTATGTAGTTTATTTCAAGCTCCTACTCGTCCATCTTGAAATAGTTCTTTCAAGCTCTTATTCGCCCATCTTGCAGATTTATAGCTCCTCCAAGCTGGCTACTATAGTCTTGTCCATCGAGTATAGTAGCTCATGAAATGAAACTAACTACGTGATATGTCACATCCATAGGGGTATCCTAAACGTAACAGTCCGCCACATGCCATATAAGACTCTCGAATTACTACCCAAGTCCTTCGGGAGTCTTATATAGATGTAAGGCGTCCGTTTAAGACAATAGAATACTCAACTCAATGAAGTTAAGGAGTTTAATTCAACATTCAATAACAATAGATAATAAATCAAAACACATACGTAATTAGTTACAAAGTCTAAGGGGCATTCCCCCACAAAAGAATATTTAAAGATCCATTACAGTCATCCAGAGTCTTTTGGTTTCCTACGGAAGTCTAATCGAATCTGAATACAACTTCTAGAGCAAACGCCTAGCTCCTGTACCTAAGCTGTAGCTTGTCTCGGCCTAAGCCATAAGAATTCGTGCTGTAATAAATAGAAACTATAGTAGCGTAAGCTACACTAGCTTAGTGAGTGAAAACTTCCATGATCACAATTATAACACATCAATCAAACAAATGATTAATCAGACAAGTGATATGCATCAAACACGTGAGTTCAGCAAACATATGACCAGCTGGAAATCATATGTGGATGGACTTGCGCCCTCTATCTCGGGTTAGAAGATTAACAAATCCTACAGTACGATGCCGTTTAGGCTCATGGTCAACCAACTTATAAATTCGTTTTATGGATCACAATTAACCAACTCATCAATTCGTTTTGTGGATTACGATTAACCAACTTTTATACCGTTTAGGATCACGGAAAACCAACAATGCTAATGCTCCATTCCCATTATGATATGAATGAGTTCATGTTTATTTTCAATTCCGAATATTTAGTTATATGAATTCTTTAGGTGATCAATCAATAATCGCAGACAATCAATCCTAATCCATCTGTACAAGCAATGGTTAATCACCCGGCTTCGATATTCTTATATTCGATTTCTCATATCAACAACAATAATATATAATTCCCATTCATCCTCATCATGCATATCCATTTTATCTTTGCCAAGTATCTAGTGCAACTACCATTACGATCACAAACAATAATTGAAATCGGAAGTAATACTCACTCGGCCATAATTTACCGGTCTTTTAGTAGTAGTAGTCCGGTGGTAAAGATTCGTCGGTTTCGGGATCCTAAAAAGGAAGAAATACCTTAATAAGTATTTCATCACTTAACTAATCCAAACTATATATCAAAGCTCAGAAATTCGTAATTCTCGCTATTTGTGGAAGTTTCGACTTAAAACGGCCATAATTTGGTTATTTTAACTCGGAATTTTGCAAATTATATATCGATATCTATCTACTTCAAAAGATCTATCTAATTCTAATATTATTTTTAAGTTTTGAAAATATTTGGGTCACAAAATAGAAGGATCGGTTTTGATCAGTAACGGTTTCTAATTCCGAAAAATAGTTTTGTAAATGTTTGAAATGTTTCTACTTGACAAATCAATTATACATGCAATATTAATGATTTCCTAACATGAATGACATGTCATAAGTTTAATGTATGCATGATCTTGATGATTTTTACTAAAAGAAAATTTTAGAACTCTTTATTTTGTAAGACTTCAACAATAACTACTATTGAGAAATCTAGTTTCCTAACTTTGACAACTCACTTGTGTTTTGGGATTAATTCTTAGGAATTTCTAGTTATCTTGGTTAAAATTGAGTCTTCATGACATCTACTACCTAAGACCTTCATTGTTACATAAAAAATTGCATTTTACACTTTGCAAATATGTTTTCAAATAGGATTTACTCAAAAATCCGAATTTTTAGAAATCTAATTTTTGAATGATTCATTTGGGAAAAACTTGTTTAATGCATTAAAATTTAAGACTTTATTATACCAATCCTTTAAGGACTTTATCTATTACATAAAACTTTCATTTTGAGCTTGGATAATAGGTGTTTTCATGGTCATCATCCAAAATTACGAATTTCATAAGTTGACTAGTAACTCAAAATTTCTATCTTGTTTCTACGCTTTGTTTTACATATTAATCTCATCAAAACTCATCTCAACTTATAAAAATCATTACTTAATGATATCTATTACCTATACTCTTCATTTTTCACGTAAAACATGAGCTTTAGAGTTGATACAAGGGTTTTTAAAACATGGCTTTGAAGTCATACGAATTTTTCTTTGAACATTTCAAACAAAAACTTTTCCATTTTAAGTTCCTTGTCTCATCTACTTAAAGATTTACTAACTACAACATTTATATATATAAGACAAAGCCTTTATTAAGCATTAATGCATGAAAACACAAAATATTCATGAGATCATGAATGTCAAGTATATTATGAGTGCCTAAATGCTAGATCTATTACTTATGATGCATGAAAAGAAGTTTAAAAGCATGAACATAGATTTTTATACAAGATCTCTACTTTACTCTATTTTTATATGCATGAACATGAAAATATTTCAACAAGAACTCATTCAAACACAAGATCTACTCTTGTGATGGCTTGATATTCATGTATTAGTATTTTCTTGTCCCTAGCAAATGCTCATGGGGACTTAAAGTGAAAATACTCATGAATAATCTTGTCATTACAAAATTAAAGAGTAGAAAGGCTTAAGATTTATCACCTAAAGTTGAATCAATTGGCGAAATGAAGAAGAAATGAAGCTTTTGTGTGTGTGGTTGTGTGTATGTGTGTGATGGTGGTGGAGCTCACGGCAATAGGAGAGAAATAGAGAGGATTTTTAAGTTTTTGAGCAAATGAAGTAAAAATGAAAGAGAGAGAAAAGTAAAAGATTATTTATAGTAAGTGAAATTAGGGTTTGTTTGCATTACAAAAGAAGAAAAAAATAAAACAAATAGAGGGAAAAAAAAGGGGGGTTTGCGCTAACCATGCAAGGAGGAAAGAGAGGGAGAGATCTGAAATTGTTTTAATTTGTATTTTATGTAATAAAAAGTATTAAGTGTGACAATTTGTTAAGAGACAAAAATTTCTTGGAAAAGAAAATATAATAAGTGTTTGTAAAGATGTAAGACTAGAGTATGGGTTGTGTGTGTAGCAGGTTGTACTTGTGAATAGTAATAAATAGTAGACAAGATATTTACTTTACCGGTAGTAAAGAAAATACGGAAAAAAGGCTATAACTGTAATTTTTTATGACCCAAAAAATTATAAAACTTATATTTTTGAAATCGTTGTAAAATTTCGGTTGTAAAGAGTATTTCGGAATATTTTTCTGAATTTCCAGTTCCGGGGCTCGCTTTTCCATAATGGAGCTCGGGAAGGCCTGAAGTAGAAAATTTTTCGAAATCAAAACTTTTTATGGTTTGAAATATAATTTAAAACAATATTCCACATTAAATTATTTTATAAAAGTTCTTTTAATATGAAACCGAATGAAAGCCAGATCCAGGGTTCTTAGGGTTCTCTCACAAGGCTTATACTAATCCGGTTTAGGGTTTTGGTTTCGGTTTCCGGTTTCCAACGTTTACTTGATTACTAGGAAAATCGAGGTTTACATGATATGCATGAATCAATTAGTATTACTCATAATATATGATTAAAGTAATTTAAAGGTGATTATAGAATTTGCACACACTCCAACGTAATATTAAAACACAATTTAATTCACAACAATTCATGTCTCGGTATGCTTAGCATGCTTTCAACCAGTATTATCATGCACAATTCATTTTCATCTTTTCCTACTTCTAGTACCTCTAGCTACAAGCACAAACAAGTACGTAAAAGGTAGGGAATAAACTCACTTGGCCATGAGGACACTTCTTTCTTATGGAGGAGTCGATTGGTAATTCCACTAATCGAAATAATCCTCCGGGTATAAATACTCCTCCTTGGGATCACCTAATCAAGAAGAAAACCCATAATGAGTGTTTCTTGTTGATTCTATGGTACTTATAAAAAACTATGTCATAAGATCGTTAAAATTCGTATAGAGGGTAATTCCAATTTAAAATGGCCATAACTTGGTCATTTTAACTCGGAATTGCGCATATAATATACCGTTTTCTACCTACTCAAAAAGATCTATCCATTTCTAAGGTTGCTTTTGTCATAAAAAGCCATTTGGATTGCAAAATACTATGGTACATAATAGTTACGAATTTATAGTTCACAAAATATGATTTTTCTAAACTTCTCTTTACTAAAAAAAATATTTAAGCAAAAATATATGGATATTTGTATAGCTTGGAAAATCCTTTGAACATATATATACACTCATATTGTATGATTTTTATTATTGTTGTCTCAATATTGATAATTCACAAATAATTTATCTTTAAAAGTTTTAAAAGATAAAACTTTGAAAATTTCTCCTTTTTGGAATTGATAAAAGGAAAGCTAAAATATACTTGGGTTGTCATGAGTAATAGTTTCATTTTCTCACTTTTCAAAAGGAAATTAATTCTCAAAAATTTGGTTTTTTAAGTTATTTACCAACTTTATTTCTAGTGATTGAAAAATAAGCTTTTCAAAATATTTCTTAAGTTTTTGGTGTGGTTAAATATTTGTGTTAAATGTATATTTTCCTCTCATTTTCATATTCTTTTTCTTCTTTAGAAAATAAGTGTACCTTTAAGACTTTATTTTCTTAGCAAATTTTATTTTTCTACGTTGGTTTCTAAAATAGCGAGTTGATTTTACCTTGATTGGAAAAACTTTGTTTTATTCTTAATATTTATCAAGTGGTGGAATAATTCTTTTAGATAAGTTTATAAGAAAAGCTTTCTTAATAAAGAATTGTTAATATTAGATCTTAGTAAAATTTTATTTAAATTTTACAAAGAGAATAACAACATATAAAAATTAAGTTTTGAACAGACTTTCTTAGTATGTGATTTTCAAACTCTATAGTGAACCTATTTAAGTTTTATAAAAGATATGGTTGGTTTAAAATCTTTTAATGTTAAGAAAAATTCTATCTTTATGGAGTTTTTAGTTTTGATTTATAAAAGAGATGAGTTCCTTTCATTTGAAGAAATCTTGGTCACTATTACTTAAAAACTTATGATCAATTTGTCCAAACTTTTGAAAAGAATTTATTAAAACAATATTTAGACTTCTTGTTGAAAACTCCTTTGTTGAGAAATCTAATTCACTTTTCCTTGTTTAAGAAAGAACCCATTTTTATTTTTACTTAAGACAACAACATTATAATCCTGCATGAATATGATTATGTAGCAATGAAAAAGCAAGGATATTACATAATAAGATAGAAAGAATATTCATAAACAAATAAACGTAATAAAATAGTCAAGCATTAGGAACCTTAGCTTCATCAAGGTATCCCGATCATGTATTGGGAGCCTTAGCTTCATCAAGGCAAGCCGGGACTAAGAATGGACTTGTCCCAAAATAAAAGAAAAGAAAAGAAAGAAAATCGTTTTGACTTGATATGGACAAGTCTAAGACTAGAAAGACTAGTCTTAATAAATTGCATGAATTAAATAAATAAATTGCAAAGCATGAAAATAAATAAATAACAAGTGAGCTTATATGCTCTAAAGAAATATATATACATAATATACATAATACTATATAGAAGTTAGATTAGAGCAAAAATAATAATATAATAACAACATAATAACATAATGTAAAGCATGAACATGAACATATTGGTGCTTCTTTAACTCTTATAAGTCTAAGAAACATACACTAAGCTCATGCTAAGTTGTATGAACATGATAAAGAATATAGGTAGGATTTTACCTAAGGTTTAATGGAGGATTTGAAAAGAGATAAATGGGTTTTGTTATTTTTTTGTTTTTTTTTTTTTTTTTTTTTGAAGAGTAATGAATGGTAGAGAGTGTTTTGAGAGGGAATTGTTGGAGAGAGGTTTTGAGAGGAAATTTTGGTAGAGTTTTGTTATGTAGAATGAATGTGTGAAAGAATGAAGGAGGAATGAGGTATTTATAGAATTTTGGAGTGGAAATTAGATATAATAAAATAAATTGAAAAATAAATAATATAGAGAAGGAGAGAGAGATGGTTAGTGCATAAAGGGAGAGAGAGAGAGAGAGAGAGGATATTTTGTTTGTTTTGTAATTTTTATAAAGAAAAGTAATAATGTGTAAGATTTGATGTGAATAAAATTGTATTGGAAAGATAAAAAGTAAGAAAATAGGTATGTAGGTAGTAAGAAATAGGTGTAAGAAAAAGTAGAGATAGTGAAATAGTAATGAATAGTAGAAATAGTACTATGAATAGTAAACTAGACAAATAAAATACTGATAGGAATAAAAATACGCATAAACGAGCTATATCTGATATTTTTAATTACCGAAAAAATTATGAAACTGATATTTTTTAAAACCTTATATTTTTACGAGTCTTATGGTATTAACGGAATATTTTTGCTATCCGGTGTACCCGGCCATGGTTTTTGAAAAATGATCCCGTTCAAGTCCGAAAGACGCTCGAAATCGAAGAATCTTATATTTTTATACTTCCTAATATTATTACGAATTATTATAAGCCATTAACTCAATTTCGTTTTCTAGGGTTTGAGAGCGCAGGTTTGCCGGATTTGAAACTATTAGATTGTCTTGATCTCTGCTGACTTTTGAAACTCCGGTTTGACTAGGGTTACGTTTTAATCCAACTACACCCTAGAAATTGAGGGGTTTACATTAAGGATCGGATAAATGGTCTCATGTTTGGGTTTTTGAATTGAACGATTATTTTCTATCTTTGTTTTTGAAGATTCTCTTATGAAATCCCATGATCGAAATGTTTAAGGTTCGGTTTCAACATGAGTCAGACTTTAGGGTTTCAATTCGATATTCCAAAACCATTCTCGAAAAAATTCAGGGTTTACACACTTCAACATACTAATAAATATACAATTTATCACAAGCATTTCGTGTCTCGATATACTTAATATTCTTTCAACATGTTATCATACATGTTCAATTTCTTTCCTAAAGTCTAGTGCAACTAAATTTACTAGCACAAACATAAGCATGAAAAATAAGGGAAGTAGACTCACTCGACCATGACGGTACTTTCTTCTTACGAATGAGTTGAACGGTCAATTTACTAATCGAAGTAATCCTCCGGGTATGGGTACTTCCTCGGGATCCTCTAATCAAGAAGAATACCCATAAGGAGTTTTTCCTTTTGATTCTATTGTACTTGTCAAAACTATGTCATAACATCGTCAAAATTCGAATAGAAGACAATTCCAACTTAAAATGGACATAACTTGATCATTTTAACTCGGAATTGCACATATAATATACCATTTTTTGCCTACTCGGAAAGATTTATCCATTTCTAAAACTATTTTCATCAAACTAAGTCATTTGAGCTCCAAAACAATGGCGATCAGATTCACCATGAATTTCCTGTTTACAAAACATAATTTTGTAAACTTTTCTTTATCTAAAAATACTTGTACCAAAATATAGATTTATTATGGTTGGAAAAACCTTTAAAATGTAATATATATGTATATATTGACTCATGTCATATGCATGAATTTAATGAAGTTATCTCAACCATGAATTTTCATAAAAGCAAAGTTTCCTAAAAATTGGGAAAAGCAAAACTTTTGAAAATTTCTACTTAGCTTGTTAGAAAATTTCTTAAGTTATTTTAAGTGAGCATTTTCTCCTTCTTAATTCCATTTCATTAGTCTTTTAAATTTCAAAAGAATGATTATTTTTTTCTAAGATTCTTATAGCTTAATTTCTAGGGATTGGGAGGGTAGTTTTTTAAATACTTTTTGAGAGTAGTTAAAATCTATCAAACTTTATACTTTCTTAACCTTTCCTAAAGTTTATTAAAAAAAATGATTTCCTAATTTGTTTATTAATTTTATTCCTTAAGGTTATTTTTATCCTTATGAAAGAAATTTTCTTGGTGTTTTGTTAAACTAGTCTATTTCTTCATATTTTAGAGTATTGGTAGAAAAATGAATTTTAAAACTTTTGTTAAACAAGAATTTGAAATTTTAATTTTTAAAGAAAACTTTTCCATTTTATGATTTTGTAAAGTGTGTGTATGTATTTTCTAAAAATTCCTGTATTCTTTAGTTATGAAAATTTATGATGAACTCCTCTAGGTTTTTAGAAAAGATTTGTTAAAATAGATTCCTAAGTTTTTATGAAAAATCATTTCTTTTATGACAAAATTTGTTTTGGAATAGAACTTCCATCTTTTTATTTAAGAAAACATTTCCTTCTTTATCTTGTTGAGACAAAAATCAATATGTTCATGCATGATCATGAATATGAAATTATGAAAATATGAGAAAGACATAATAAGTAATAAAATAAGCAAGTAAATAGAAATGTCAAGTATTGGGAACCTTAACTTCATCAAGGTATCCCGGGACTAAGAATAGACTAGTCCAAAAAGAATAAAAAAAAAAAGAAAGAAAAGGTTGTTTTGACTTGATGAGGACAAGTCTAAGACTAGTCTAGAGACTAGTCTTAAAACAACATGAATAAATAAATAAATTGCATAACTTGAAAGTAAATAAATAATAAATGAGCTTATATGCTCTAAAGATTATATATAAGTACATAATTATATTTAGTTAAATATAGATAACAAGTTAATATAATATCAAAATAATATGAGCAAAGTAAAATAATAACATAAAAATATATAAATACATATTCATGAACAAGAACAATACATGAACATAGTATAGCTTCCGTAACATTAAGTTTAGGAAACTCATACCATAGTCATATAAAGTTACATGACATGGTAAGAGAAATTTGAGGAGATTTCTTACCTAAAGTAAGAATGGTAGTAGTGTTTGTATGAGTAGAAGAGAGTTTTGAGAAGAAATTTTGAGAGAGTTTTGAGAGAGTGTTTAAGAGGAAATTTTAGAGAGAATTTTAGAGAGTAATTGTGGGTAGTAGATGTATGAATGAAGTGAAAAAGGAGGGGGGTATTTATAGGAAAATGAGGAGTGAATTTTGAGTGATTTAAATAAAAAAATTGAAAAAAATATGAGAGAGGGAGAAAGTGGGGGGTGCTGGCCATTAGAGGAAGAAAGGGGGAGAGATGATTTTTTTTTGTATTTTTGTGTATTAAAAGTAATAATATATAAGTTTGGTGTGATATAAAGTTATGTGAAAGATAAAAAGTAAAGATAATAGGTGTATAGAGTGTAAGAGTAGGTGTTAGAAAAAGTAGAGATAAATGAATAGTGTAATGTAAAGTAGATGTGACTAGTAAAATATCGGTAGTAATAAAATACACGTATAATTGTAATATCTGTTATTTTTAGTTATCGAAAAATTACGAAACTGATATTTTTGAAATCCTTGTATGAAATCGGTCCTAACAGTGTTATCGGAATATTTTTACTATTTCAAGCTTCAGGACACCCTTTTCGAGAGCTGATCCCGTTTGGGTTCGAAGGACACTCGAATTCGCGAATCTGATATTTTTACGTTTTCTCATATTATTACAAACTATTATCACTAATTATCTTAACTTCGTTTTCTAGGGCTAAAGAATACGGGAATGTCGGATCTAAACTCTAGGATTTGTACTAGCCTTTTGTTAACCTTTAGGGTTTCTGGTTGATTTTTAATTCTAAGATTAAGCTTAAAATTAACCGAAATTTCAAGGGTTTACACTTAGCCAATACAGCTTATATGGTTTAGGAGGGGGAGTCATGGTCAGCTTCAACTTGTCAACTAAGGATGCAGCTACCACATTAGTATAGCTTCCTCCATCAATAATGAGAGCACACAAGTTGCCTTAACCCTGCAAGAACTATGGAAAAGATTCTCCCTCTATTCCTCCTTAGTGAAAGGAATAGCAGCTATAACCCTTTGCAATACATTAATGGATATGTAAGGGTCATCACCCTTATCTCCATGTACCTCGACATCATCATCTCTATAATACCTAACATTGCTGAAAAATCTTCAGTCGCTCCCACTCCTTCTTCCTCATCTTCACTCTCCATCTCCATAATGGTCATCACCTTTTAGTAGGACACTAAACTGCCATATGCCCATAACCCAAACATTTAAAGCATTTAATCTACTAGGACTTCCCACTTGAGGATTCACCAACTTCCTTATTGTTTTCAGTAATATATACTCTTTTTCTTTATTAGTGAAACTCCTTTCCACCTTTGTGTCCACAATAGACACATTCTTTTCAACATTCTTACCATTCCCTCCTTTCTCTACATGCCTACTACCAGAATTATATGATATGTTTGTAGAACCATACGTGTTAGATGTTGTTCTATAAGGATTCAAGCGTCTTTGCCTTTCAAACTTCACAGCTAATTGAATGGCTTCTTCAAGGGTGCTATGTCGTTGTAACTCAACAATGTAGGCGATCTTGTATTTCAAACTAAATACAAATCTGGCAAGTGTCTGCTCAAAGGTTTCGGTAACTCAGCATCGAATCATTAAGGTTTCAAACTCTTGCATATACTCATCAACAGTCTTACCACCTTGCCTCAGTGTCTATAAACACATGAACAACTCATGCCTATAATGCTCAAGAATGAATCGGCATCTCAGGACTCACTTCATCTCCTGCCAAGTGTGAATCTTTGCTTCTTTATCTGTCCTTCAAGTGGCAATGGTATTCTTCCACCATAAGGCACCAAAACCTGTGAATTTCATAGCTGCTAATCAAACCCTGTATGGTCATTAATTTCATAGCGTTCAAATAATCCTTCGACCTTGTCCTCCCAATTGAGATAATCATCAACAGACCCTCTATCACAAAAGGATGGCATTTGCATCTTCACATATTCTAAGCCCCTAGGTGGTTAAAACTCACCATTTATATCATAATATTCATTAAAATTATCACCTCTTCCCTCATGGTAAGCATACTCATTACCTCTATACTATCTACCTTGGACTTCTCCTCCTATACCTTCTCTTCTAACATTATGGAATACACCAAGAGGTACCACCTGAGGACTATTCACTAGCGGTGTTGCTTAGGGATTATTCACTGGATATTAACCTATAACCATTTGATTCATATGTGTAACCATGTTGGTAACAATAGTGGTCAAATCTTGCAATTGGTCCTCCAACGATCTCCTACTACCTACAGTACGACGTTCTTGATTCCCTCCTACTTAGCTATTTCCTTCATTTCCACTCGCAATATTCACACTATCATTTGACATGATTGTTTTATCTTCCACCGAACCAAACAACACAACCACAATAGAAACCCTAATTTGTAACCAAGGCTCTGATACCAACATAATGATATGCCTATGATATGGATCTCACAGACAAATCAATTTCACAATCACAAATTCACAAATCACCGAATAAATTTTCACAATAGTAAAAATGATAAAGTAAACCCTAGACTTTTACTAGATATAACACACCAGCAAAAGAATAGTCCTAGCCAATGTCGTTGATATGACGCACAACAATACTAAGCTGTCACTCACTACAATCCAAGGATTGATAAGAGTATAAGATTTGAGAAAAGACTCAAACTTGATATGTCAAAAGTGTCTAAAAACTGTCTCTTTACAAAGAATAAAAATCCATACATTCTAAAGCTAAGGAAAATCAAAAGAAAAAGAGTAAATAGTAACTGTTGCAAAAACGAATGCTAGCCACTAGGTCTTGTATGCCGGCAGTATAGCTGTCAGCATTAGAAAACATGCATTTTGTACAAGTTGAGCATTGGTTGTACACCGGCGGCTTACAGGGATATGCTAGCGGTGTAGAATACTAAAGCTGGTGGTGTAGAGGCTGACCTTAAAGAATTTGATACAGTGGTTGTTTAAAGCTGGTTAAAGGCCGACGGTGTTTCCATCAATGCTAGCAGCATAGCTTCAAGAACAAGTGGTGTTGAGCTAGTGTAAGTCTCCAGCGGGACATTTGCTAAGATTTCCAATGCTTCATGGGTTAACACGTAAATATCCTTCATATTGAACTGAAAGTCTTATTGAACCTAATATGCATGAATGCTCCGATCTTCATTTGATTCTAAGTGACCACTTAATACTCTAGAAGTAAGATTTTTTAAACCCTTAGCTCGAGCACGAGTAATTGATCTTATAGTTGCAATGGCTTGATTCCCATCAGAAATCCTCCTTCCTTAGTTATTACTAAGGAAAAGTTTGAGGTTATGTTTGTTATAAAAAATGATTTTTGGTTTAAGAAAGCAAGAAATTGAGAAAGCACACCCTTCCTTAGTTCACAATTCTCCTAGGCATGAATATGTAGATGATGGATCTATGCATAAATCATAAGAAATAACAAATATAACAACTTAAATAACAAGATCTATGGCATAAACAAAATCAAAGCTATAAAAATTTAGATTTACAAAATATACAACTTTAAACAAGAAAATAATTGAAATACAAGATAATAAAAGTAGAGAAAAGGAGTGTTTCATTATTGGCATCATCATCCTAAGCTTTAAGCTTATGGAAGTCATTTGATGCATGAAACATTCATTACACTTTACCTATATCACCTATGGAGCTTTGGGAAGAAGATTTGCTTAGAAATCTTTAGGAATGAATTGTGGAAAGCTCAAGAATGGAATGGGGGCAGCTTGTTGTTCTTGAAAGAACAAGAGAGAAAGAAGAAAGAAAGAGAGGAAAAAGAGAGAACAAGTGTAAAGAATGGTTAAGGTTTGAAGGTGTAAATGAAAGAGGAGAGAAAATGAGTGCATTTAATGTGTGTTAATTAATTGAAAGAGAAAAAAATAAAGCAAAGGCAGAAAATTTGGGGATTCACGTGAAAAGAGAGGGAGAGAGAGAGAGAGAAGAAATTTGATTTGCTTTTGACTTGAAATTGTAATGTAATTAATGGTATGTGTAGCTTTTGAAGAAGTATTGAAAAAGAGTTATTGTAATTAATTTTTGGAGGGTTTCAAAGGACAAAAGGCAGCCAAAAGGAGTCAAAAAAATCTGCCAAGAATTTATAATGAAGTGTAGAAAGATTGAGGTGAAAAAGAAGTGATGTATGAAAGGTGTACTTGAAAAGATGGGTTGTAAGAGTAATTTATTAATAAAATAAATCAAAATAAAATAAAATTGTAAAATTTATTCCAAATATTTATAGCAGATTTTTCATAATTAAAATTAAATAATTATTTGAATTATTTTAGTATTTTAAACAAATATGTTACCGGTATGATCAAAATACGCGAATAGGGGCTATAAATGATATTTTTATAACCCGAAAAATTTAAAAAAATTATTTTATGAAAAAAAATATTTTTCAAATATTTTCCAAATATTAAATAATTTATTTTATATTTAGTATCGGGCCTTAAACAAAATCTGATCCCGTAAAAGCCCGAACTAACTAATTTTTAGAAAAAACAAATTTTCTATAATAATAAAATATTTATTTAAAATACAAGACTTATAAGAATAATAAAATTTGTAATGAAATAAAAATGAATAGTGCAAAAGACTAATCAATTACCAGTATAATGGAAAATAATACGATAAAAATGTTATAACTGTAACTTTTATAACCCGAAAAATTATATAAACTGATATATTTGAAAATCTTATGAAATTAAGAGTCTACGGTACTATTGGTATATTTTTATATCTCGAGCCCCAAGATACGCTTTTCGAAGTCTGTATCCGAACGGTTCGAAAAGTCAAAAATTTACCAATCTGATAATATAAACGAACTTATATTACTCTGAGCTATCCTATATATTTAAACTACATCCCGACCTCTAGGGTTAGGGGCACTAGATTGCCGGACTTACACTACTGTATTCCGGTTAGGGTTCTGGGTGATTTTCCGATTTAATCCTTGCCAATTTGGAAACTGGTATTTTATGATTATACAACAATTAGATTTGATTTGATTTACATTTCATTTTTGTAAGTATTTAATATATTTTAACGTTTTTGGAATTTTTGAATTGAGTTTCATTTCCGAAAGTTAATCGTTATTTACTTTAATAATTCGTTTTTGGGATCTATATTACCCGATTTATAAATCGGAGTCACGTATGGAATTTGTCGTATGTAGTGGTTTTGGAATTGAAGACCACTGAGTTCTTATTTATTATTTTTAGGATTTTCATTTTCTCATGATTAAAGAGTTTTTGGATTCATTCATGATTTAGGACTTGTCGAAATTCAGTTTTAATTTGGAGTGATTTTTAGGGTTTATTCTCGAAGTTCATCTTGGAATTATTTATTGAAATTTTCCGGGGCTTACACTTAGTGTGAGGTTGTCCCGAGTGGATATCAATACATAAATTTAATTCAAATTTGATTAACATTTACATTTAACATGAATTGGATTAAGTCCACGAGCTAATAGTGCTAAATGTACATTGCTTGAACTCGGCTTAATAAACTACTCAAATAATGTGAGTTCAAGCTCAACTCGATTATATTTGATTCAAATTCAAATAAACATTATGTGGAATTCGAATAGTTTATCATCCTTGTTAGTTGATTTGCACCGTTCGTAGTGAGACATAGGAAATGGAGGCTATGCCTAGTAACAAATAAATAAAGAAAGAAAGAAAAAATTACTGTGTAAGATACAAATAATCAATTTATAATGAATGGTAAAATCATAATAAAGTACTGTTTAAAAGGGTATTTTTGTCTTTGAAGAGATGAATTTAGACACAAGAAAGTTTCCTGCAAATGATCAGACAATTTTGGAGTAGGCCGGCATTTAAGTCGCCAACCTTTAATCCTAAGCTACCGGCCTAAATACAATGGATGACGGCTTAAAATCTAGCATGGAGCTTCGAAGGAAATTTGCGAATTATGGATTTTGGTCGTATACCTGCATATAGGCCGCCGGCGTACTTTGATAGGCCGCTAGCGTACATAATAAGGCCGCCGGCCTAAAGTGTGACTTTGAAGTTTATTTATCCCCTGAAGATTCTAAGCCGCTAGCTTTATTTCCTTCTTGTCCAACCTATATCTCTACGAGAAACAACACTATAAATACATCCTACCTTTAGTCCTATCTCTTATAACCTCACCTAAGCTTTTAGAAACCCTAGCAGACACACTCCAGGGTGGATTTCTTCAAGGAATTGAGTAAGTGATCTCTCATATTCCTTTAGTTCGTTTTAGAATGATTCTTTCTAAGATTTTCGTTGTTGTTGATGAAGGATGTTGATCATTGGTGGAAGTTGAAGAAAACCTTAAGTGTGGAAATTGAGGATTTGCAATTCTACAATCAATTGAAGGAAGGTAAGAATCAATCTGGAACTATAATTCGTAGATATTAAGTTTTTAGGAATATTTAATCATATATGTTGTTGTTGATGATTTTTGAATGCATAAACAATGGTGAACACGTATTCTTGTGAATTAGGGTTTCTCTATTTCGTTGGTGTTGATTTGGAGATTTGGTGATTCTAGGAATTTCACAAGAGAAAGGTGTCTTGGAGAATTCTAGTTTGATGAATTAGGGTTTAAGATTTATATTGCTTATGTTGTTATCAAGGTTGTAAATTGATTTGTGAATGGATGATTCTTGATTTGTGAATGGATGATTCTTTGTTCAGGTGTTTTATTGAGAGTAGGATTTATATTCCTTAAGCTGAAACAAGTACATCCTTACCATGTTTGATTGTTTGTGCTTATAAGATTAGATGATTAAAACTGACTTACTTATATTCGGCCTAAATTAAGAGTCTGTTGTGCTTTACTGCGGTTAATAAAGACCACACAGAGTGTAATACTGACGTTGGTAACCTAATGATCTTTGTGTGAGGTTGTCCCGAGTGGACTCGTGCATTGAGATGATTCCGGTAGATTAGGAATAGTGCGAGTACAGCACCCGGGAGTGTGGGAGATTCCCAACACCATATTTGTATTATATTACCTATTTTTCTATACTGCTTGTTTTTAGGGAGTCTGAGTTGCTCCAAGTTTAAGATTAGTCGCGGATGATATTAAATTGTGTTGTCTGCTAGATAAATAAAATAATAATAATTAATGCTTGCTACATTAGATATTAGGTCGTATGTGAACTGTTTGATGTATGATCATGTGTCTGTGTTTTCTGTTTGGATGTACTGAGCCTTTGTGCTCACACCTTTTTATTTTTTAGGTTCAAGTAAAGATCAAATTGTGTATGACTTATCTGGTTTTGATGTTTTCATAGAGCCTAAGGAGAACGATGGTGAAACTGACCACCCAACTGAGATGTAGATGGCTAGATTGAAGTTAGATTGATGATGATTAGTTTAATAAATTTCCTTTAAACTTCCCATATATATGCAAAAACAGACTTTATTATATCACAAGAACTCACCCAAAGGGTCTAGCATAGGAGGAGGATTGTTTCGTTGATGATAACATAATAAAGAAGAGAATTAAGACTGAAAGTTTCCCCTTCTTTGTTGCGCCATTATACTTGGTTAGGTTGATTTTGCTAAAATATAATACTCCTAACTCATTTGAGAGGAGGGGCACTGGATTTGGTAAAGAGCATCTTGGCAAACTCAGCTAGCTTATCAGTGTCCGGCATGACGTCCTTGACGGCAGTCTCAGAGCAGAACCTCTCCGCCCAGTTGGCTAGGCCAGGAGTCCTGGACTCATCAATCAACTTGATTCCACTGGTCCTCTCAGTCACTTTGATCCAACCAAGCAAACAACCCAATGCAATGTCAAGATATCCAATATAATCCCCTCCAAAGAAAGGCTTCCCTTTGCTGGCTTCCTTGAAGGCACCCTCCAATAGCCCAAATCCTTCAACCACCGGCTCGAAGGCAGCCTTCTTTGCCTCTTCGCTCTGGGCACTCACAGTAGTTTTCAAGGACGGAAACAACTGCATTGTTTAATAAACACCCCAAAGTCACAATTAATTTCTTGAAATGTCGATTAGCAATGACAATCTCAGAAAAATGTCACCGATTCTAAGTGCAATCAACCTAAATGCAAAGACTCAAGAACCACCCTCGTCTCTTTTCTGTACATCTCAGTGTGCAAATTCTCAGTACATATTATTATTATCATCATCATCATCCCCTTTCCTCTTCAGTTTCGAAAGTTTATCTTCATATTTATTTTTCTCAATAGGCCATCTCTCTATGTACCAAATACCTCGTATGACTATTTTTCCTTTTTTTTTTTTTTTTTCGGTTGAGGTGGCGGTGGGGGAGGGTAGGGTTTGACCTCATTCCGCCCACACTATTTTTACGGTTTGACAATAAAATCATCTTCAAAAAACCATTCAACTTGGGTATGCTAATCTTGAGAAAAACTTCTTTTTTTTTTTTTTTTCCTTTTTGTTGGGAAGTTTGGCCTCATTCCACCCACACTATCTTTAAAGTTGACAATAAATCATCTTCATAAAGCCATTCAACTTGGGTGTGCTAATCTTGAGGAAAACATGTTCTTGATCAAATTTTCTATATTGGTTACGCACTTGTAAAATACCATCACAATAGTCTTAACTTGCATGTACGATTGACTTATAGCGTCAAGCGTTGATAGAACTAGAGGGCAATAGTAGTGTTAGTAATATTAAAAACCACACAAGTGCTACTAAAAATATAAAGGAAATAATTTCATCTTTAAAATTGAATAGCTCTATCATTTCCCTTAGTTTTATTTATTCATATTATCATTTCCATCAAACATACATACCTAAAAAGACTTTAATGAGATGTCATCAAAACGTTTCGCTAACATACATAAGGTAGTTAACACTGCTATATATCTTACTAGCAAAAATATTATAACTGTTTCGAAGTTTACAACAGCTTCATGGATCATATATACGTATGGATTCAAATAACTAACCATGTTACTGGACAAATAGCTGAAGATAATGAAGTGGATAAGAACAACTTCGTTCTACTTCTTCAGGCTAATATACATTCTAACTATATAATACAATTTAAAATATCCATCCTTCCCATTCAAATTATGAACTGAATAGCAAATGTTAAAGTGGTTAGTATCTAGTACTGATTGATTATAATGGAACTAGCCACGTTATATTACTGAACGGTTAAATTTGCAGAAAATTATATGGTTCCATGACAATTATAACGAAATTGGTCCTATTACATTATGGAACAGTTAAGATCTATTTTAATTATGATCGAAATCGTTAAATTTTATTAACTAATTTTTAATCAATTTAATTATAATTTTATTGACGATAAGAAGTAGTTCCCTAAATCTGTTTTCCAAGTAGAATAGACCGGATTTGAGTCTCCAATTTTCATTATATCGGGAAAAAATCCAATTTAATTCTTTTATTATGGATGAAAGTATTTTCCCTGTTTTCATATGTTTGTCAATTAAAAATGTCTCGTTTAAGTGAGAAGTATTTTCTAATTGTAAGGAAAAACATTTTCATTTTTACAGAAAATCTTAATATTAAAAAAAAAATATTTGGAAAGTTCTCAATAATATTTGTAAATACATAAAAAAAGCATGTTATTTTTAAAAACAACTAATCAATAAATATTTTCTATTGATATGAGATTATTCTTCTTCAAGTAAAAAGTGTTTTAGAATTGGTAAACATGCAACCACTGCCATGCCTGTATACAGTGTAATGTAATATTATAAAAACTATATATGCCATATATGTTTGCGATGCTTATGATTTAAATAATATAATATAATTAAAGATACAGATAACGGTACACACGAGGAAACCTGAAAAGGCTCATCCAAATAAATAAAACAAAGCCTTAGAACAGAACTGGGAAAGAGAGTTGATACCTTCTCGTCGATGTAGCAGCCCAGAACCTAGCAGTGGCTTCGGTCATAAGGATAGAGATGAAGGATTGAGTGCCCAGATTCAGAGGACCACACACCTCATCGATGTACTCAACGATAATGAGAACTCACAGATGCTTATCTTCAGAATCATTAAACAGGAATTTTCTTATGAACAGGGTTTGATTTCAGAGCAACTCACTTTCGACCAAATGTCTCTTCAAGAAACTCATAATCTACAGATTTAATGTTCAAGCAATCCTAGGCCTCATCAAAATGACTAGGCCATAGAACCAAGAACTTTCACTTTGCTCTTTGCCATTGCATGTTGAACTTGAACAATCTATGTTAGCATGTTATAGTCTAGTCCGCTTATTTAGGATTTTATAGACGACGGTGAGTCGGTGAAGGTATAGCTAGCTACCCTGCGTTGAGGGTTTCATTTTTTATCTTTTATTTTATTTTATTTATTATTATTATTATTATTATTATTATTATTTGCTTGGTTGAAATTGCAAGCGAGCACTAGAAGTAGGACGGGTAGCCACGCCATGAAAGTAACACCCACGTGGGGCTTGGTTAGCTGGTACTGGTGGTTAGTCTCTAAAAATGGAAATCAAGGCTATATACAACCGAAAAAATTGGAAATGGAATCCGGATTCCCTATCATATTTCTTTTTCATATTTTTGTTATGATAATTTTAATTCATTGAGATTGGCAATTACATGTTTATTCGGAGGAATGGTTATATAATTCTTTTTCTGATTCTATATAAAGTTAGATATTATGGTATTTAGTAATGAAAAACAATCCATTATTCATAATAAATTACTATTAAGCAAAATACTCATAATCATCTTGTAAAAAGTTATTCAATACTCCAAACTCAGTTTTTTCATATGTGTGTTATATATAGATGCTTTGAGAATATAATATATATTTTACTTGTAATCTATTAGTCACTTTCTTTGTTTTTACATCAATTATATAATATTACAACTCTATTATATTTTTATTCAATTACGATTCATTTCCTCATTTATTATATTTAGCAAAATGAACAAGTCATGAGTCTGCAGGATAAGTTTGAACATTTTAGTATAAATTTATAAAAGAAAACTTTTGATTTGTTATATATTTGTTTTATTCATGACGCTGGCAGTTTTTCATAAATAATTACTATAATTTATTAATAGAATCAATTCCATAAACAATTCTAAAATAGTGAATTTATCATTTCCTTTCCGATTACATTCCAATTGATCCCGTTTCGAGTAACAAACCAATCATATATTGGGTACATACTAATAAAAAATAATAAACGGTTTCGAAAATTAACTATTCATATTATACGAATATCAATAAACATCAAAATATTAAAAGTAAGGAAACATATCACACCTACCATTTTTTCTATCTATCACCTGTAACTTTTATATATACTATTACCTACCTATATATACTATTACCTACCACTTTATTCAAAATTTAATAATAAATTTTATACTTTTACTGTAAGTCTTACATATAAGACTTGACCAAATTTTTCCCGAGTATTATGGCTTGAGGCTCCATTGTCGTTCTTGCGATGGCTTGAGGCTCCATTGTCGTTCTTGCGAACTAGCACCTTTCACACTTACCCTGCCAAATTAAAGTCTAAGCATTTAATGGTAACTGCTAACGCTCGGTTGGGATGTTTTAGCATTTATTTCCGCTCCCGTTGGTTGGTGGCCTGCGTGGTCTAGTCTCAACTACGTCTGCAAATTGTGTAGTGTATAGCGTCCGGCCTTTCTGTTTCCTTCTTAATGATAAAAGAAGGTTACATAGCAAATTATATATTTTCTTTGACCTTGAGGTAGGAAAAAAAAAATAAAGAAAAATAAAGGAAAGATGCATTGCTGATACTAGGATTAAATTTTTTTTTCCTTTCTTTATCGAACCTAACTCTAACTCGATTAAAGATTTCTTTTTTCTTTTCTTTTAACATCGTGTTTAGCCTGAATTTTGAATTAGAAATTTAAGTTTTTTTTTATTAGATTACTATTAAATTTCAAAACTCATTTAATACGAACTCTTGACTAAAAAAGAAAGAAAACCAGTTTTTCATTAATTTTAGAGTCATCATTAGAAAAAAGGTAAGTTAGAATTAATATCCGAATGATCCTAACTTAGCTATTGATCTAAAAAAGTATTTTCTTTTTGAAAGATTGAAAAACCATAAATCTTTAGGTTTGGAGACTAACCAAAAACTTAAACATTACAAATAAGTTAACCATCATACTAATTATTTTTATATGGACAGCTTTTACTTAAAAAAATAAAAAATATGTTAGTGGTGACTCTTAATTAAAAGAAATTATGTTGCAATAACATGTATGGCATATAAATACAAAAGATGTTACACAAAAAGAAAACATGAATCACATTGTAACGCCCTAACTTAACGACATTACAACTCGCCACATGTTCTTCTCTTAAAAAGGACATACCAAGGTTATAAAATATTAAACCACAAATATAATTATCTTCAAATATAACATAAAATATTAGTTGAATTTATCATTATTATAATTCGTCTCTTAAAAACATAAACTGAGATTATCCAAAAGTACTTATATAAAATCCAAAACATAACAACTTATCTTATAAACATCTTCAATAATAATCTAAACAAACTCTATATACTTTGTATGGTCTTCAAAGATCTTTTCTCCTATTCTTCTTCATCCATAATCTATTAGTCACTAGTAGGAAAGTCGAATCTACTAATGCCGTCCCCCATGGTCAACATAAAACTCATATCCAAACAATTTTCAACCAACATCATCTTCACCTACACCTGAAAAATAAAGAATTGAGCGAAGACGCCCAGTACGCCATTCCACAAACACATGCGCATGAACGCACATCAAGTAAATTCACATGCATCATATGCTTATGCAACATCCATAGGTTTATTATCTTTTGATTAACCAACAAGCAACACAGTTTAGGACCATTCATGACTAATCCTAAACCAGGAGTAACTCATGACCCCGATAAAAACCATAATATAAAATATTATACATATATATATAATTGCGTTCCACAATTAAGCTGGTAACGACTCCTAATCTACCCGAATCATTTCTAGGTTTTTCAGGTGCAACTCCACTTAGGACTCCGCCACACAAAGATCATCAGGTTGCCAGCGTTAGTATCACACTTCTGTCGTAGTCTTTACTAGCCGCAGCCAAACACAAACAGTATATAAATTTTTAGAGCCTGCAAGGGTTAGTTCATTTATATGTATGTCTAATCCTACAAACACAAACAACAAACAAGATATGGTCGTACATGGATTAGCTTTCAAACTCTAATCCACCAACAGATCTTCTTAAAAGAATAGAACCCTAATCCTACAAATATTCCTGATCAACAACATATCTTAATCAATTCAATTAAAACACATAATTAAGCCCTAATCCTTAATTTCATAATCTTACTCAAAGGATCTATAATCCTGATCATAGATCTACGAAAAGAGGTTAACACACCTGTCTCCTTTGTTTATAATTTAATGAAACCTTCAAACTCAGCTTTCTCCTCAATTTCTAATTTCTCCACAATTCCTTCAATACATATATAAAATCTCCAATTAACAATTTGATTTACAATAACAAATAAAATTTCATTTAACGATAAGATTGGATGGATCCTACTTACCTAGAACTTCCAAATCTTAATTTTAAACAAAAACCTTAAATCGGTCATTTAACTATTCTTAATCGGCATAATCATGTTCCTATAATCTATAAATCTTAAAAATCAGAAAACTATAATAAAGATTATACCTTTATTTTGAATCGAAACCACAAATCTCCAAATCCACTTTAGGGTTTTTTTTTTTTTTTTTTACTAGATCTTGAATCTCCTTCAAACATATGAAAAGAACCTTATAAGAAAGATAATCCTAAATGATTAATTAAAAAAGACTAGAGAGAGACCCACTTAGCTAGGGTTTCTGCTTAGGGAAAGAAAAGGCAAAATTAGGTAAAGGAGTCTATTTATAAAACAAGGTTAGCTTAGGAAAAACTCAACTCCACAATCTTTAAAGATTTTGTTGACCATCATTAATGTGAGGGTTGATAATAATGTCTCATTTTATTAGGGTTGACCATAGAACCCTCTTATTTTATAACAAATGACACATTTGCCCTTCATTATAAAATATTTATCTTTATATTACACACATTATATATATCGCAAGAAAATAATAATGAAAAACAAAATTGTTACAAATGACCTACAAAGGAAAAAAAAGAAGAAGAAGAAAAAACTTTATTATTTTTTTTTCGATTCTACTATTTTATAGAAACTCATAACTTTGTAAATTTACTTTTTATTTTTTACACCTTTTTATAATAATTTTTATTACTTCTTATAGGCAAAAGAAAACAAAAGGAAAAAAAAAAAAGGAAAGCAATAAATAATAAAAATGAAACTTACCTGCTATAGATCAAATGCGGAGCTGAACTGAACTGGGTTATGTTGGTTCAAGAACAAGGTGCAACTGCGACGGTTTTCGGTGGCGATTTAAGCTGAAAATTGCTTGGACAAGCCTAATCCAAGACGAAAGGCACTTCTGCTGAAAATCCCAAGTAAATTTTACAGGTTTAATAATAATAAAGATGATAATAAAAATAATGATGACACAAATAAAAAATAATAAATTAATTTGGAATAATAAAAATTCAAACAAAAGGGATAAAGAATTATTTATAATAAATAAAACAATATAACAATTAGAATCTAATTAAATCAAAAGATTAAACAAATTTAATATAAATAAGAATAATCAATATACATGGTCATAAATTATATGGAAGAATAAAGCAGTCAATTAAACTTGTAATTACCTAAGTCAATACAAAATTTAAGGGTATGGATGTCATTTCCATCTCAAGCATAGAAATTATATGTTTGAGACACTACATCCTCATATAAAAGCTATAGTTTTTCACTCCTCTCATTTTTCATATTGTAAAACTTCTTGAAGAAGACATTCCTCTTTAAAATTCTCTTATAAAGAAATCTATTAGGATTAGCAAAACTTCTTCAACAAAATTCCAATAAGAAGAGGTAAAAATTCATATCTTAATCTCTTTAATCTCAAATCTTTTATACTAGTACAACAATTACTCATGCTTGCGGTTACACTTAACCTTGTTGTTCTATTTACTTGAACTTAGAAAGTGCCAATCACAGGATGAAGGGAACCTGCAATTCTCAATATACACAACCTGCGATTGCAAAACAAAGAGGTTTTTCTAACTTTGATCCAATTAATCTTGATTTGTGCTAAAAAAATTTTGTTTCCCTTACTTGTTTCTCAATTATAAACATTGAAGACAATGTCTAGCTTAAGTGTTAGCGAACGGTTAAGCAAGATTAAATTAAATTTTGGGTTAAATTTTTGAATAGAGTAATTTGTGCTTGAATTTAATCAACTTCCTTTTATACTTATAGGAGAATAATGAAATCTTACAAAAGTTGACCAAGTTTTTTCAATTTTTTCCGAATTAAGTCATCATGTAACTCAAGTGAGCTTAGAATTAAACAATATTCTTTTACATTTGAGTTAACTTTACCTTGACAAAATCACTTTTTCAAATCCATGAAGAGTCGTTCTACTTGTTATTTAACTTAAGACTCTGGAATTGGAATTACTTAAGGTCCCTAGTAAGACTTAATTAATGTTTAAAGCTTATGTCAAGCCCCAAGGGTACTCTAAACGTAACAGTCCGCCACACTCAATATTAAAGCTTAAGTATGACAACCTTAGTCATTCCCAGAAGTTTCGTATTAAGTGTAAGGTATGCTCTCACAAATTTAGAGGACCACACATGGAATTATGAAGCTTAAGAAGATATAATAACACATTAAGAAAAGAGGATTCATAATTTCCATCCACTCATAATAATTGTCTTACAAGTCTTAGGGGTATTCCCCTGCCAAAATAACTATATTCTATTATAAGAATTTTCTATGAAGTCTACATCTAAACTAATGCTAAACTTCATCTAAGAATTTCTTAACCAAAATGGAAAAAAATACCTGGCTGCAGGGTCCACGTGGCCTCAACCATAAATAGGTAAACTGCAAAAGATATCTATAGGGGTATAAGCTAATAGGCTTAGTGATAATTATTTTCATAATAAAATCTTGTGTAGTAGAAATTTTAAACAAGTTATTTAAGCAATCAAGTGAAATGCAACATATACGTGAGCAAACAAGGCATATAGTTTTCCGGGAACTATATGTTGAATGGATTTACGCCCTCCATTTGAGGTTTGGTGATGTATAATCTCAAAATGAGTAGTTTTAGTTAAGTTATGCTTTCGATCATTACCGCCAAGTATATAAAGTCTACTCGGGTTGAGCCATGCCTCTGGATTTCCACCAAGCATTGGTTTGATTCAATGTCGCCAAGCAACCATTTTCGATCATAACCGCCAAGTGTTGCTTTCGACCATGATACTATCATTTTTACCTTAGGATAATAATCCCATGCAATGTGACTCACTTTGTGGTATGCATTAATCAATTTATTTAAGATATTATAGCATCATTATTATTAAATTTAAGGTGATCATAGAATTTTATACATATCAAGTGCTATACTAACATACACATTGACTTACAATCAATTCGAGCCTCGATATTCTTAAAATCCTTTCAACAATTCTCACATACATATCCATTTGTCTTTTCTTAATTCTAATACAACTAAACTAGAAGCACAATCAAGTAAAGTATTTTAGGAAATCAACTCATGTTGCCATGTCGACACTTCTTCTAAGTGGATAAGTTACTCAGATAATCCACTTAGTCGAAATAATCATCGGGATACGAGTATTCTTCCTTGGAAACACCTTGTTAAGGAAAATACCCAAAATGAGTATTTCTTGATAACTTTCTTGAAACTTATCCAAGCTATGCCAATAAGAACGTCAAAATTCGTATAAAGGATGATTTCAATTTAAAATGGCCAAAACTTAGTCATTTTAACTCGAAATTGCGCATATAATATACCGATTTCTATCTATTCGAAAAGATATATCCATTTCTAAAACTATTTTCATCAAAATAAATCATTTAGGCTCCGAAACAGTGGCACTCAGATTCACCACGAATTTTTCCATCCCAAAAGCATTTTGTTTCAAACGTTAAACCATCCAAAAATTGCTTTGATAAATACTTAGTTATCTATATAGTTGAAAATTTTCTTTTTCATAGATATATATAGCTCACATTTCATCCATACTCAAGTGTTTGTTGTCCAACCAAATTTCTTGAGTAAAACAATGTTAATTAAAAGTGTAGAAAAACCATAGTTTCCAATATATTTATTTTGTAAATCCTTTAAAATGAATATTTTGATTCTTTTATTTTCAAAGAATTATTTCATGTTTATCTTACTATTTTTCTTAAAGACTTTTTAATACTATTAGATTTCTCTATTTTCCTTTTAGGATTTTTCAATATCGGTGTCACTTTTTATTAGTTTTTCTATACAACTTTTCCTTGATTATTACTCGAAAAATCTTGGTTTGAAAACTCTCATTCTCTTTTTATGGGGTTTCCTTGTATTATGTTTTTATGGAAAATATTTTAGTATCAAAAGTCATCTTCTTAGAAAATAACGTAATATAAAAATGATTAAAAAGCTTTTCTAAAAAAGAGTAGCTTTTAAAATTGTAGTAAGTTTTTCCTAAAGCTTTAAAAAGAACAAATTTACTTTTGTTAGACTATAGATCCTAATTTTAATATAAAACCATTCTTAAGTGATAAAATCTCCTTTTTTGTAAAAGTATAATTGAAGCTTAAAGGTTTGGACAACAATCTTTATGGGCATGATTATGAGAAATAATAACAAACAAAAATAACATAAATAATAAATAAAGTCAAGTATTGAGATCTTAGCTTCTTCAAGGCTCTTGGGACTAAGAAGTAGACTAGTCCCAAAAAGAAAGAAAAAAAAAAAGAAAGAAAATTGTTTTGAATTGATGAGGACAAGTCTAAGACTAGAGACTAGTCTTAAAACAACATGAAATAAATAAATTGCAATGAAATAAATAAATAAATTGCAAGTGAGCTTATATACTCTAAAGAATATATATATATATATATATATGTAGATACATAATTATACTTAGTTATATATAATAACAATAATATGAACAAGGTAAAGTAACAACATAAATAGATATTCATAAACAAGAACAATATATGAACATAGTATGGCTTCCATAACATTCAGTTTTTGGAAACCCACACCATGGTCATGTAAAATTACATGACATGGGAAAAAGAAATTTGTAAAAAAAAAATTACCTAAAGAGGGTTTTGGTGTATTATGTGTGAATGACTTTTGTGTATATAGAAGGGAGTTTGAGAGAGTTTTAAGAGGGTATGTGGAGAGAGTGTTGAGAGGAAAATTTTGAAAAGATTTAGTAGTGAATTTGTGGGTAGTAATTGTGTGAAAGAAGTAAAAGAGAAGGGGTTTTTAATAGGAAAATGAGGAGTGAATTTTGTGTGTTTTCAATAAAGAAAAATTAAAAGAAATTGAGAGAGAGAATTGGTTGGGGGGGGGGGGGGGGGGGGGGGGGGGGGGGGGGGGGGGGGGGGGGGGGGGGGGGGGGGGGGGGGGGGGGAGAGTTTTATTTTTGTAC
The DNA here is from genome assembly GCA_024138025.1 of Combretum micranthum. Taxonomy (NCBI): domain Eukaryota; kingdom Viridiplantae; phylum Streptophyta; class Magnoliopsida; order Myrtales; family Combretaceae; genus Combretum; species Combretum micranthum. The sequence goes on from JAMXBD010001239.1 coordinate 81,908, forward strand.
GTTTGTTGATTCAATGTAATAATGAGTAAAGTAGATGTGAAATAAAGTTATGAGAAAAGTAAAATGTAAAGATAATGGGTGTATAGAGTGTAAGAATAGGTGTTAGAAAAAGTAGAGATAAATGAATAGTGTAGAATAGTAATGAATAGTGTAATGTAAAGTAGATATGACTAATAAAGTACTGGTAGTAAGAAAATACGCATATAATTGCGGTATTTGTTATTTTTACTTATCAAAAAAATTATAAAACTGATATTTTTTAAAACCTTATATTTTTATGTCTAACGGTATATCTGGAATTTTTACTATTCCAAGCCCCAAGACATGCTTTTCAAGAACTGTATTCGTTCGGGTTTAAAACGATTTGTGGTTTTACTAATCTAATCTTTTTAAATCTTTTAATATTATTACAAACTATTCTACATACTAATCTCTTACTTACTTTCTTAGGGTTGCGAATATGGGATTGTCAGACTTAAACTATTACGTCTAACTAGGGTTTTGTTGACTTTAGGGTTTCCGGTTGACCATCTGATTAGGGTTTAAGCTAAACCAATCACAAAACTTTGGGGGTTTACAGCTTAAATGGTCAGTATGCATCTAATTTAGTCAGTTTTGAGAACTTTATAGTCTTTTGTGAAGGTTCAAATTATATTTGTAAATTGTCGAATTTTTCTTGTGCTTAATGCAATGAAATGAATGAAAATATCATGAGCCCAAGTTGGTATGGATAGGAGTTGGTCCCTAAGAAGAGCAATTACTTGACTCATTTGCTAATTTAAAATAAGCCATGAAAAACAAGATTTGGCTAATATGAGCAGGACTTGGTCCCTCAAAGAGCAATGTCTGGCCCTTTATTAATTGATTCATTAAAAAAAAAAAAAAAACAAAGAAGAGAGTAAGAAAGCAAAGTAAAGAAAGAGTTGTTACTAAGAGCAAGTATTGGTCCCTTATAAGAGCAAGATTTGACTCCTCTACTAATAACTTATCAAATAAAATGAATGTGCTTAAAAGGCTAATTAATATAGGTGTGTCTTGGTCCCTTAGAAGAGCAATGATTCATCCCATTCATCCCCTTTATCAACCAAGCTATCTTAAGGAAAAAGGAAAGAAAAGGAATAATTGAAAGCACAAATAAGAAAAAAGATTTTAGGAATAAATTGATGTATATGCCTTCACTCTTGAGTGTGATGCTTAGAGAGATGACTAAGGGATTATATATTTATAAATATAAGGGGATAAAGTTGATTGACTTTGCTTGATCTTTTGGATAATTTTTGCTTTGGACTCTAACTTAAACAATGAGAGTAAAGGCTAACCTACTTTGATTAATTTTGTGATTCTAGCAAAAGTAACCTTAGCACATGATCCAATAAAATTGAATGAAATGACATATGCAATAGGCTGTTGAGGTTACTATGTGATTTAAAAGGACAAGCTAAGCAATTGAGCTTAATTAAATGAACATTTTGAAGCTTAACTTTGTCAAGTACCATTCATAATTTATTTTCCTATTCAAGAAGCTTCACTATTGTTTCTATCCTGTCTTGTTGATATTTTCTTGAGGATAAGCAAAAGCTCAAGTATGGGGGAATTTGGTAAGTAATATTTTCTCTATTCAAATTAAGGGAATTTATGCTTAATTTGCTTGGCTATTTTACAAAATTCCCATAAAATTGTGTTGTTGGTGTTGTTTAAATTGTTGTTTCATCTCCTTTAAGCCTTAAAGATAGAATTAAAGAGATTTGGTTGAAGATTGGAGCAAAAATAACAAAAACAAGCAATAGAGGCATTTTATCACGCCCTTGTGATTGAAACCAAGGGCACTAAAAGACAATCCAAACAAGTCAACGCACCCCAAGTAGTGCTTGTAATTGATACCTATGATATCCACTAAGCAAGTTGTCAACGAAGTAGAGGCAACTATAGTTCCATTCGAGCCTGTGATCTCACCCATGGATCAACCCCCTTTCACACACATTTGCATGTTTGACAAAGTTTGTTATAGTGAATCTACCATGTTAGAAATACAATCTTCATTTTTCTTTCACACGTGATGCTGATAAATAGACATGTATAGTATAGTGCAGGATAATTGTGTACCATACCAAAATATTGGTGCAATATTCTTTGTAATTAATCAAAGAGAAAAAAAATTATAGTGAGAGAAATATTGCTGTAATAGAGTTCTAGCTCCTGGGTGTAAATTTAAGTATTGATTTGAGTTTATGCAAGGTTCTAAGCTTCCATAGGTGATATCTAACTTCATTTATCAATTATTTCTCTTAATTTCGTGTTGTGATTAAATCCATGAAGAAATTTTTTTTTTTTAGTTTAGGTTTTTTGTATCCAAGACCTGATTTATGTGAATCTAACGTGCATTAATTGAATATTGTTGAATACATGTAATTAATAGCTTGAACTTTGTTTTCGTGGGTATATGTGTGCGCACTATATAGATTCATGTCATATTTCAATTAAATAGATGGAGAATTTTTTATTTTGAATAGATTTAAGCTATTGATGAGGTTTTCTCATAATATCCTTATATTAAAATATGGTTTTTAATCAAAGGGTTCTTGTTCTTAATGTAGATCTAGATTGTAAATGGCTTGAGAAGAGATTGCAGTTGTTTAACCTAGATTTAGACATCAATGACACTTGAGAGGGACATTAATATAAATTCGTAAATTTGACGGTACAAGCATATCTAAGAAAGAACTCATTGAGTTTCTTTCTAATAATTCACATGATAAGGACTTAGTGAAACAAGATATAATATATTCCTTGTATTCAAACTTATCTTTTGGAATTCACTTAGAGCATATATAGCTAGTTTAGATTTATAAATATTAGCTTAGTTTTGTGAATATGTTGTACATCATGAACCACTAAATTTTCTTTGGCTAGATAATAAATAAAAAGCAAGTACGATAGATGCTGACAATCCCTTAGAATATGACCTAATATTTCTATGCTACTTCGGTTGGAGCACTTACCTAAATTGGTAGTAACTGAAGTTGAATCAAACCATTAGCTTATTATACATTTTTAAAGCTTTAGATTCGTGTTTTCATAGCTAATCAAAAAGACTCATTAATTTTTTAGGCCAAGATGTTTTTTCCCCTTTTTGATCACTTTAATTATATCCGTATATGAAGTTACAATTGATATATCTATTTACATTTTGTTGCTACTATTTGTTATTTCAATTATAACTAGTCTAGTTAGCCATAATATTTAACAAATCTTGATTTTTACTTCACATAGTCCATCAACCATTTTGATTGTATCCTCCATTGCAATACTTCGAGTCTTCGATTGTAACAAACCCATTGGTGCTAAGTTGTACCAGTTCACAGGTCCGACCCGAACCATGTCGAAATATATCATAATGTTTATCCTATTTGGTGATTGTAACACCCTAGAACTCCGCTCACCGAGGTATTGTCCGCTTTGGCCACATGACACATGGTTTTGTCCTTTTGATGTCAATACTTCCCAAGGGATTACCCACCATGGGATTGCTCTGCACAAAGCATACTTAACTTTGGAGTTCTGACGAACTCTAGGCCATTACATCAAAAGGCGCCTTCTCTATAATTAAAGTTCTACAACCTGATGACTTCGTCATTTTCGTTACATAGGTCTAGAACTACACTAGGCAGTAAGGATACAATCCTCCACTTTTGGCTAGTGAATTGCTCTAATATCACCTTTAACAGTGGAACTCCGCTCACCGAGGTATTATCCGCTTTGGTCACACGTCGCACGGTTTTGTTCTTTTAGTGCCAATACTTCCTGGGGGGTCACCATCATGGCATTGCTTGCATAGAGCATACTTAACTTTGAAGTTTCGACGAACTCCAGGCCATTACACCAAAAAGCGCATCCTTTGTGATTAAGTTCCACAACCTCTATTTGAGGGGTATCACAGTGATTCTTCTAATAGCAATGCAACACACATTTATAAAATTATATAATAATGATAATTTAAGAAAGCAACTATAATAGGGGAAAAATATGAGAAAAAGCCTAGGGTCGTGGACTCTAGAGGGTAAAAAATTAAGTACCAAGACTTCAATAGAAACTTAATCATTTAACATAACTTATGGAATTCCAACTCATTCACTCTTTGTGTTAGTTTTGTACACCCTCCCTGTAATTTATTTTACTTTCCCTTTTGTAATTTGGCATTAATTTTTACTTAAAGAAAAAAAAAGGGATAATGACAGGCCAAACGCGTGCAGTTTCAATCTTTTGCAATTTGGTGTCTCATCTTTAAATTTTGGTAAATTAGTGCAAATACTTTCAAAGTATGTCAAATTTAGTGCCTCTATTAAATAATATTCGACGGTTATTCATTTTGATGACATACTAATGATAGATCGAGTGTCTATACTTTTAGTTCGAGTTTTTAAATTGAAACAACTAATATTATTTAAAAACAAATTTCAAAACTTGGTCCATATTATTTGGGTCAGTTTGACATCTAGCAGATTGCAGATACTTTTTCAAACTTTGTCTAACAAACTATCTATCAAGAAATATATATAATTAAAAAATATATGTCAGTTCTCATGAAAACATTAAATAGACTAAATACAAATAAAATATAGCTGCAAATCAGACACCTTTATACATAAAGTTTAAATACAGATACAGATAAAAAACAGATAATCCAAACGGATCTTAGTAATCACGATTGTGTGAAATAGACAATTTAAGTTATTGTAATTTCAAATGCGACATTATCTAGAATTTGAATGATTATTTTATAAACAAAAGAAATTTAGTGCAAATTGGGACCTAAGATAAATTAAGCTCGTCAACTAATGAAGTTTGATTACGCTTGAAAATATCCTTTACGGATGCAAAATGGACTAAATTTAATAAAAATATTACAAAATGAATTTCCTGAGAATTACTTGGGCTGGGCCGGCTTGATTTTGGGCTAAACCCAATTGATGAACCAAAACTGGCCGAGGTGCTTGTTAGTTTATTATTTATTTGGTGTGAATAACAAGGACAGAGCAAAAACAATTATTGATCAGCTGTTGGATTTGTGTTTCGTATATTGTAATAATATCGTGCATTGATGGACATAAATTCAAGTCTAAGGATGCAATCGGGACAGGTTTGGAATGGATCTTTTTGAATACCAAATCTAATCCGACTCTTAAAGGGTGTCCGAAAGTAAAAGAATGAATTTTGTTTTAAGTTATTAATGATACAAACATATATATTGAAAAAATAAATTTTAGACAATAATATCATATAAAAATATATAAACACTTTATTTCTACTTACTTTCATATACATAGAATATATATGGGATCTTTGCCTTAATAATTTAATATTTTTAACTTTTTTTTATATTTTAAATTTATGTCGGATCAGGTTTTTCCAACGGTTACATAAAAACCCAAAACCCAACCCGATAATTTATAGGACTTCTTTTTATTTAGTCTCAAAACTCTATAGGATTTGATGCTATAAGGTTTTTAGCGAATTGAATAGGTCGAATACCTATAACGATTGTATCTCTATTCGAGACAGCGTGCCAGTGGACAGGCATGGTATCTATAACAACTGAAAACGAAAATGTCGACTCAACTACGATCGACTCTGTTACGGAATTATTGTCGGTGCTAACTATCTAGATGTGTTTCATATATAAGGCGGACCACCGGATAAAAAGAAAGGGTTTACCAACAAAATCTATGCATACTTAATTATGTGACTAGATGTCACCAAAAGAAGCTTGCATATAGTAAATTATTCCTTTAAGATAACAATATAAAAAGCTAGAATGAAGATTGAAGCTCCCCTCCTCCGTCAGTGGTGCTTTCCCTTTGTCTGATATAAAACTCATTGGGCTGAAGGAGATTTTAACCTGGCAATGAGCATCTTTGCATACTCAACCAGCTTGTCGGTGTCCGGCATGACATCCTTTTCGGCAGCATCGGCGCAAAAACACTCAGCCCACTTGGCCAAGCCAGAAGTGGTGCATTCATCAATCAACTTAGTTCCGGATATCCTCTCGGTGACCCTAACCCAGCCAAGGAAGCAGCCAGTGCGATGTCAAGGTAGCCAATCTGCTCTCCTCCAAAGAAAGGCTTCCCTTTGCTGCACTTCTCAACGCACCCTCCATCAGCCCCAATCCTTCAGCCACCTGTTTCAAAGCCGCCTTCTTTGCCTCTTCGCTCTCTGCTCTGCCAATTGCTCTCACAGATGGAAACCACTGCACGGTTTGATCAACCAGAAGTTAAACTATTGCAATCTCTAAAGTTTTACTGACATTTTTAGTCCTCAACAAGATAATATTATAATGATATCAGATGATACATATAAGATTTGTATCTTAAAGAATTTTAAGGACAGCAATTTTATCCTAGTAATACGGAATTATTGTAAATATATCCATCAGATTTTTGCATCATTAAATAGTATAATAAAATTCTAAATGTTGATCATATTAGCTTACCTTAGAAAATGTGTATGAAAGTTATAATGGGACCATAATGAAATGATGAATCATCATTAACCACAAAAGTCGCAAGCGTATGATTTCAAGAGAGACCTTATAGATTTAAGAATTTCAATACCTTCTCGTCAAGGTAAGCAGCCAGAAGCGAGCAGTGGCTATCATAAGGGTCAGATGGAAGGATTGATCGCAGAGAGGAGGATGACCACACCTCATCGATGTACCATAATAACGGGAGACTCACAGATGGTTTATCTTGATGAATAAAAACAGGAATTTTTTTATGAACGGGGTTTGATTTCAAGAGCAGCTCACTTTTTGTCCCAATTGTCTCTTCATGAATCTCATAATCCACAGATTTGATGTTCAGGGTGATCATAGGCCTTAGCGCGTGGGACTAGCCATGCACCAATAATTTTCACGTCACTCTTTTCCATTTCGTAAACGATCATATTAGTGTCGATTGACGGAAAGGATCGAAAGTAGAGGAATATTATTGGAGAAAGAAACGCAAGGGTTGTTTTGGTTTGTGTGTTTAGGAGTTCCGCATTCATGTGGTGGAAAATATATATGGGTCGGTATCCTCTCTCTTTTTTTTTTTTTTTTTTTTCTAATTATATAATTCATTTGTTACACAAACGTAGGACGTGTATGTACGCTGCATGCAGAATGTCGCGTAATATGTGAGGGACTCGTTTGGCTGCAAGGTCTGAGTCACGGTTCAAATGTATTCGTTTTTTGCGGGAAACCCTGTTTACACTTATGCATCTCCATTTAAATTATCAATGGGTATATATTATGGCCAATAATATGGAGCTATGCCAACCGTTGGCTCTAAATTTATATTTGTCACTTCTTAGGTAACTTATAAACCCGTCAATATTTTGAGTATATCTTACTTAAGGAGCAGAGAAGTTGTAAGAGCATCTATATTGGATGTGCTTGATACGAGTACTTAGGTGAAGTATCTTATGTTTTGAGATCCTCACAAATATTGAGAGTTTTTTCAACTTTTTGGGATTATTTGCAAATGATCTAAAAAAATGAGTTCCCTCATAATGTTTTATTATTATTTTGTAAAAATTAGGTATTGTGTAAAAACAAATGAGACTAAAAAGGTATTAAAAAAAGTGAATTCAAAAAGTATTAAAAAAAAGTGAATAAACTTATGTGAAGAACTTCACGGATAAAGTGGTGAAGTGATTCAGAAGGAAAATTCCTTTAGATGCTGATATGACATTTTAACAATCTGGTGAAGGACCTTATGGATGTAGATGCTCTAATAATTAATCACTTCTTCCTAAAAGAAATAAGCTAATAATATGTTATAAATAAATAATATTTCAAATTTTGAGAGCTCTATAGTTTATATGCAATTTTTATAATTTAAAATATTGAAAGCTTAAAAATAAACATTTCCTTTTAGATGATAAATACAACATATATAACATTCAATCATTAAATAATTATATACTTTTTAGGTACCTAAAATATGGATGTATCTTCTCTATTACAAAAATGGGATGACCATTTTTATTATAACGTATAAATTCCTTCACTACCATTTTAGAAATTTCGTGCCTGATACATCATGTCAATGCAATGGTTGGAACACATGTCTAGGGATTTTTTTGAAAAAAAAATACACATACAAATTATAAAAAAAATTACCAAAATATTGTTAATATGTCACATCTCGGAATAGAGATACAAATATTTATACTTATATCACATCTTCGGGTGAAGATATAGTGATCTAAGCGAAAGAAAAAAAGGTGCTTATGTATTGCACAGGTCCTGGCCTGTATTGCATGACCAATGAGCGATATACGTACAATTATATGTGTATCGCTCGATGGTCATATAATACACATTTAAAGTGTATCGCATAACCAAGGTGCAAGATGCGTGTAATTTTTAAAAAAAATTGTATCGTACCTTAAAGATGCGATACAACAATACTATTCCTGATTTTTTTTTTACAATTTCTTTTTGTGAATTTTTTTTTTTTTGAAGCTACATTATACATGTAATATCCTCTAGTGCAACTATATCATTTTTCAACAAAGCTAATTTCATATCAAAACTTTCGAATTCATTAGAAAGTATGCTCATGCATGCATTAGTATCCCCCTTATGCTATGCATAATTAGTAGAAAAATCATATTTTTGAAAAATAATTCTTAAAATATACTATATTTTCAATGTTATGGCATATTGTCATGCCCTAGAAGGTACCCTAAACCTGGCAGTCCGCTGCATATAATATTAAAGTTGATAAATGACAACCTTAGTCATGTAGGAGCTTCTATATTACATGCAAGGCGTGCTTCCAAGATAGTAGGAGACTCACAGGGGTATTACATTTAAGTAGATAATAAAAGCATGCAAGAACTTATATAAATAAACATGGATATTCATTTAGATAACAAACTCTTACATCATCTTAGGAGCATTCCTCCATCTCAAATAGTCTTGATTCAACTAAACCATTAACAAGGTAAACATAACTATAATATAAGCCTACTATAGAGATTTTCTTAGAAGTTTATGTTCAAAACTAAATACATATAACTTCTCCCAAAAACTCCTAGTGGCTTTGGCTCATACCTGGCATAAGGGCTCCTCGGTGCCAACCAAAGATAATCATACTGTAACAAAAAGTTATAAGGGTATAAGCAAATCTAGCTTAGTGAGATAATTCCCATCTATAAGACATTTCCATAAATCAAGAAAGTATTTAAACAATCATATGAAAATGTACCAAACACATGAGCAAACAAAATACACAAGATTAATCGGAAATCATGTTAATCTTGTGTAGCATGGATTTTACGCACTTCATGTTGGGGGTTAGTAGGTTATAGGCCCATACGACCATCAATATTTACAAATTTGCTGGCCCCTACTCACCCTATAGACTTTCTGGCTCCTACTGGCCATGTAGACTTTTCGGCTCCTACTAACCACCACTACAACTTCCGTTTTCCCACACGAAGAATAGTAGTGAAATAAATGTGAACCACAAATATGATATGATGAATCATTTTCTATATAAGTTTAACCAATAAATGTTGAGTTCAAGTTAAAGGCGATCAAAACAATATTCATCATATCAATGCAAGAATCACAATTTATTTATCAATTCCTCTTTCGATATTCTTAACTTATATTCAACCAATCATAAATCCAAATCACACAATATTTGTTTATTTATCTTTTCCTTATTTTCTAATGCTACTGCTTACAAGTACAAACGAGGAAATATAACTTAGTAAAGGATTAACTCACTCCATGTCGGTAGCTCCTAATCAAAGTAATCTTCCGGAAAAGTGATCTCGGTTTCTTCTTCACCTAAAAAAGATGCAATACCCACAATGAGTCTTTCATAGAATGTCTATTCTTGAAAACTGTAAATCTATAGTAAAATCACGGTAAAATCGGATTGGAGGAAATTCCAACTTAAAATGGCCATAACTTGCTCATTTTAACTCGGAATTTCGCATATTATATATCATTTTCTACCTACTCGAAAAGATCTATCCATTTCTAAAACTATTCTCATCAAACTAAGTCGTTTGGGTTCTGAAATAGTGGTAACCAGATTCACCACGAATTTTCACAAAACTCGAATTCCTTCTTTTAACAAAAGCTCATTTTAAAGAGATAGATATTATAATAGTTTGTAAAACCTTTGAAATGTATATACATATATTTATTGACTCATATCAAATGTATGAAGTTAACGAAGTTGTCTCAAACCATAAATTTTTATAAAAGTAAAGTCTTCTAAAGAAAAGTGGAACTTTTTTAAAATTCCTCTTATTTTTGCTAGAGAATATTTCAAGTCATTTTAAATGAGTAAATTTCATTTCCTTAGTCCTTTAAATTTTGGAAAAATGATTTTATTTCTTTAGTTTCTAATACTTTTTGAAAATAATAACAATTTTATATTCATAGAAATAATTTCCTTGTTTCTTAAAATTAATATTTTCATGACAGAAATTTCTTGTTTGTCAAATTAGTGTTGAAAAAGTGGAGTTTAGTAAAGCTTTTGTTTTACTTAAGAATTTCTGCCCATGTTATGTATGTATTGTAAAACTTTTCCTATGGATTCCTCTAAATTTCTTTAGAAAAGTTTGTTAAGGTAAAATTCTTGGATTTTATAAAGATTATTTCCTACTTTTAGTTTTAGAGAAAATTTTCTATTTTTTAAAAAAAAAATTCTTCTTATTTATTTTATTGAGACAAAATCATTATGTTCATGCATGAATATGAATCATAAGCTATGAAACATAATGAAACATAATAACTTAACGAAATAAATCAAGTATTGGAACCTTAGCTTCATCAAGTATCCCCGGACTAAGAATAGACTAGTTCCATAAAGAAAAAAAAAATGTTTTGACTTGATGAGGACAAGTCTAAGATTAGAAAGACTAGTCTTAAAGATGACATAAAATTAAATAAATTGCAAGATAGTAAATAAGTTGCAGGGAAAGTAAGTAAATTGCAAAACAAATGAGCTTATATGCTCTAATATATATATATATATATATATATAGCTACATAGATATATTTAGTAACATATATATAAAAGCAACATAAAAAAATTAGATTCATGAACAAAAACAAAGTATGAACTTATTGTTACTTTCTTTAACCTTCATGGTTTAAAAAACACACACTAAGTTCATACTAAATAAATGAACACTTTAGAAAGCTAAAACTATTACCTAGAGAAGAAGTAGAAACTAGAGAAACTTGAGAGAGTTTATAGAGAGATTTTTGGAGAGTAATTTTAGTGTATGGAAGTTGTGAAAGAAGTGGAAGGAAGAAGGGGTATTTATAGGAAAATGTGGGAGAAATTTTGTGTTAATTAAATAAATGAAAATAAAACAATTGGAGAGGGAGAGGGAGCATGGCCGGCGCAAATTGCAGAGTAGAGAGGGAGTGAATTTTATTTTTTTGTATTTTTGTTAATGAAAAGTAAGATATGAAAGATGTGAAGTTGTATTGAAAATAAAAATTGTAAGAAAGTAGAGGTATGGTTTGTAAGAGTAGGTTGTAAGGAAAAGTAGAGATAATGAATAGTGTAGAATAGTAGAAAATAGTGTAATGTAAAGTAGACATGACAATTTAAGTACCGGTAGTAAGAAATATGCGTATAATTGTGATATCCGATATGTTTAGTTACCGAAAAATTATGAAATTGATATTTTTGAAAACCTTATATTTTTACAAGTCTAACGGTATATTCAGAATATTTTTACTAATCTGAACGCCGGGACATGCTTTTGGAGAACTGTGTCCGGCTGTGCTCAAAACAAATCGCGGTTTAACTAATCTGATTTTTTTAAGCTTTATCAAGTTATTAGGAACTATTCTACACACTAATCTATTACTAACTTTTCTATGATTGCTTAAACGAGAATGCTGGACTTGAATAGTTGCAAAAGACTAGGGTTTTGTTGACTTTGGGTTTTCGGTTGACTTTGTAATTAGGGTTTAAGCTTAAATAGATCACAAAACATTAGGGGTTTACAACCTACCCTTCTTAAAGAAAGTTTTGTCCTCAAAACTTGAAGTTCATACCTGATTTCTCAAACAACTTTGGATACTTCTAGCGTATGTCGCTTTCGGCCTCCCAGGTTGCTTCTTCATGCGAGTGATTTCTCCACAGAACCTTCGCATATTTAATCTCCTTATTCCGAAGCTTTTGCACCTTATGATTTAGGATCTAAATTAGTTGCTCCTCGTATGTAAGGTTTTCTCTTAACCGTACTGGTTCCAGTTCTGTAATCTTAGTAGGATTGGCATATGCTTTCGCAAAACCGATACATGGAACACATTATGAATTCCTAACAGGTTAGGAGGGAAGGCCAGACGATAAGCAAGATCTCCTACTCTTTCCAACACTTCAAAAGGTCCAATATATCGTAGGCTCAACTTTCCTTATGCCCGAACTCGGTGAATACTCTTGATGGGGTTTACCTTCAAATACACATGGTCTTCAACTTCAATTCGAGTATTCATCTTTTATATCCGCCCAACTTTTTTGTCGATCTTGTGCTTCCTTCATCTTGTGTTGATTGACTCGTACCTTGTCAGCCGCATCCTGTACCAAGTCGGGTCTAATGCTCAATTTCTCTACATCATCCCATAATAAAGGTGATCGACACCGCTTTCCATACAACGTTTCATAAGGTGGCATCTGAATTGTGGAGTGGTAGCTATTGTTGTAGGCAAACTCTACCAATGGTAGGTGTGCAGCCCAACTACCTGTGAACTCTATTACAAAAGCTCGCAACATATCTTCCAAAGCTTGTATCATCCTCTCTGATTGACCATCTGTTTGAGGGTGATATGCAGTACTGAAATATAGCTTTGTTCCCATACATTTCTCCAAGCTTGTCCAAAATTTAGACACGAACCTTAGGTCTCGGTTAGAGACTATTCCAGCGGGCATTCCATTCAAGCGTACTATCTCTCTTATGTATATTCTTACTAACTTATCCATGGAGTACGTCATGTTGATTGGAAGGAAGTGTGCTATCTTTGTCAATAGGTCGACTATGACCCAAATGGCATCATATCCTGCAGAAGTTCTTGGTAAACCACACACAAAATCCATCGTGATTTAATCCCATTTCCATGGGTATTAGCAGGGGTTTCAAAAGTCTTCCCGGTCTTTGGTGTTCTACCTTCACTTGTTGGCATGTGGGACACTCCATCACAAAATCAGCCACGTCTCTCTTTATACCATTCCACCAATAGTGGCTCTTCAGCTTCTGATACATCTTAGTTCCTCCTGGATGCATAGTATATCCCGAATGATATGCTTCATTCATGATTTTCTTCCTCATATCCTCATCATCTGGAACACAACCTCCCTTTCATTCTTACCACCTCATCTTCGTCTATTTTGAAGTCTGTATATTTTCCTTCTTGTACTTCTCCTTTAATCTTTTGAATTGCCTCGTCATATCGTTAGGCTTCCTTGATCCTTTCTACCAAGGTGGGTTCCATGACTAGGCTGGCGATTTGTGCTTCCACACTTTGCCCTATGAATTCAATACTCATCTTTTCAAATTCCTTTATTAGCTCCCTCTTATCAGTGAGCAAAGTAGCTACTTCTCCATAATTCTTCCTACTCAGGGCATCTACGACTGCGTTTACTCTTCCTGGGCAATAATTTATTCCAAGATCATAATCTTTAATGAGTTCCAACCATCTCCATTGTCGCATATTTAGCTCCTTTTGCATGAATAGATACTTGAGACTCTTATGATCGGTATAGATCTCACACCTTTGCCCATATAGGTAATGTCTCCATAACTTTAGTGCAAACACAACGGCGGCTAATTCCAGATCATGGGTAGGGTAATTCTATTCATGAGGCCTAAGTTGTCGTAATGCATAAGCAATCACTTTTCCATCTTGCATCAACACACATCCAAGACCATTTCTAAAGGCATCACTATGTACTGTGTAAGGTTTCTCGGGGTCTGGTAGAACCAAAATTGGGGCAGATACAGGCCTTTTCTTTAATTTTTGGAAACCTTATTCTCTGTATCCTTCCAGATGAACTTTTCATCCTTCTGAGTCAACTGCGTTAGGGGTTTGGCTATGGTGGAAAAATTCTTCACAATTTTCCTCTAATATTCAGCCAATCCGAGAAAACTTCTCACTTCAGTAACAGTCTTAGGTTGTTTCCAATCCATCATTGCCTTAATCTTTTCACCGTCTACCGATATACCCTCTCCTGATATGACATGTCCTAGGAAAGATATCTTATCCAACTAGAAATCACACTTAGACAGCTTGGTGTACAACTTATGCTCACGCAAGGTCTGTAATGCCATTCTTAAGTGTTCTTCGTGTTGCTTTCGTGTCTTGGAGTAAATCAGAATATCGTCTATAAAGACTATCACACACTTATCTAGCAAAGGTTTGTATACTCGATTAATGAAATCCAGAAAAGCTACTGGCGTGTTGGTTAAATTGAAAGGCATTACCAAAAACTCGTAATGTCCGTAGTGAGTTCTAAAAGCCTCTTGGGTACATCCTCAGGTTTAATCCTCAACTGGTGATATTGTCACGCTCCGAAGAGTATCCTAAATGTGGCAGTCCGCCGTACACAATATTAAAGCCTGGGAATGATCGCCTTAGTCGCGCGAAGGCTTCCATACTATGTATAAGGTATCTAACACATGGAGGAGACACATCGGAGTGATACATTTGATATTGATACAACTTGAGTAACAATGTAGAGGAAATACAATTCACTATACTTCAAATACAAATCACTATACTTCAATTTCAATTCATCAAAAGATTTCACTACATAAAACTATTACAAAGCAATTCACAAAACCTAGCTAATATTTTCATGCATTCTTATTTCTTGTTGGAATCCCGAAGTCATATTCGGCTTCAACCATTTCGGTCCCCAGGTAGTATTCTTGAGTTAACCTATTTAATCAAACATCTATTGGGATATAAGCTATACTAGCTTAGTGAGAATTCCCTTAATTTCGAACCATAACAAGCAAGTTATAAATCATCCATATGCTATGCATGAACAAACACATGAGTAGACAATTATGTATGGGTATCCGGAATCCATACACAGAACAGATTTACGCCCTTCTTATCTTAGGTTTATTGAAAGTCTACACGACGGCTGCTAGTCCCCGAGCCCTCGACTCATAGCACTCGACTCGGCTAGGCTCACACATGGAATGCATCCCCGATGCAATTTAGTTCCCTATGAATGAGCTTTGATACCGGGTCTCATTATCTAAACGAGTCATCGGACCATACCGATCGACCTGCGTAGGAGTAACACACTACCAAATGCAACATATCCGATGCGATGCATGACCAATTTAATTTTTACTTAGGTCAAAATGTTCATACATTCTTTAGAGTGACCAACCAATATCATACACATAACAAAATTAATATGAACAGTGCAGTTATCCAATCGAATCATGGTTTTGATATGCTTTAGTATTCTTTGGCATACATACATCAAAGTCTCATCACCTATCTCATCCCCATTCATATCGGTTTTTATCTTGTTTCTATAATTCTAATGCAATTAGCTATAAGTACAAATAAGGTAACAAAATAAGAAGAAGACTCACTCGGCAATTGAATCACCGGTCTCTTAGTAAAAGTAATCCGGTGGTAGGGAATCGTCAATTTTGAGGTCACCTAAAAAGGAAGAAATACCATAATAAGTATTTCATCACTTAGCTAATCCAAACTATCTTATACAAACTATCAAATTCGTAATTTATGTCCTAAGCAGGAATTCCAACTTAAAACGGTTATAACTTAATTGTTTTAACTCGGAATTTAGCAAATTATATATTGATCTCTATCTACTTCAAAAGATCTATCTAATTCTAATATCATAATTAAGTTTTGAAAACTTTGAAGCTTCGAAAAGATTGGATCAGATCAGAACAGTAGCGATAACCGATTTAGAAAATTGATTTTGTGAAAGTACATGAAGTTTTTACTATCCAAAGCAAGTATTCATGCAATATGAACAAATTACTATCATAAATGATATGTCATGAGATATATATATATATATATACATTTTCTTGATGATATTGAATAAAAGAAATTTTTAGAAAACTTTTTTTTTTTTGTAAGACTTTATGAAAAATTAACTTAGAAAGGCTAATCTTGTATTTTTGACAATCCCTACTTGTTTTTAGAAAAATTCCTTGATAAAATCTTTTTATTCTTATTAAAATTAAGCCTTCATTATGTATATTCCCTAAGGCCTTTGTTTTTCAATAAAAACTCCCATTTTGCACTTTGTAAACATGTTTTTAAAATTGGTTCATCCCAAAATCCGAATTTGGTAAAAATTGTTTTTGGTGGTGATTCCTTTAAGTAAAAATCATTTGATACTTAGAAGATTAAGGCTCAAACATACCTAGCCACTAAGGACTTCATTTTGTTAATAAAAATTCTATTTTGAGTTTGAAAAGTATGGGCTTTCATACCATTACTCCATTATTACGAATTTCCTAAGTTGACTAGCAGCTCAAATTTTCCTACTTCATTTCTACTCCTTGTTCTACATATTTTTCTTAGCAAATCCCATCTTAACTTATAAAAATCATTACTTGATGATACCTATGACCTAAAATCCTTATTTTTCATATAAAACACAAGTTTTGGAGTTGATAAATGGGTTTTTAAGGCATGGTTTTGAAACCATCCGAATTTACAAAATTTGGATAAAACTCAAATTTCATATTTTGTAATCTCTTCCTATTTTTGAGAATTTCTACTAGTAGATCTACCATTTACTTATCAAAAACATCTCCTATTGATACATATTCCATAAGCCTTCCATTTTCTAAACAAAACTTTCATTTTCGTGTTGAAAAATGGGTTTTCAAAATTGGTCTTGGTTGAGATCCGAATTTACAAAATTTATTTTTGGACATATCTTTTGATAAAATCCATTTAAGCTTAGAACAAATCATCATTTACATATCTTATCTTAAGAGCCTTCCATTTCTTAAATAAAAACTTCATTTTTGAGTTGGAAAACATGTTTTTAAACTATGCCTTGGCCTAAATCCGAAAATAAGATTTTTATTTTGAAAATCACCTTTGATTCTTGCAAAAAGAAGTCTTGATGATATACATCCACTAAACCTTCATTTTCTCAACTAAAACTTCCATTTTGAGACTTGGAAAGTGGTTTTTAAATATAAGTTTTGCCAAGATACGAATTTCACTGTTTTTATTCAAGTTCAAAACCAAGAACTATACTTTCTATGATCATAAGTATAAAAGAAATCCATGGCAGTAAACTATAAACTCATAGATCTAAACTTTACTCCTCAAAATCATTCATTTATGATATCTGTGTGGGTATGAATCTGGATGCAACGATCACGTGCGCGTCGCGTGACTATCGCACTACGCGCGACCTAGGGAAACAACACGTGATAGGATGATCAAGAGAGTATCGTATAGGGAGGAGGAGTAGGCAATCTCAATAGGCTCTAACACACGTGTGATAGGCGAGGGAGCTAGAAAGCATCAACCTCACTAGATACCATGAATGTCGTGTGCGTTCTTAAGTGAGTTGAATACTTGATTCACAAAGATGGATGATAAGATCATATTTTATACAAATTTTGATAATCAAAAGAGCTAGAATGGATATTTGTTTTGATTAAATTTTATGTTTCAAGACTAATTTGGATAAAGAAATCAAAACAAGAAAATTTGAATTGAAAAGAGGAAAAATTGAAGTCAAGGCCGGCAATTCATCATTGAAAGCCGCCGGCTTTTAGACGGCATAAAATCCAAGGCCGTTGCAGCACAGCCAGCTTTGCCCAGCACAAGTTAAACAACATTCAAAGCCGCCTCAAAGCTGCCAGCGTAGAAGATGAAGAAGCCAGCGTAAATGAAGGCCGGCAGCCCAGAACTGAAACATCACCAACTTTGAAGGAGTTACATTATAAGCCGGCATGAAAGCCGCTGGCTTTGAGACAGTGTACATGGAAGAATTGAAGAGACATGAAGACATGAAACGCTTGAATGAAAATGAAGCAACACATCTGTTTGAATGCCTACGCCGGTGTCAAAGCCGCCGGCTTTGGGACGGCGTTCGTTATAAATCTGCCCAACGCTTCATTTCTGACTACATACGCCGGCTAGATCTACATTCAAAGCCGCCGGCGTTGAAGCGGCCTACATTGTAACTGATATTGAAGGCTGCCAGTGCACTGCCTGCGCAAAGGACAATTTGAAGATACGCCACCTGTAAGCCACCGACGTAGGATCCATAACGGCCGGCGTACTTTGAGAAACATAAAGTTCATTGAATGTTTTTTACGAAATTTTTCCTATAAATAGGGGGTTTTCCCCTCACTTTCAGAAGCATCCAATCATCCAAGCATCCAAGAATACACTCCACATTACAAGTAGCTCTAGAATATTTAGAATAGGCATTTCATAAGAGATTTTTGAAGAGATATTTGAAGTTATACAAGATTTGCAAGTGAAGTTTTAGTATTTTGAATTGGTGATTTCTAATCTTATTCTTTTTATGCAATTCATATACTTGAGTATTCTGATCATAATGAAATCATTTGCAATTTCTTATTTGATTGTTGAATCATCATTCATGAGTAGCTAAACCCCTTTTGTGGGAAGTTGATGAAGCTCTAAACATGCTAAAATGATTTTTGAATCCATGTTATGAGATAGTTAGAATCTTGAAATATTCATATTGAATTATGATTATTCATCATATTTTTGGTGTATAAGAATTCTAATAACTCGGAAGGGAAATTAGTGTTCACATGAATTCATAAATTGAGATTAAATTGCAATTGCGGAAGCGGCGTAGTTTAATCTAGTTTAGATATTGTCCATGAATATTAATGCAATGTTTTATGTTGATTTCTCACTAAGGAATTAGGAGATTTTAATATAAAGTATTAGTCAATTATAGAATCGGGAGATTTATAATTGAAATTTTGATTCCACTAATGATTTATTTAACGGAAGTTATTGAATTGTTTTGTGGTTTAAAAGGTTTTCAAACTTTGTTTTTAAATCTTGATAATTTCTTATGAATATTCATGAATCTAATTATCATTATAACATGAGTTCAAGTTGATTGGCAATAGTTTAAAGTGGATTCTGCTCCTTCCCACACTTTTCACCATATCCCTCTCTTTAAAAAACTCATTGCATATAGATAATTAGTTAGATAAGATAGTTTAACTTAATCATTTTTAAAAAAGATCAATTGTCTAGATATTAGTATTAGTTGATAATTGTCCAGTAGTTAGTAAATCCTCATGGGAGCGACACTTTATTCATGCTATATTACAATAGAAGACCTAGTACGCTTGCTAGAATTATGCTTTAAAATCCAATACTAATCTTAGCACATCAATGGAAATCCGACAGCACGACGGTGTTTGTCTAGGATTTCACCTTGTCCAAATGAGGTAAGGACTAAAGGTATTTATAGAGAATTTGGTCGTCGATGTCGTCCGTCAGATGAGATAGACGACCAACGACTGAGATGAGTCCTTCTCAAAATGGATATGGATATGGGCTCCCTTGTGGACCCAGGCCCAAGGCCTTCATTTGCAATGTGTGTGAGCCAATTTAAGAAAGGTTAGAATTGGGCAGGCCAATTCTAACGGGCCCTACTCCAAGCTTTCCATGCCAAAACTCCCATGATCATTCCAATTGAACTGGACCTAATTCTTTAAGCCCTGTCACATTAGCCCAAAAAATTAAATCCAAATAATAAATCAGACTTAAAGCCTTTATAATGAAATCCATACATCTACATTTTGCCCCCTGACCAAAATCCTTAAATAAGTTTAAGTATTTTGGGCATTGCTTGTATCTACGCATAGCTTGATCAATACTCGATGCACAATGCTGCCAAGTGCTCTTATAGAGTTAAAGACTTCATTTATCGTTGATGAATCATTTAGCAAAAAGTCAAGTGCTAGCACTACAACTAACTTCATTGTACAAATAATCATACTGTAGTGTGCGAATTCGCAGCACCAATCCAATTGTGCACATTGTCTTATATTTTATCTGAATGATCTGCTCTTTTTTTGTTTTTTAGCAATCATACCCTCAAGGAATTATCGTATGTCCATATTGAGAATATATATAACTCTTCGGGAACTTAATGAGCCTCATCGCGGTACTAAAATAGCCAAGAATGTTTTTTTTTTCTTTCACACTCTATATTTAACAAGGCTCCACATATTTCTTGTGCTTAGCAGCACCGAACAGCTTTAATCTCCACCATTTGGTTTTAACAAATGGTACAAATAAAATGGTGATGTGTCACATAAGATAGCCATGATATTTTGTCCTCAATGCCATTGAGGACAACTGGACATATAATATCCATGAATCCACCTTCTTTGGTCTAAAGCTCTAATTTGTGCACAAACAATGAGCAAATCAACCAATTTATACTGATTTGGACCAGCATCCTCGAGGAGCATTTCCTAGAAAATGATCAATGTCTCCTAACACTAGCTACAATGCACATAATCGTTTATCAAGGAATTTCAAGTAACTACATTCTTGTACGATATCTCATTAAAAACCTTAAGCGCATTTTCGTGATATCCGCATTGCAGTACATGTCAACCAGAGCACTACCCACATAAACATCACACAACACAGTATGTTACAGTATCATGTTTAGGCATTCTCCGAACAAAGCTATAGCTCTCTCCAGGTTTCCACACTTAGCATTCATATCTACAAGTGCAGTGAGAACATGACTTCCATGAAGATGATATGATCTTTTGCTCACATATAAATCCACCTGTTTTGTTAATTCTAAACAGCTCAACTGGGAACAAGCTGACATTAATGCAGCTAATACATAGTCATCAGGCTCAAAATTTTGAGACACCATATCTCCAAAAATCCAGACAGCCTCATTAGGTAACCCATTTTGAATGTATCATAATATTATGGATGTCCATGCCACTATATCCTTCTCGGGCACTTGCTCAAACAAAGCCCGGGTAGAAACCATATCACCATTCTTAGCATACCCATCAATCATTGTTGTAAAAGAAATCACATTCCTCTCAAGCATTTTATCGAACGGCTTTCTAGCGTTCTCTAAATCACCAAACATCACCAACCTACGAATCATCGCATTCCATGACTTCACATTCCTACACGGCATCTCACAGAAGACTCACTTTGCTTCCTCTACTTTACCCAAACTCACGTACCCAACAAGCAAAGTAGTCCAAGACATAACATTTCTCATAGACAAAACATCAAACACCTTCCTTGCAAACTCAATCTCCCCACATTTTCCATACATATCAACCAAACTAGTCCCCACAAAGACATCCTCTTCAAAACCCATCTTAAACCCTAACCCATGAACCATCTTCCCTTCTCTAACCCTAATCTCACTCGCACATCTCTTGATAACCAAAGGAAAGGAATACCCATCAGGCGCAAACCTACCAACATTCCTTATACGATCAAAAATCCTAAACGCATCCGATAGCGAGGCTTTATGCTTGTCCAGTCAAACGCGTAGGAATGATGTGGTTCTTGATGATTATACATTGGCCGATGTTTCGAAAGTAGTCGGTGAGATTCGTGATTTGATTTCTGGCAAATTGGTGCATTCGAAGAGTGTAAGAACTGGATTTATTTTGGATATTGTCGTTGGAAATTCGACCGTGTCTATGTACAGTAAGTGGGAGAGTTTAGGGACTTAGAGAAAATGTTTATTGAAATGCCTGAAAGAAACGTGGGTTCTTGGAACGTGTTGATCGCTGGAATGGCTGGATCGAATGATGGTCATGATAAGAGAATATGGGAAGTTATTAGATCTATGCAAGATGAGGGTGTGGAACCAGATGGATTCACAGTTTCGAGCCTTCTGCCTTTATGCGTTGGGAGGATGGAAAAGTGTGATTATGGTAGGGAGCTTCATTGTTATATTTTGAAAAGTAATTTAGATTTGGTTTTAAGTGCAGATATTCATTTAGGTTGTTGTTTGATTGATATGTATTCGAGGAGCGGTAGAGTGTTGTTGGCTAGACAGGTATTTGGTGATATGAAGTGCAAGAATGTGTAGCAATGATCAATGGTTACGTGCAAGACGAAGCACTGAGGAAGCATTTTCTCTTTTTAATGAACTGGTTGAGACGCCCGATATGTGTGGATAAAGCCTGGATTCGATCTAAAGCGCTCGCAAAGAGGAAATTATTTCACAAGCACACGCATGGAGCCCACAGGTGCGTGAGACCCGCGCATCTTCGAACGCCATTGGAAGCCTTTCTCTTTTTAATGAAATGTAAGTAATGGATGGAATAGAACCAAATAGGGTAGCACTTATAAGTATTCTTCCTGCATGTAGCACATATGTAAACTATTGTGTGATTCTGGTAAATGTCTTGCTCCAAGATATGTAAGCCGCAGGAAAGCTACATGCCCACAGAACTTCTCATTGGTGTGTTCTTCAATATCAATAGCCTTGAGAAAAGTCTTATGGCACACAGGACAATGGTATCTTGAAGACCAAATGGGTTCTAGACATTCACACCTATATGTTTTTCCTTCAGTGGTTACTTTTGCCTTCTTCCCCCTCTTCTTCACTACTCCAACTGCTTCTGGCTCCAAACAGCGGCCAAAATTCTTTTCAAGCATGGAAGCAGCTTTTGTCGCAAGGTCAAGAGAAAAAAAAGTTTTCACCAGGCAGCAATGACATAGATTTCTTCTGCACATCAGTTGCAAGGTCCTTACATTGCTCATCTCTCAATCTGAACTTCAGCCAATGCAAAATGGCATCCTTCAGAGCTCTTTCTTTCACATCAGTATCATTGAACCACCCAAGAAGTCCATCAATTTCAGCATCAGTTTGATAGGAAATCCATGTTGGGCTTACAGACATGGGCCTATTTGCTTCATAAAGAAAAGGGCAGGGAGCTTTTGATCCCCGTACACTAAGATAAGTTTCATCAGAGAATATACATTCCTGCAAACTTCTGTTTCGGGCCCTGCTCTCGCTTGTTTTTTGTTTATTCCAAGTCATCAAGCTTCCATCAACTATAATGTGCATCCCCCTGCCAGGCATGGCTGCAGCCCAATACAATTGACCAATAGAATCACAACCCAAAAATTCCCTCCGCAGGGCTACATTGAGTAGCTGTAACTCTAGATTGTTAATTGAATCCTGTAAAACTGATATCTCTTTCTTCACAGACTTTAGCTCAACATCGTAGGCTACTAGCTCCTTGGATCCATAGGCATCAGAACAGCCTATATCCTGGAACGGTGGCTGGACATTGGATGTTTTCTCAGGAGAGACCTTTTTAGATCCATTAGCCTCCTCATGCAACACATCTGTTATAGTTGAGGCTGTACAGGATAACTTGTTTCCTATTAACTTACTTTCTCTCCCTGCAATATCAACATCTTTAACCTGATCCCCAGCCTCAGTAGTATCACTGGTCTCATCATATGAGAGAGTGCTTTTCTTAGATGAGTTTTTATCAAAACCATTAGATCCAGTTTTCTCTTTACGATCATCTATTGGCAGCTTAAGGACAGATGTAAGGTGGTGTGACCTATCATGTTGTTCCAAGGCCACACATTGACTACTATCTGCAATTATTGGAAGATCTCCAGCAGTACCAAGCACAATAGCTTCATCTTTTCCAACTCTTAATATCAAGAATTCTTCCTTCGCCTTCAAATATTTACATTCAAGAGAGAGAGAGCGCAACTTCTGTTGCAATTCAGCTGAAACTTTACCACACTGCTCAAGGTGTTGACGAACAAGGGCCGAATTAAGAGACTCATCACATAAGAACTTGAGCAAGAAGATTCTCTCTGCTATGCTGTATTCCCAGAATTCTTTTTCTTCCACAACAGATGCTATATGTGAAAGTGATTCCAAATAGTCACGGGTAACTTCTTGGTACTTCTTACCACGATGTCTACGGAAGACACGACTGAGCATGGAAACATCTTGAACTATTTTTCTATCAACAACACAAGAAGGACAATACCAATTTCCTTCAAGAATCCTTGCAGGTGGAGGATCCAAGCAATACATATGGTACTCAGCATCACATGTATCACACAATAAAACACTGCCATCATCTCTGTCGACACCACATACTTTGCAGACCCCTCCATCCCAAGGAGCTTTAGGAAGTTCACTCAAAAAACTGAGAAATTCATCTATCTCATTCTTTGTCTCTCTATTCAAAGAGTCCAATTTGACTATTGCTTTTAAGTGTGCTAGCAGGCCTTCTAGAGAAACTGTCAAATACTTGATGATATTCTTCAGATTCTTTAAAAGATGCTCCTTCACAGGCACTGTCAGATGGATTTAAAATGCTTAATAAATTGAGTAATGTCTCATAAAATGAAGCCTTCGATCCATCCTTATTTTTCATACAGGTGGTGAGATTATTGATTATTCTGTGGATTTTTACAAGTAGAGGCTCAGTGAAGGAGAAAGTTTCTGGACACTTTTGTACAAAAAGTTCAGAAAGATGATCCATTACACCTATTAGTTCACTAACATCAAATCCATGGGCCGCTAGTAAAAATTCGAATACGGCTGGGTTCTCAACAATTCTAGATTTCCCCATATCATATAAAGGTTTCTTTGATGTGTATTCTGTTGAATGAACAGAAACAGTTGCTCCATCATTTATGTCAGCATCCATAATATAAGTTAGATTTCTATCCAATTTTTCCTCGTTTCATCATTTTCAATAGGAGCCAGACTGGCTGTAAGCACCAATGGAAACTTTTCCAAGTCAAAAGGGGGAAAAGCTACTCATTTCCTTACTTTGATGATGTCTTTCTGTTCACTTAATGCCTTGTCTTGTAAAGCCATTATAAGTGGGCTTAGTACTTATCAAAGAATGTGTGTACCTTTTATTATATATTGTCAGCATGAGTGAAACCTTCTTTATTTGTAAAACTAACTCATCTCATTTTTTGCTATGCAGGGCTCTAGATTGAAGTGTTGGATCTTCATCACGTATCCTTTTGACTTCATTTTTACAAGTATGATTTTTCACTTTATAGACTGCCTACTTAAGGTCATATTAGTGTCATCAACCATTAATGATTCTTGAACATATGCCAAAAGAATACTCAAGTTCAAACATTCCTGTCTATCACGTTTCTATCCATTCACCAAATGATTATGGTGTCTCATGATATTTAAGACAAAGCTCTTTGTCGTCCGTGTTCCGACCGCATAAATGGCAATCTTGAGACTATGAACTGTATGATGACACTCAGTCGTCCGTGTCCCAAACTTTATGACAATCTTGGAACCGCACATTATCCGTGTTCCATTTCTCACGTGATGATCTTGGCACCGCACTGCTATGAGAGAGGCTCTCCTCAGTTGTCTGTGTCTCACTCGCCCATGCGATGATCTTGGAACCGCACCACTGTAAGAGGGGACTCTTTCTCATCTTGTGCGCCTAGTCGTTTGGTGAATGAATGCAATACTTTGGTAGCTAATACACTTGTTGTGTATGTCTCATGCTGTTGATTTGAGTTCACAAGTAGCATATCTTGTCCTCTAAATCAAGTTTTGCATAAACAACTTGATCTACTATTTTCATTGTACCAAGACTCTTTCTCCTTTTTTTTTCATTATTTTAGTATCAAGCTTGCTTTCTTCACCATCTTGTAGATGAATATCATAATAAGTAAATACTCCAAAGTAGACAACTGTCTAGTATGTATCATTGACTTTTACTTCGATAATATGGATAATGATTGATGGTTTCATTCAAAGTATGAATCCTATACCAGTGCTCCTTGAGACTTTGTAACATATCATTGCCCACTTGCTTTGTATAAATCTAGCACCTATGCTTGTCACAGCTCGTGCATGCGATACTTTTTTTTTTTAACTCAAGTTTGGATGTCGTGTCCTACGCTCCTTTGAATGCGCTCGAGCCATCATTGCCATACCTTGAAGGAACATATTGACTTTGTTTGAAGACAAGCATTATTTTCATGGAAGCTAGTGTCACATGCACGTACATGTTTTGAGCATATTGCACAAATGAACTTCATGCATCGTTGCATAAGTGAGGATCACGTTAACAAACATTTTGCACTTCAAGCATCACAAATGTGCATTGCACATTATTGATTTGTGATAGGCATCTACTCGTGTCTTTCTTTGCTGTAATCTTCTTGGTCATGCAATATCGTCTCCCTTCTTCCTTTCAATATGAGTTGTATCGAATATGTGAAACTGACAGGACAATAAAATCAACTCATCATCTCTATATCCATTTATATTCTTGATACTCATTTTCGCCTTGGTGATATATCTAGTCATCATGCGCTTTGGAGTAGTAGCTCTCATATGATTGCAACACATGAAAAGACGTAGTAGTAGGATCACTTCAATCCCTTGACACTTGTAGAGTTATTATAGGCATCACAGACAAAGAGCATGTCTAGATAACAAGGATTGTCATTGAAACACAACATTAGTTTTAAAACATGCTTTTTTTTTTTGTGATCATACGCGCTTAGGAGCAAAGCTTCAACCAAGCAGCAATATTATCTAATATAAAAGATGAGTGGAATCATTGCATTATAGCACTGCTACTTCCTCGCAATGATGTTTAGACAATCCATTTAAGGAAAATGAAATGCAATAGTAGCATTTTATCAATCGCGCTCATGCAGCGATAGTAGCATTTGTTATCAATCGCGCTCATGCAGCGATAGTACATTTGTTATCAATCGCGCTCATGCTGCGATAGCATTTGTTATCGATAAATTTTTATTAGTCAAGGGGGTATTTCCCACTACTCAACTATATAGTACTTGTGTAGAATACCATATGCCAAGGATTACTTGGCTCAATAGGGGTTGTCAAGGGGATTATCTCCACTACTTGACAACTAGAAATACCAAGAAGAAAGCGGTGATGAGCTATCAACATCGTGCGCCTGGGAGCTAAGCTCTGACCGTCAGCAACGATGTCTAAATCAAATGTTATATTTGTTATTATTTTTCTTTCATTACTAAAGGGTAATCTTACTCAATTTGATGTCGATCCCCTTTTTTTTTAAACTAGCTTTGCGCGCTAAGAAGATTAGTTTCTTACTTTGCAGCGACAATAGCGATGAAAAGGAAAATAAGTGATCACACCATCATATTTTCACGAACAATACTGACTGATTGAGTAATACAGTTCATTCATTAGGTAAAAGCATCTAATGCTTTGTTTACAGAAACAAAAGGGAAATGAGTGAGATATGATAATAACACTCTTGGTCATAAACAGCTCTTTCTTCAATTCATGCACTGCTTTACATTTCCATCCTATCATAAGCCTTCTTGTGTTTCTTTACACCTCCACGACAACCACGCTTCTTTCTTTTGTTAAATTCTTGAGTCTTAATTTCTTCTCTGTGGGTAGTGATTCCGCGTGGGATTCCACTAAAGTCATATCTGCTTCATTTTCATGTTCATAGAAAAAGGTAGCTTCAGCAAAGTGGAGTTCATTACGATTGAATGGATTCTTTGTCGCATGGATTAGGATATCACTTCCACTCCAATGACCTTTCATGCACTGATGTTGTGTTGAGGGTATCATGTTGTACTCGTGCAGCCATGTCCTTCCTATGAGAAGGTGATAGGACACCGGTGCATCAATTACATGAAATGTAGCAAGGCCATGAATGGGCCCAACTTTAAAACTTGCTTTGACATAACCCATTGTCATTGTAGAAGATTCGATAAAACTATTCACTGCGATGGGATGCTTCATCAAGTATCGGATATCTATTCTTGCAGCTTTGAAAGTAGACATGGGCATGATATTGAGTGAGGATCCATTATCGATAAATGTCCTCTTGATGGGGTAACCATTGAGTATACTCTCTACATACAAAGGACGATTGTGATTGAAGTTCTTCAAGTGTGCATCAGTTCTAGTAAATGTAATTGCATAATCCCTTGTAGAGACCACTCCTTTCTTAGGTTGAACTATGTCGCATCCACTATAATGACCTTGCGCAATTTGGTTAAGTACAGTCGTTGCTGCAAATCGTGCATGATCATCAAATCCAAGGAGATCAAAGAAATTCTTAAAATTTGAAGTCTTTAGTAAAGTAAAGATGACATTATCATCCCCATGAGTTTCAATTTTGAGTGTATTGTCATTTTCTTCATGTCCCCCAACTAGCTGTGTGTCTGTTGACTCCATTATAGTAGGATCATGGGTAATGGCATTCACAGCACCACGTTGATTGCCATGAGCTGGAAGTGGGTTATTCCTGACATCTATTCTCGATGATAAGTTCACCATTCTCAACTCTTTCATTAAAGATCCTCTTCAAAGTAAAACAATCCTTAGTAGGATGCCCCACAATCCTGTGAAATCTACAAAATTTAGGATTATTTTTTTCTTCCTGAGTTGGCAAACGTTCTACTCTTGGGAGTTTGAGATTTCCATCTCTTAACCACTGATCTAGCACAGCGTACACCTTTCCCATTGAGCAAGGATATGTTGTGCTTCTTTTGCCCTCTCACCCTTGGGCTTCTCAACTCTTGGTTTCTTCCCTTCTTTGAAATCTTCACTTTGAGCCAAATTCACCGATGGTTCTCTCTTGTTAAACTTCATTTCCTCCTCTTGTCGTGCAACGAATTATTAGTCCTTCGCGCATTCTCAACCAAGTGGAGAATGAGCTAAAGAAAGATTTTCTAGATGCACGCATACTCAGTAAACATGCCTTGGATACAAATTTTCACAGCTCTCTTTCATCACATATGTCTTGGATGTCTAGTGAACGCTCCCTGAAGCGCTCAATATAATCCATCAAGTCTTCCTTGGGCTTTTGACGGATTCGTCCCATATCAGTCAAGGTCACTCGTTCTTGTGTGGAGAAGAATTTCTCTAGGAACATTTTGCACATGGTTGCCCATGAATCTACAGATCCAGGGGGAAGATTGACGTACCAAGTGTACGCTTTCTCTGTGAGGGACTTAGAAAATTCTTTCAACTTTAAATCATCATCAAATCCATAAACCTCTAGTGTTTCAATGAACTTCAACAAATGTTCCTTGGCACTTCCCTTTTTACCATTGAATAGCATGAATTTGGGACTCACATAGTCCTGAGGGTATGGCTTAGCAGCAATACGTTGATTGTATGGGAGCTTGAGATCCAATACTCCCACATCAGACTTAGCTTGTATTTCCCTTAGGTACATGTCCAGATCTTCCTTCGTGACGAAAGTACCTTTAGGAGTTGAAGTAGTAACTTCAACTGGTGTAGCTGGAGTGGCCGTTTGGAGTAAAGTTGCATTGGGTTGAACAGTGGGTCCACCAATGACAATTGGTGGTGTAGCCTGTGAGGATGAAGATCCTCCAAGTTGAGCATGTAATGCAGGCTGGGAAGTTGATGGTGTTCCAAGTTGAATTCCAGTATTCATTACCTGAGGTGCAAGCGGTTGTGTGATTACAGGCTCTAATGGAGGGATTTGCTCTCCAACTCTGGTAGGATCTTGTTCAGGAATAGGAGTAGGATTAGCAGGTGGAGCAACTTGAGGTGCCTGAGAAGCGCGTTGTTGCGCAACAACAACAGGGGTCGACGAAGTCGCACCTTGTTGCGTGGCAGCAATAGCAGCTATTCCAGGCAGGTACTGAGCAAATATTGTCATGAATTGTTGGAATTGTTTTGCAGACTCTTGCATTGATTGATTGACTTGCTTGGTATTTTCTTGCACAGCACGCAAGATCAGCATTGTCGATTTGAGCACCAGTAGGTTGGTTCACATCCTCAAGTGCTGGCATGTCATGTTCAGCGGCCTCGAGATTAACATTAGTTTCTTGAGTTGTACTCTCAGTGGGATCGGTAGGTCTCTTTCTTGGAGGTGCCATCACAAGTGTTGATTTCCCTTTCCCCAGTGGAGTCGCCAAAAATGTGTGGGTATGAATCCGGATGCAACGATCACGTGCGTGTCGCGTGACTATCGCGCTACGCGTGACCTAGGGAAACAACACGTGATAGGATGATCAAGAGAGTATCGTGTAGGGAGGAGGAGTAGGCAATCTCAATAGGCTCTAACACACGTGTGACAGGCGAGGGAGCTATTGAGCATCAACCTCACTAAGTACCACGAATATCGTGTGCGTTCTTGAGTGAGTCAAGTAATTGATTCACAAGATGGAAATCCGCAGCACAACGGTGTTTGTCCAAGATTTCACCTTGTCCAAATGAGGTAAGGACTAAGGTATTTATAGAGAATTGGCCGTCGATGTCGTCCGTCAGATGAGAGACGACAACAACTAGGATGAGTCCCTCTCATTATGGATATGGATGGGCTCCCTTATGGACCCAGGCCCAAGGCCTTCATTGCAATGTGTGTGAGCCAATTTGAGAAAGGTTGGAATTGGGCAGGCCAATTAACGGGCCCTACTCCAAGCCTTCCATGCCAAAACTCCCATGATCATCCCAATTGAACTGGCCTAATTCTTTAAGCCCTGTCACATTAGCCCAAAGAATTAAATCCAAATAATAAATCAGACTTAAAGCTTTATAATGAAATCCATACATCTATAATATTTATTCCTTAAGCCCTTCATTTTAAATGAAAAATACACATTTTCAAGTTGAAAAATAGCTTTTCTAAATATGGTTCCCTTTTTATCCGAATTTTCAAAAATGATTTTTGTTGAAACTAAAATAGATCTTGAGCTTTCTAAAACTTTTCTACTATCATTAAGCTATTACAAGTTATTTAAGAAAATAAATCAAAAGTCTAATGTATTTATGAACCTAAAACAACTAGATCTAGTTTACTATACTAGTTATAAATGCATGAACACTAAGATAGTTATGTGAATGGTAAATATATGCATAAATCATTAGCAATAACAAAATAATAACTCATATAACAAGATCTAAAACAGAAACAAAATTAAAGCTACAAAAAAAGTTATATAACTACTTTTAGCAAGAAAATAATAACGATACAGGAAAATAATCATGGATAAGAAGAGTGTTTCACTTTGGCATCATCATCCTTAGTTTTTAAGCTTATGGAAGGTCATTTGATGCATGAAACTCTCACTATACTTTACCTATATCATCTATGGAAGCTTAAGAAGAAGGTTTACTCAAAGGATCTTCAAGAATGGAGTGTGGAAGCAAGATTTAGAGATGGGGGCAGCTTGTATTCCTTACAAGAACAAGGCTAAGAAAGTGATAAAGAGAGGAAAAAGAGAGAGTAAATGGTGTAGGGTTTCAAAGAAGGAAATGGTGTAAATGGAAGGCATTAAATGGAGAGAGAGGAGTGTATTAATTAAAAGAAAAAAGTAAAATAAAACAATGGTAGATTTGGGGAGGGGGCTGCATGTGAATTCAAAGAGAGAGAGAGAGAGAGAAGAAGTTTAATTGTCTTGTAACTTAAATTTTGAAAGTGTAACTTGTGTCAAATGAGACTTTAAATCATTAAATAAATTAATAAAATAAAAGAAAAATGGCTATTTTTAGGAGTATGGTCAACTGCCATTTGTGGGGAAATGGAGTGTAGAATGAGTGAAAGCAAACTTGATTAATGTGTAGAAGTGACAATTGAAGTTTACTTGAAGTATGGGTTGAAATGATACTTTTTATTAAGAAAATATATAATATAAAATTAATAAAAATATCTTTAAATGAATGGCAAAATTTACATAAATAAAATTAAATAATTATTTGAATTATTTTAGTATTTCAACAAATATGTTACCGGTATGATCAAAATACGCGAATATGAGCTATAAATGATATTTTTATAACTCGAAAAATTCTAAAAAAATTATTTTATGAAATAAAAATATTTTAAAAATGCTTTTCAATTATTAAATTAATTTATTTTATTTTTAGCATCGGGTCTTAAACAAAAACTAATCCCGTAAAAACCCGAAACTAACTAAATTTTAGAAAAATGGAATTTCCTATGATATATAAAATATTTATCTAAAAATTTAAGGGTTTATAAGAATAATAAAATTGAGTAATGAATAGAAATGAATAGTGTAAAAGACTAATTAATTACCGGTAGTAATGAAATACGAATATAATTGCAAAATCAGATAATTCTAGTTATCGAAAAATTATAAAACTGATATTTTAGAAATCCTTATAAAAATACGAGTCTAACGGTATTAATGGTATATTTTTTATATCTCGAGCCCTAGGACACGCTTTTCGAAGTTTGTATCCGAATGGGTTCGAAATAAGTCAAAATTTTATCAATCTGATATTTTTAAGCGACTTTATATTACTCCGAGCTATTCTACATACTTAAACTACACCTCAGCCTCTAGGGCTTAGAGCGCAAGATTGTCGGACTTAACTAATGTATTCCACTTAGGGTTTCTGGGTGATTTTCCAGTTTAGATCTTTGCCAATTTGGAAACTGATGTTTTATGTTTCTACAACATATTTAATTTGAGAAATTTATTTTAAATTTTATTTTTATAAGTATTCAAGATCTCTCAACGTTTTCGAAATTCTTGAATTGAGTTTTATTTCCGAAGGTTTATCATTATTTACTTTTTAATAATTTGTTTTTTGGTTCTCTATTACCCGATTTTACAATTCAGAGTTAAGTATGGAATTTATCGTACGTAGTGGTTTTGAATTTGAAGACCGTTGAGCTCTTATTTTATTTTCAAGGAATCTCATTTTCTCAAGATTAAGAAATTTCTAGATTCGTTCGTGATTTAGGACTAGTCGAAGTTCGGTTATAATTTAGAGTCATTTTTAGAGTTTAACTTCGATCTTTATTTTGGAATTATTTATTAAAATTTTTCGAGGATTACATATATCCTGATCGTAAATCAATTCTTGAAAAGACACTAGCTCCATGAAGCTGGTAAAAAAATCATCTATCCTTGGGAGTGGATACTTATTCTTGATGGTGACTTTATTGAGCTCCCGATAATCGATGCACAAGCGCATAGAACTATCCTTCTTTTTCACGAGTAGCACTGGTGCTCCCTAGGGTGATACACTTGGTCGAATGAAACCTTGGTCTACCAAGTCTTTCAATTGAGTCTTCAACTCCTTTAGCTCCATTGGTGCCATCCAGTAGGGTGCCTTTGATATTGGCTCCATGTTTACCAATAAGTCGATTTCGAAATCGATTTCCCTCTTAGGTGGTAATCTAGGTAATCCATCAGGAAATACATCTGGAAATTCCTTAACTACGGGTATGGATTCCAACT
Organism: Combretum micranthum; assembly: GCA_024138025.1. NCBI lineage: Eukaryota > Viridiplantae > Streptophyta > Magnoliopsida > Myrtales > Combretaceae > Combretum > Combretum micranthum. Next base: position 115,206 of record JAMXBD010001239.1, read on the forward strand.
TAGGTTTCTCCTTTTCTTTCTCTTCTTCATCCATGTTACTTAAGTTGATCTCTTCATCATCCATTAACTCAAATGAGTTCAACTTCACTATGGATTCTCCTTTGAATACTATTTCACGCCCATCTTGATCCTTAAACTTTACTTCTTTATGTCTACAATCCACTAGAGCCTTAACAGATGTCAACCAACTCATCCCTAAGATCACTTCATACTTGCTCATTTCTAAAATTATCAAGTCACGCTTAGTGTAACATCCTTGTATCTCCATGGGACAATCCTTTAGCATTTCTTTAGTCGTTACTATGCTTCCGGTGGGGGTCTTAACTTGAAAACCGGTAGCAATAGTGTCTATGGGTAAACCAATTTGTTTAGCTAGACTAACGGTGAAAAAGGAATGCGTAGCTCCGGTGTCGAACAAAGCATAAGCAGTTTGACTAGTTATGCGTATGTGACCTGCACTCGAATTTTATACTAGTCACGAAACTGGTATACTTAAGCTATTTGTTGGTATAAGACTTTATACTTCTAGTATTAAGAATTAAATGCAGGGTACTTAATAACTTGCATTAAAGGTAAAGGATTTTCTTATTCTAACCTGTCATCAGTCCAAAATCGGGACCACAATCTCCATCCATAGCTGTTAACTCAGCTCCTTCATCATTTGATTCTTCACATACCCACTGCCCTTCCAAGTTGTAAATCCTCATTCCATGGACAGCTGCTCCAGAATGGCTCGAGTTGCTCCCTCCACTTCCATTCTTCGCCGATGTAGCTCCTCCCATTGAACCAAATGGTCTAGCTGGGGCATTCTTTCTCTGTGAGCATTCATTGGCGAAATGCCCAGTTTGCTTGCATACAAAGCAAACGATGGAAGCCTTCTTCAGGCAGTCACTGATCTTGAGGCTAGGGCCTCTACAAAAATAGCATTTGTGTTGAAGCAAGGGGCACCTCTTCGGATAATGCTCCTCTTTACATTTCCAGCATGTCACTTTGACCTTTGATGCCTCCCCGATGCCACTAGCACTTCCTCTGTAACTATTGAAGGGTTTAAACTTTTTGTTCTGAAAATTGGGACTGTAACTATCTTCAGTTCTCTTTTCGAACATAAACGTTCTCTTTTTAGGTGCTTTACTTTTCCTCTTCTAGGCTCCTTCTATAATGCGAACCCTTTCAACCAATTCATGGAGGGTCCTTAAATCCAACTCCCCCAGACGTATCCTCAAGTCCTCGTCCAGGCCACTCAGGAAGACTTGCCTCTTTAGCTCTTCACTGTGCCTAAAGGATTTCGGCGCATACTGGAGTAGAGGACTAAACTCAGTCTCGTATTGTTCCACTGTCCTTCCTTTCTGAGATTTGTGAAGGAAGTCTTCACTGTATTGTACTCTCAAACTTCCAGGAAAATAATTCTCCAAAAACTCCCTTCTAAAGGTTGCCCAGGTCACAGGTGGTAGCAACTCCCTACTTTTCGATTCCTACCACACTCTAGCGTTGAATCTAAACATATAAGTTCCATAATCCAAGCGAAGGAGATGGGGCACTTCATATGCAGCAAACGATCTTTCTATCTGTGCTAGCCAGTCCTCCGCTTCATCTGGTTTTTCGAAACTCCCATCAAAGTATCGATTATTTTTTATGAAGTCAGGCAAAGAACTTCGATACAGTCGAGGTAGCAGTGGTGCTGGCAAAGGAACAATTTGGGATTCAGCTTCCGGTGGTGCTAGTGCCTCAACCGTTGCTTCAAGTGTAAGCCCCTAGATTCTTTCGACAATATTAGCAAACCCTAAGAACCGGAAGCTGAAACGAAACCCTAAAGTTAACCAAGTTATATGGTTAGTCTAGTAGATCTAGATCCGGCAATCCTGTGTTCTTAAACCCTAGAAAACAAAACTAAGATAATTGTGGAATATGGTTTGTAATAATATAGGAAAGCCTAAAAATATCAGATTCAAATTTTTCTAGTGTCCTTCGGATCCGATCGGGATCAGTTTTCGAAAATCGTGCCCTGGTGCACCAGATAGTTAAAATATTCCGACAACACCAATAGATCCGTCAAAATATAAGGTTTTCAAAAATATCAGTTTTAGAATTTTTCGGTAACTAAAAATAACATATATAGGCCTTTTACGCGTATTTTCTTTACTAACGGTATTTTAATTGTCTAATCTACTATTCATAGTACTTTCTACTATTCATTATTATTCACCTATGTCTACTTTTTCTTACACTCTACCATACCTATACCATACAATTTACCTTCCCCATACAACTTTAATCACATCATACCTTACACATTACTTCTTTTAATACAAAACAAACAAAACAAATCAATTTTCTCCCCCCCATACAAGTCAAACCGGCGCCCTCTGTCTCTTCCACCATCTCATTTGATTTTCTTTTCCATTTTATTTAATTACATCTAATTTCCACTCCGAAAATCTATAAATACCCTCTTCCTCCTTCATTCTTTCACACAACAATAATTCATACTAAAACTCTCTCAAAATCACTCTCCCAAAATCTCTCCCTAGCTCTCTCTTTTCATTAGAAAACCAAGACCCACATAATACTACAACCCATTCTTTTATTCTTCAACCAACACATAAACTTTAGGTAAAAGTTTCTCATATTCTCTCATCATGTTCATATAACTTAACATGAGTTTAGTGTATGTTTCTTAGACTCATTGAGTTAAAGAAGCAACAATTTATTCATGTTTTGTTTTTGTTCATGTTCTATTCTTTTCTTCATGTATTATGTTGTTATTGTTATTATTATTTGTTTCTAACATAACTTATATAAGTATTATGTATATTATGTATATATATTTATTAAGATTATATAAGCTCATTTGTTATTTATTTTCAAGTCTTGCAATTCATTTATTTACTTGTTTTATGTAAATATTAAGACTAGTCTTTCTAGTCTTAGACTTGTCCATATCAAGTCAAAATAATTTTCTTTCTTTGCTTTGCTTTTCTTTTCTTTTGAGGACTAGTCTATTCTTAGTCCCGGGATATCTTGATGAAGCTAAGGTTCCCAATACTTGACTTTATTTTTATGCTCTTATTTTATTTATGTTGTTTTTATATTTCTCATAGTTATATATTCTCATTCATTCATGAATATGTTGTTATTGTCTCAACCATAATGAAAATGAATTTCCTTAAGTGATAAAAATGAACTCTCTTTAAAAATAAATTTTGTCACATAAGAAAATATTTTCCTAAAAAGACTTGAAGCTTTATCTTAAACAAATATTTTTCTAAAGATAGATAAGTTAGCTCAAGTTTTTGTAATAATATGTGGTTTTACCAAGAAATACATAAAGTAAAGTTATCACAAACTCTCTTTTCAAATCAATAAAATAAGAAAGTTTCCTTAGACTTAATTCCCTATTTAAACAAACCAACACTCTAGAATATTAAAGTCTAAACAAGTTTTTCAAAATTATCAAAAATAATATTTTTAAGATAAGCTTTACTTAGGAAATGCAAATAATAAATAACTTATGAGATTATTAATATTATTTTTTTAAAGAGGATCAAAACTTTATAAAGACTATAGAACATATAACCATAAAATATTTAGGAAAAACTATGTTTTCCAAACTACTAAAGTAAAATTTTGGAAACCTTAGAAGATTAAAATTACTTTTACTAAAATTCTCAAAAACAAAGAAATGGAGTTAAAAGAAGGAAACACTCACTTATGATAACTTAAGAAATTTTTCAAAGCAAAACTAATTTCTTTTCATGTCTTAAGCTTATTTCACTTTCAAATGACACATTGTTTTACAAAATCATTGTTGAGACAACACCACTAAATTCATACATATGGTTTGAGTCTATACATACGTATTCAAAAGGGTTTTTCAACCATACAAATATACCTATATTTTTGTACAAAAGTTTTTGAATGAAGAAAGTTTGAAAACTCTAGTTTTGAAAATTAGAAAATTCGTATCAAATCTGTACGTTACTATTCTGAGACCAAAATAACTTCTTGTGATAAAAATAACCTTAGAAATAGATAAATCTTTTTGAGTAGGTAGAAATCGGTATATAATATGCGAAATTCCGAATTAAAATGAGCAAGTTATGGCCATTTTAAGTTGGAATTTCCATTTCATACGATTTTTGACGAATTCAACAAGATAGAATTATAGAATTTGAATAGATCTTGGATGAAATACTCATGGTGGGTATTTCTTTTGTATAGGTGTCGAGGACGAAGATCTTCCCTTCCCAGAGGATTACTTCAACTCCTAGAAGAAAGCTATGGGTGTGTGAGTTTCCTTTATGCTTATGTATTCGTGCATGTGCTTGTAGAATAGAGCACTAGATGTTAGGAAAAGATAAAATTGATATGCATGTGTGATATCATGGGAACTATGTATGTGAATCATTGTGTGCGATCAATAAACAATAAGTATATCGGAACCTGATTGTGATCGATATAAATGCTTCCATGTATGTATTTTGTGCAAATATTGTTTGATCGCTTTAAATGATTTAATGTCATATCAAAATCCCCATATAATAAATGGCTCATGCATATCACTTAAAATATCATTTTGAAGTTTTGCTACTACTCCTCAACGTGGGACCGGAAAGGTAAGCTGCCTAGCTACATCTTGAGGGATAGGACGTTCGGGGAATACGACCTCAAGGTATAGCCGAGCCAGATCGATTGCTTTGGGTATGGAAAGCCTGGGGACTAGTAGTACGGTTCGTTGGAACCCCAAGACGCGCGCAAACTTTAAGGAGGTCGTTCAGGCCCAGTTCAAAGCATTCCCTAACCACCGATGGAGGGGTAAATCCATCATGCATACGAAACCGGGATAGTCGTATGTAATGTTTGATCATATGGTTGTTGCATTTCATATGTTTGAATTAATAAACTTGGTTGATTGCTTGTTCTGATACTTTTACGTAAGGAATATCTCACTAAGCTAGTCATGCGTATACTCCTATAGACTGTTGATATTGCAGGATTACCTTTTGCACCCGAGACCACCTTGATTTCCCCGGGTAGAATCCTTATTTGAGAAGCGTTTGGAGAATTCTATTTTGAAGTATAGAGTAGATTTCTTCTAAAATCTTCTAGCTTTAGTTATGTTATATTCAATAGAACCATGTTGTTATATATTTATCGGGGAATGCCCCTTAGAAGTTGTAAGACTTTATGTTTCTCTATGAAATATATTAAGTGTTGTTTTGTATGTTCCGCTTCAATATCTTAAAATGCATTACTTTTCAAACGGTCTCTCTTTGTTGTGAGTGTAGCCTTGTACCGATATGAAAGCTTTCGAGTGACTGAGGTAGTCATTCTTGAGCTTTAATATTGCGTACGGCGGGCTGTCACGTTTAGGGTACCCGTTGGGACGTGACAGTTTAAGTTGGTATCAGAGCATCAAGATTAGGGAAAGAAACAATACATTAGAAGTAGAAGCCTTAGAGATAGGATAAATTTAAGATTTATCCATAAGAATTTTAGGAAGAATCTTAGAATTATAGAAAGTGGGGATATATGGGGAAAACCACATGTTTTATAACCATGCCTAAGATATGTAGATGGCCCTAAAACTAGTTTATACCCTTAAGAAGAATAGGATAATTTCCAAACTGTTTTAAGCTTTATGAAAACACAACTTTTGTAAGTGAAGTTTACTAAAAGAACAGAATTAACTTGCTTTTTTGAAACTAAAGAGAAATATGTTCATGTAAAAGACTATACAACCAACCTTAGGTAACGATGAAAACGAGTCTCGTAGACGTCATCAACGGACCGAAGGCAAGGAGAAGGTGGAAACCGACCCAGGATTCCCTCAAACCTCAAATAGAAGGATCAAGAAGAGAAGTAAGGAGCCACGATGAGAAGAAAGCATCGCAAGATGTAACGCCTTAGTATTAAATCGCAACTAATTAAAAGAGTTAGTTAAGAGTTTAATAAATAAAAGTGACCTAATGATTTCTTGATAATAAGATTCTTTGTTTTATTTTTATGGCATTTATATTATTTCTTATTGAGGTTAAGATGCATGATTTTGATTTCTTACCTTGTGATTTCTTTGAATTGTATTTAAATTCTTATTAATTCCTATTTTGCAAATTTATTTCCTTAAGATTGTACTTTGATTGAAATTTTTGGTCTTTATTATTTGAGATTTCCGTGATTTTTCCGTAAACATAAGTATAGAGCGTAAAATAAAGACTAAAATTTAAACGATTAAACAGCCGTCTAAGAAGATGTAGGAATAGAGAATAACGAGATTCCAACAACATACCAGCTGAACAAAGGGTACCCCTACAAAACCAACCGGAGAATAACCCTGTCTCCTGTCCCAACCACAAAATGACTTTGCAGCCGCCATTGGAAGATGAACCAGTTGTTGGCTATTTTGATTCAGCCAACAAAATCAAAATAACCCGCTCCTTGCTCCACCTCAGAATGCTCCAGAAGCTAACGGTAGAAGCACCCGGCGAACAGTCGCATGCCGTGCCATTTCCACCACCCCCAACGCCGAGATCACATCAAAACTGCTCGCCAATTTCTCAAAAGTAATACCTACTTTGATGGAACCTTCGGAAACCAGCTGAAGCCGAAGATTGGTTGGCCCAGATTGAGAGGTCGTTTGATGGTTATGAAGTACCCTACCACTTAAGAGTCAGCTTTAGGACATTCATGTTGAAGTTTAATGCCCGAATATGGTGGGAGTCAAAGAAGTGAGAACTGTCTGTTCCAGTTACTTAGGATATGTTTTCGAGAAGAGTTCCTAGAGAACTACTTTCTGGGAGTCTCAGAGTTCGGTATAGTGTTAAGTTTCTTGAATATTACTCAGAAGGAGAACCTCGAGCAGTACAAAACCGAATTCAGTCGCTTGTTGCAGTATGCCTCCTGACTCCTGTAAGCACAGTGAGGATTAAAGAACAAGTTTTCTTGAATGGGTTAGATGAGGACCTAAGATTCGTTTGGTGGAATTTGATGTTAGAAGCTCTAAGGGGTTAGTGGAAAAGGCTCGAATTATAGAAGAAGCCAAAAGATGAAAACAAAAGCTCCAGAAAAGAAAGTGTTTGTGTTTGGGAGAAAGCCTTATGAAGGACCAAGTTCTGGGTTCAAAAATAAGAGGTTTAAGACCTTTGGAAGTTTCAAAGGAAGTGGAAGCAATCAGAAGGAAGTGACCAAGGTTGATGTCACATGCTGGAAATGCCAAGGGAAGCATTACCCAAAGTCTTGCCCACAATTGCAAAGTAAGTGCTTCTTTTGTGGCAGCCCGGATCATAAAATCTTGGAGTGTCCCAAAAAGAACACTAGTGTCTGCTATGTGTGTAAGCAGCCAGTGCACTTTGCAAATGAATGCCCAAAGAGGAAAAATGCTTTGGTGAGGTCGTCCAACACCTCGGGAGGATCGGCCCTTGTCAGAACCAACAATGGCAATGGAAATGGGAACCGCTCTGGCACCTCGATGCATGGAATGAGAGTTTACAACTTGGAGGGCCAGTGAATGTGCGAGGAAGCAGATGATGAGGATGAAGGATGTGAGTTTGCTGCCTTGGAGGGAGATGAAAGCTATGATCATGGACTCGTTGCAGGTTAGCCTTAACCTTAAAGCTTTCGTTTTGTTTATAGTATCTTTTTACGCTATCAACCTGTAATAATAGAATCCCTATATCTCTTTAGACCTAAAGCTTTAGGAAAGTTAGATAAGTATAGTATGGCTAGTAACTAGTGCGTGTTAAACACAGGGAGTATACGAGTAGCTAATGAGATCGCTTATGCCTTGTTTGATACCGGAGCCACACATTCGTTTATCACCCCCAACCTTGCTAAGAAGAGTGGATTACCTATAGTCACCACCTCTTCCAGCTTCAAGATAAAGACACCCACGGGTAGCGTCGTAACCACCCAAGAGATGTTGACAGAATGTCCTTTAGAAATCTAAGGACACCATACGACGAGTGACTTGATTGTATTAGAGATGAATAAGTATGAAGTAATTCTTGGAATGAGTTGGTTAACCCATGTTAAAGCCACAGTAGATTGTCGAGAGAAGAAAGTGACTTTTAAGGATGTAAATGGGAGGGATATTGAGTTTAAAGCAGAATCTGCGGTCGTAAGGAGGCAAGGATTAAGTTCGCTCGAGTTAGTGACAAATGAGGAGGAGACCGAACGACAAATCAATGCTGTAGAAGAAGGACCAAAGGTGGAAGATATACCTATAGTCAATGAGTTTCCAAATGTTTTTCCAGAGGAATTACCTAGATTGCTACCAAAGAGGGAGATCGATTTTGAGATTAGCTTGATGCCAAATACCGAACCAATATCGAAAGCTCCATACCGCATGGCATCGGAAGAGTTGAAGGAACTCAAGAAGCAATTACAAGAGCTTTTGGATCAAGGATTTATTCGCCTAAGTGTATCACCATGGGGAGCACAGTCTTGTTTGTCAAAAAAAAAGGATGGGTCTATGAGGTTATGCATCGATTACCAGGAGTTAAATAAGGTTACAATCAAGAATAAGTATCCATTAGCTCGGATTGATGATCTCTTCGATCAGTTGTAAGGAGCAAGTGTGTTTTTACGCATCGACTTGAGGTTCGGATACCATCAGTTAAGAGTAAAACCGGAAGATGTACCAAAGACTGCTTTTCGAACTTGATATGGACATTATGAGTTCTTAGTAATGTCTTTCGGATTGACAAATGCACCTGCAGCTTTCATGGACCTGATGAATCGAATCTATAAGCCTTTGTTAGATAAGTGCGTTATAGTTTTCATCGATGATATTTTGGTCTACTCAACTACACGAGAGGAACATGAGGAACACCTCCGTATGGCGCTTCGGACATTGAGGGAACACATGTAAACCCTGGTTTTTCAAGTAGCCAAGATAACCCTAGAATCGGAAACCAAAACCCTAAACCGGAATAGCTCAAGTCTAGAGTGAAAACTAGGAACCCTAATTCCGGCTTTCCTCGGTTTCCAATTAATAAACTCTTCTAAGAAAATTTAATTTTGAATATAGTTCCTAATTATATTTCAAACCAAGGAAATATCAGATTTTTGGGAAATTTCAATTCCGGGTCATCCCGAGACCCATTATAGAAAAACGTGCCTCGGAACTAGAGTTTCAAAATATACTTATGAGTACTCATTTGAACCGAAATAAATAAGGATTTCAAAAATATTTTTTCATAATTTTCCGGTTTATGAAAAATACAGTTATAGCCTTTTTATTCGTATTTCATTACTACCGGAAATTAAATTGTCTTGTCAACTATTCACTACTATTCAAAAGTGACACCTATTACCACCTACACTACCCTATTAGCACACTCTACAAATCTAACCCTTACCATCACTCAAATCACTCACTTTTCTCCATAACTTTTGTCCTTACTTTCCTTACAACTCATAACAACTTCACATCAAGTTAAATCAATCAATTAAGTAAAAAAATTTCAAACTTCCCTTCCGCTACAAGCTCCATGGCCGACGTGAATAGCCCCCTCCACTTTGTCCATTTGCAATTTTTTTACTACTTTTTAACCTAAACTCATTTCCTATTTAAACTACTTTTTCTCTCTCTTTCCTCATTCTTTCACTTTCCAAATTTTTCAAAGTGTAAAAGCTCTCTTTTCTCTCCCCATTTCCCCTCTTGGTCGTGACCCTCCAAGTCCCCACACACACACACACACAACTTCCATTTCCACTTTACATCTTCTTTCCACTTCAAGTAAGTAAAGTTTCACCCCTTCCACTCATAAATCTTTGTTATGGCTAAGTGATTCTTGGATATTTCCGACCAAGGACCCCATGAGCTTTTGCTAGGGTCAAGAAAAGATCAAAACAAGAATACCGAACCATTTAAAGTAGATCTAACACTTAAAGGAGCTTTCATGCCAAAGCTTTATGTTTCTCCATCAAAAAGTATTTTAAACAAAAGATCTTTTATAAAAATAATAGTTTTTATGTTTTCAAAATCATTTAAGCATGATAAGTAGATCCATCATTTTACCACTCATGATCATATAGGCATTTAAGGTTTCATTATTATTTTGTGTTTATGTGCATTAATAGTCTTTAATGCTTTTGTCTTTAGTAAATGACTTTCCTAGTATATAGATCTATAGATAGATGAGTCCATGAAGTCAAAAAGAAAAGTACTTTTCAAGAAACACACTTGTGTAAATTCGGATGACTTTGTAAACCTATGTCAAAAACACTTTTATCAACTTCTAAACATATATTTTATAAGAGAAATGAAGCCTATGGGTAATAGATAATGTTTAGTAATATTTTTCATGAGTCTAAATGAGTTTTTACTAAAGAAAATGTTGGAAACAAGAAATGAAGTCCATAGAAGTTTTGAGCTAAAAGTCATGTAGACAAAATTCGTAATAATGGATGTAGGGTTAGAAAACACCATTTTTCCAACTTCAAAAATGGAATTTTCTTAAACAAATGAAGTCCTTAGGATATAGATATAATAAATACTTAAAGTATTAAGTACAAATATATTTTCCCTAAAAAATCAACTGAAAATGGATTTTTGTAAATTCGGATTTTGGAAACCTCATAGTAAAAGACCCACTTAAAAGTTTATAAATGAGGATTTTCTTAAAGAAATAAAGGCCTTAGGATATAACTAATATAAGGGTCAAAATTTCCTTAAACAAAGTAGAGTTTTTCTAAAGAAAAATCCTTGTAATATGTAGGTGTGGTCAAGTGTAGTAAATTCACTTACTAAACATGGGTATAAAATGGTTTCTAAGAAAAGTTTATTTAAAATTCTTTAAATCTAAGGAGTTATAAGAACTTAGGCTCATTAAGGTTCATATCATGACATTCATGATAGGGAAAACCATCACCATTGCATTTAGTTTCATTTGTACTTAGGAATCTCAAATGCATTCATAAAAACCGCATTTTTGGAATTGATAAACCCGCTGTACAGATCTGATCCCTCAATTCCGAGGCTTAGATATTTTCAAAACTTGATTTAAACTTCATATTTAGAAAGCTCTTCCGAAGTAGATAGAAATCGGTATAAAATTTGCGAAATTCCGACTTAAAACGACCAAGTTATGGCCATTTTAAAACGGAACTTCGGAAATGACGCGAATTCCGATTTTACTAAGTTTTCTTAGAGTTTTAGTGTCCTAAGTTGGTAGAATACTTATTAGGGTATTTCTTATATGAATAGGTGAACCGTGACGGTGACTATTTGCCTCCGGATTACTATTACTAGAAGAACGGTGTACCAATGGCGGAGTGAGTGTTCTTCTTCCCGATTCATTTTATTGTATGTGCTTGTAAAGTAGTGCACTAGAATGTAGGACAAATGAATGGAATATGAATAATGGGAATGATGGGAAATTATATGTTGATGATGATGTGAGAACTCAAATTAAGAAATCGAAACCGGGTGATAAACTTTGGTTGTGTAGTTAGCTATGATGGATTGTCTGAAAAAATTGATTGATCGCCTAAGTAAATTGGTTTAATCAACTACTATGGACTAATGCTAAATTGACATGTGATATCATAAGGGGAAGGGGAAGGAGCATTAGCATTCGTAGGTTAGTCGTGAACCATAAACGACATCGAATAAATCGTAGGTTAGTCGTGAACCATAAACATCGAATAATCGTAGGTTTAGTCGTGAACCATAAACGACATTGAATAATCGTAGGTTAGCCGTGAACCATAAACGGGATATTGTTAGTACCACGGTAGTCGTTAATCTGCTAACCGGGATGGAGGGCGCAATTCCATCCACATATGATTTCCGGTTGGTCATATGTATGATTGAACTCATGTGTTGATGCATACACTTGCTTGATTAATAACTTGATTGAATTGTTGTGGCATAAATGATATTGTGGGAGATTACACTCACTAAGCTAGTTAGCTTACGTCCCTACAGTCCATTCCTTTTGCAGCTTTCCCATTTGTGGCTTAGGCGACGTGACCCGGCTGAACAGGTACAGAAGCTAGGAGTTTCCCCTAGAAGTTGGAATTTATGTTTTAGACTTCCATAGGAAACTCTAAGACTTGGATGACTGTAATAGACCGTTAAATATTCTTTTGCGGGGAATGCCCTTAGAATTTGTAATATTTATTATGTTTCATGAATTATATCCTAACTGCCTATGCATGCCAATTAAGCTTTTATCTCCATTCGGACTTGTACTCTATTGTGTAAAGGTATGCCTTACATCTATATGAGACTCTCGAAAGACTAAGGTGGTAATTCGAGAATCTTATATGGCATGTGGCGGACTGTTACGTTTAGAGTACCCTATGGGGCGTGACAACACAAGTTGTACGCCAAATTGTCAAAGTGTGACTTTTGGTTGGATAAGATTTCCTTTTTAGGACATGTTGTTTCAGGAGGTGGCTTATCGGTTGACCCTGAAAAGATTAAAGCAGTGATGGAGTGGAAACAACCAAAGACGGTAACGGAAGTAAGAAGCTTTCTTAGTCTAGCTGGCTATTATCGAAAGTTTGTAAAGAATTTCTCGACTATAGCCAAGCCATTAACACAACTCACTCAAAAGAATGAGAAGTTCATTTGGACCGATAAAAGAGAAAGGAGTTTCCAAGAGCTCAAGCAAAAGCTTGTATCCGCACCGATACTCGTTTTGCCAAACCCTGAGAAACCTTACACGGTACATAGTGACGCATCAAGAAATGGTCTTGGATGTGTGCTAATGCAAGAAGGAAAAGTAATTGCTTATGCTTCGCAACAGTTGAGACCACACGAGCAAAATTATCCAACGCATGACTTAGAGCTAGCTACCGTTGTTTTCGCACTCAAGATATAGGCATCACTTGTATGGACAAAGATGCGAAATATATACGGATCACAAGAGCCTCAAATACTTTTTCACTCAGAAGGAGTTGAATATGAGACAACGGAGATGGTTAGAGCTTATAAAGGACTATGATCTTAGAATCAATTATTGTCCAGGAAAAGTTAATGCCGTCGCGGACGCCTTAAGTCGGAAGAATCATGAGGAAGTTGCTGCTTTGTTGACCGACCAAAAGGAGTTGGTAAGAGAATTCAAAAGGATGGGTATCGAATTCCTTGGACAAGATGTAGAGGTGGAAATATCTAGCTTCGTAATGGAACCAACCCTTATGGAGCGAATTAAAGAAGCTTAACATTATGATGAAGTCATACAAAGGATTAAACAGGAAGTGCAAGCAGAAAAGTATACTGACTTCACCGTAGATGAGGAAGATGTAGTAAGAATGAAGGGAAGGTTATGTGTGCCAGATGACGAGGATATGAGAAGAGAAATCATGGGTGAAGCTCATAACTCAGGATACACAGTACATCCGGGAGGAACTAAGATGTATGAAGATCTTAAGAGCCACTTTTGGTAGAATGGGATGAAACAAGATGTAGCTGATTATGTGATGAAGTGCCCAACTTGTCAACAAGTAAAGGTGGAACATCAAAGTCCAGGAAGATTGCTAAAGCCTTTGCCGATACCTGAGTGGAAGTGGGATCAAATCTCAATGGATTTCGTGTGTGGACTACCAAAGACATCGGCAAGGTATGATGCCATATGGGTCGTGGTAGATCGTTTGACTAAATCGGCTCATTTCATACCAATCAACATGACATACTCAATGGACAAGCTAGCCAAGCTTTACATAAGGGAAATAGTACGATTACATGGAGTACCTACCGAAATTGTGTCAGACCGAGATCCCAGATTCGTGTCTAAGTTTTGGACAAGTTTACAAAAGTATATGGGGACAAAGTTGTATTTTAGCACGGCTTATCACCCCCAAACCGATGGACAATTGGAACGGACGATCCAAACCTTGGAAAACATGTTGCGTGCTTGTGTTATGGAATTCAAAGGGAGTTGGGATGCTCATTTACCGCTCATAGAGTTTGCCTACAACAACAGCTATCACTCAACCATACAAATGCCGCCATATGAAGCTTTGTACGGACGACGCTATAGGTCGCCTCTATTTTGGGATGATGTGGAAAAGCTTGCTATTGGACCAGACTTGGTACAAGATGCAACAGACAAAGTAAGGATAATCCAACAGCGAATGAAAGAGGCCCAAGATAGACAGAAAAGCTGGGCAGATCAGAAAAGGCGAGTTCCCGAATTTCAAGTGGGAGACCATGTATACTTGAAGATAAATCCAATCAAGAGTATACATCGGGTATGCTCACAAGGAAAGTTGAGCCCACGGTACATTGGACCTTTTGAAGTACTTGAACGAGTGGGAGATCTAGCCTATCGCCTAGCCTTGCCACCAAACCTGTCAGGTGTGCACAATGTGTTTCATGTATCGGTCTTACGCAAGCATGTAGCAGACCCAGAACAAGTAGTAGAATTGGAGCCAGTGTTGCTAAAGGAGAACCTCACTTATGAGGAACACCCTATAAGCCCCTAGATTTTTTGATAATATCAGCAAACCCTAAGAACCGGAAGTTGAAACGAAACCCTAAATTTAACCTAGTTATATGATTAGTCTAGTGAATCTAGATCCGACAATCCCGTGTTCTTAAACCCTAGAAAACGAAATTGAAATAATTGTGGAATATGGTTCGTAATAATATAGGAAAGCCTAAAAATATCAAATTCGAATTTTTCTAGTGTTCTTCGGATTCGATCGGGATCAGTTTTCAAAAACCGTGCCCCGATACACCGGATAGCAAAAATATTCCGACAACACCAATAGATTCGCAAAAATATAAGGTTTTCAAAATATCAGTTTTAGAATTTTTCGGTAACTAAAAATATCAATATAGCTTTATATGCGTATTTGCTTTACTACCGGTATTTAATTGTTCTAGTCTACTATTCATAGTACTTTTCTACTATTCATTACTATTCACCTATCTCTACTTTTCTTACACTCTATTCTTACACTCTACTATACCTATACCTTACAATTTACCTTCCCCATACAACTTTAATCACATCATACCTTACACATTACTTCTTTTAATACAAAACAAACAAAATAATTATTTCTCCCCCCTATTCTATGTAGAAACGGCGCTACCCATGTCCTCTTTCCCCTCATTTTTATTTCAATTTCAATTAATTTTAATCACACAAATTTCTACTCCAAAAATCTATAAATACCCTCTCATACCTTCACTTCTTTCACACCACTTCTTTACTAAAGTTACTATACTCAAATTTCTCTCCAAATCTCTTCAAGAAAGTTCTTCCTAGAAGCTCTCTTTAGTTCATCTCTTTTAGCTAAAAATTCTTCAAGAAATTCCTATGTTCATCTACTTAGTATGAACTTAATGTGTGTTTTCCAAAACCATGAAGGTTAAGAAAGCAACAATAGGTTCATACTTTATTTTTTTTTCATAATATTAATTCCTTTATGTTTCTTTATGTTCCTTTATGTTCATAACTATCTAAATATCTATATAGCTATATATATAATATTTAGAGCATATAAGCTCAATGTCTTGCAATTTATTTAATTTCAAGTTGATTCTTAATACTAGTCTCTCTAGTCTTAGAATTGTCCATATCAAGTCAAAAAATTTTATTTCTTTGCTTTTCTTTTTCTTTTAAGGACTAGTCTATTCTTAGTCCCGGGATACCTTGATGAAGCTAAGGTTCCCAATACTCAACTTTATTTTATGCTCTTATTTTATTTATGTTGTTTTCATATTTCTCATAGTTATAATTCTCATTCATATATGAAATGTTGTTATTGTCTCAACCATAATGAAAATGGGTTTTCTTAAGTAATAAACGTAAACTTTCTTTAAAAATAAAATTTTATCACATAAGAAATTATTTTCCTTAAAGACTTGAAGTTTTATCTTAAACAAATATTTTTCTAAAGTTAGATAAGTTAGCTCAAGTTTTAGTAATATATTGGTTTTACCAAGAAATACATAAAGAAAATTATCACCAACTCTTTTCAAATCAATAAAATAATAAAGTTTCTTTAAACTTAATTCCTTGTTTAAACAAAGGGTTTCTTAAATTCAATTGTTGAAGTTTTCTACCAACACTCTAAAATATTAAAGTCTAAACAAGTTTTTCAAAATTATCAAAAATAATCTTTTTAAGATAAGCTTTACTTAGGAAATGAAAATAATAAATAAACTTATGAGATTATTAATATTATCTTTTTAAAGAGGATCAAAACTTTAGAAAGACTATAGAACATGTAACCATAAAATATTTAGGAAAAACTATGTTTTCCAAACTACTAGAGTAAAATTTTGGAAATCTTAGAAGATTAAAATTACTTTTGCTAAAATTCTCAAAAAAAAAAAAACAAAGAAATGCAGTTAAAGAAGGAAATACTCACTTATGATAATTTAGGAAATTTTCCAAAAACAAAATTTATTTCTTTACAAGTCTTAAGCTTATCTCACTTTTTTTTAAAACGCAATTGTTTTACAAAATCATTGTTGAGACAACACCACTAAATTCATGCATATGGTTGAGTATATATGTATTCAAGGGATTTTTCAAACATACAATATATCTATATTTTTGTACAAAAGCCCTTGAGTGAAGAAAAGTTTGAAAACTCTAGTTTTGAAGTTTGGAAAATTAGTATCAAATCTGTACATTACTGTTCTGAGGCTTAAATAACTTCTCTTGATAAAAAAAAAAAACCTTAGCAATAGATAGATCTTTTCGAGTAGGT
This sequence comes from Combretum micranthum, assembly GCA_024138025.1. Classification (NCBI taxonomy): domain Eukaryota; kingdom Viridiplantae; phylum Streptophyta; class Magnoliopsida; order Myrtales; family Combretaceae; genus Combretum; species Combretum micranthum. The sequence continues at coordinate 131,883 of JAMXBD010001239.1, forward strand.
AGAAATCGGTATATAATATGCAAAATTCCGAGTTAAAATGAGCAAGTTATGGCCATTTTAAGTTGGAATTTCCATTTCATACGATTTTTACGAATTTTCTAAGGTAGAATTATAGAACTTGGATAGATCTTGGATGAAATACTCATGTTGGGTATTTCTTTTGGTTTAGGTGTCGAGGACGAAGATCTTCCCTTCCCTAAGGATTACTTCGATTCGTAGAAGAAAGCAATGGACGAGTGAGTTTCCTTTACGCTTATGTATTCGCGCATGTGCTTGTAGGATAGAGCACTAGATGTTAGGAAAAGATAAAATTGATATGCATGTGGGATATTATGGGAATTATGTATGTGATTCTTTGTGTGCGATCAATGAACGATAAGTATATCGGAACCCGATTTGTGATTGATATAAATGTTTCCATGTATGTATTGTTATGTGTGCACATATTGTTTGATCGCTTTAAATGATTTAATGTCATATTGAAATCCTCATATAATAAATTGCTCATGCATATCACTTAGAATATCATTTCAAAGTTTTGCTACTACTCCTCAGCGTGGGACTGGAAAGGTAAGCTGCCTAGTTACATCTTGAAGGTTAGGACATTTGGGGAATACGGTCTCAAGGTGTAGCCGAGCCGGATCGATCGTTTTGGGTATGGAAAGCCCGGGGACTAGTAGTACGGTTCGTTGGAACCCCAAGACGCGCGCAAACTTTAAGGAGGTCTTTCGGGGCCCAGTTCAAAGCATTCCCTAACCACTAATGGAGGGGTAAATCCATCATGCATACGAAACCAGATAGTCATATGTAATGTTTGATCATATGGTTGTTGCATTTCATATGTTTGAATTAATAAACTTAGTTGATTGCTTGTTTTGAGTACTTTTGCGTAAGGAATATCTCACTAAGCTAGTCATGCTTATACTCCTATAGACTGTTGATATTGCAGGATTACCTTTTGCATCCGAGACCACCTTGATTTAGGGGTAGAATCCTTATTTTGAGAAGCTTTTGGAGGAATTCTATTTTGAAGTTATAGAGTAGATTTCTTCTAAAATCTTCTAGCTTTAGTTATGTCATATTCAGTAAAACCATGTTGTTATATATTTATCGGGGGAATGCCCCTTAGAAGCTGTAAGACTTTATTTCAATGAAATATATATTAAGTGTTATTTTGTATGTTCCGCTGCCAATATCTTAAAATGCATTACTTCAACGGTCCTCCCTTTGTTGTGATGTATGCCTTATATCGATATGGAAGCTTTCGAGTGACTGAGGTAGTCTTCTTGAGATTTAATATTGCGTACGGCGGGCTGTCAGTTCTTAGGGTACCCGTTGGGGCGTGACACACCTGGTACAGATTTTGGATCAAAAAGTCCAAAAGCTACGAACAGGGAGATCAAATAGTCAAAGTCCTTTGTAGGAATCATGCTTATAAGGAGGCAACTTAGGAAGCCGAGGACAAAATTCGACGCAAATATCCGAATCTTTTCGAAGAATCAGGTACGATAGTTAAAGTTTTGAAGACAAAACTTTCTTTAAGGAGGGTAGGTTGTAAGCCCCTAGATTCTTTCGACAATATTAGAAAACCCTAAGAACCGGAAGTTGAAACGAAACCCTAAAGTTAACCAAGTTATATGGTTAGTCTAGCAGATCTAAATCCGGCAATCCCGTGTTCTTAAACCCTAGAAAACAAAACTAAGATAATTGTGGAATATGGTTCGTAATAATATAGGAAAGCCTAAAATATCAGATTCAAATTTTTCTAGTATCATTCGGATCCGATCGGGATCAGTTTTCGAAAATCGTGCCCAGGTGCACCAGATAGTAAAAATATTCCGACAACACCAATAGATCCGTAAAAATATAAGGTTTTTAAAAATATCAGTTTTAGAATTTTTCGGTAACTAAAAATAACATATATAGGCCTTTTACGCGTATTTTCTTTACTATCGGTATTTTAATTGTCTAGTCTACTATTCATAGTATACTTTTCTACTATTCATTACTATTCACCTATCTCTACTTTTTCTTACACTCTATCTTACACTCTACCATACCTATACCTTACAATTTACCTTTCCCCATACAACATTTAATCACATCATACCTTACACATTACTTCTTTTAATAAAACAAACAAAACAAATCAATTTCTGCCCCATACAAGTCAAACCGGCGCCCCCTCTCTCTTCCACCAATCTCATTTGATTTTCTTTTCCATTTTATTTAATTACATAATTTATACTTCGAAAATCTATAAAATACCCCCTTCCTCTTCATATTTTCACACAACAAAAATTCATGCTAAAACTCTCTCAAAATCACTCTCCCAAAATCTTCCCCAAGCTCTCTTTTCATTTAGAAAACCCAGCCCACATAATATACTAAACCCATTCTTTTATTCTTCACCACCAAACATAAACTTTAGGTAAAAGTTTTATATTATTATTCATCATGTTCATATAACTTAACATGAGTTTAGTGTATGTTTCTTAGACTCATTGAGTTAAGACGCAACAATTTTCTGTTTTGTTTTGTTCATGTTATATTCTTTTCTTCATGTATTATGTTGTTATTGTTATTATTATTTGTTTCTAACCTAACTTATATAAGTATTATGTATATATGTATATATATTTATTTGATATATAAGCTCATGTTGTTATTATTTTCAAGTCTTGCAATTTATTTATTTACTTGTTTTATGTAAATATTAAGACTAGTCTTTTTAGTCTAGACTTGTCTATATCAAGTCAAAAACAATTTTCTTTCTTTGCTTTGCTTTCTTTTCTTTTGAAGACTAGTCTATTCTTAGTCCCGGGATACCTTGATGAAGCTAAGGTTCCCAATACTTGACTTATTTTTATGCTCTTATTTTATTTATGTTGTTTTATATATTTCTCATAGTTATATATTCTCATTCATTCATGAATATGTTGTTATTGTCTCAACATAATGAAAATGAATTTCTTAGTGATAAAAATGAACTCTCTTTTAAAAATAAATTTTGTCACATAAGAAATTATTTTCCTAAAAAGACTTGAAGCTTTATCTTGAACAAATATTTTTCTAAAGATAGATAAGTTAGCTCAAGTTTTTGGTAATAATTATGTGGTTTACCAAGAATAAATAAAGTAAAGTTATCACAAAACTCTCTTTTCAAAAATAAACAAGAAAGTTTCCTTAGACTTATTCCTTGTTTAAACAAACTAACACTCTAGAATATTAAAGTCTAAAATAATGTTTTTCAAAATTATCAAAAATAATCTTTTTAAGATAAGCTTTACTTAGGAAATGCAATAATAAATAACTTATGATATTATTAATATTATCTTTTTAAGAGGTCAAAACTTTAGAAAGACTATGAAACATATAACCATAAAATATTTAGGAAAAAACTATGTTTTCCAAACTACTAGAGTAAAATTTTGGAAATCTTAGAAGATTAAAATTACTTTACTAAAATTCTCAAAAATAAAGAAATTGAGTTTAAAGATGGAAACACTACTTATGATAACTTAAGAAATTTTTCAAAGCAAAACTAATTTCTTTTCAAGTCTTAAGCTTATTTCACTTTCAAATGACACATTGTTTACAAAATCATTGTTGAGGCAACACCACTAAATTCATGCATATGGTTTGAGTCTATACAACGTATTCAAAAGGGTTTTTCAACCATAAATATACCTATATTTTTGTACAAAAGTTTTTGAATGAAGAAAGTTTGAAAACTTAGTTTTGAAAATTGGAAAATTCGTATCAAATCTGTACGTTACTATTCCGAGACCGAAATAACCTCTTTTGATAAAATAACTTTAAAAATAGATAGATCTTTTCGAGTAGGTAGAAATCGGTTATAATATGCGAAATTCCGAATTAAAATGAGCAAGTTATGTCCATTTAAGTTGAAATTTCCATTTCATACGATTTTGACGAATTCAACAAGATAGAATTATAGAATTTGAATAGATCTTGGATGAAATACTCATGGCGGGTATTTCTTTTGGTATAGGTGTCGAGGACGAAGATCTTCCCTTCCCAGAGGATTACTTCGACTCCTAGAAAAAAGCTATGGACATGTGAGTTTCATTTACGCTTATGTATTCGTGCATGTGCTTGTAGAATAGAGCACTAGATGTTAGGAAAAGATAAAAATTGATATGCATGTGGGATATCATGGGAACTATGTATGTGAATCATTGTGTGCGATCAATAAACAATAAGTATATCGGAACCCGATTGTGATTGATATAAATGCTTCCATGTATGTATTATGTGCAAATATTGTTTGATCGCTTTAAATGATTTAATGTCATATCAAAATCTCCATATAATAAATGGCTCATGCATATCACTTAAAATATCATTTTTAAGTTTTGCTACTACTCCTCAGCGTGGGACCGGAAAGGTAAGCTGCCTAGCTACATCTTGAGGGATAGGACGTTCGGGGAATACCGCCTCAAGGTGTAGCCGAGCCGAATCCATCGCTTTGGGTATGGAAAGCCCGGGGGCTAGTAGTACGGCTTGTTGGAACCCCAAGACGAGCGCAAACTTTAAGAAGGTCGTTCGGGGCCCAGTTCAAAGCATTCCCTAACCACCGATGGAGGGGTAAATCCATCATGCATATGAAACCGGATAGTCGTATGTAATGTTTGATCACATGGTTGTTGCATTTCATATGTTTGAATTAATAAACTTGGTTGATTGCTTGTTCTGAGTACTTTTGCGTAAGGAATATCTCACTAAGCTAGTCATGCTTATACTCCTATAGACTGTTGATATTGCAGGATTACCTTTTGTACCCGAGACCACCTTGATTTCCCAGGTAGAATCCTTATTTTGAGAAGCGTTTGGAGGACTTCTATTTTGAAGTTATAGAGTAGATTTCTTCTAAAATCTTCTAGCTTTAGTTATGTTATATTCAGTAGAACCATGTTGTTATATATTTGTCGGGGAATGCCCTTTAGAAGTTGTAAGACTTTATGTTTCTATGAAATATATTAAGTGTTGTTTTGTATGTTCCACTGCCAATATCTTAAAATGCATTACTTCAACGGTCTCCCTTTGTTGTGAATGTATGCCTTGTACCGATATGGAAGCTTTCGAGTGACTGAAGTAGTCATTCTTGAGCTTTAATATTGCGTACGGCAGGCTGTCACGTTTAGGGTACCCATTGGGGCGTGACATTAGGTGAATAGGCAGCTGGTGGTGGCATGTTCTGCGCATGCTGCATAAAGTTGTTGACCAGATCAGCTAGTTGGTTGATCGCAACCCAAACATCACCTTGTTGATTTGGTGGGGGATTTGGTCGTGCTGCTGGTTGGCTTGCTATGGATTTTATGGCTCAACTGGAACATTATTGGAGGCATGACATTCATGTCTCCTACCTCTCCTACCTCGCCTGTTAATTATTCTTAATTTTAGACTTCTTAGATCCTTACAAAGGGGAAAAAGATCGGAAATATCGAAAATTTGCACAGGAAATTTTTAAGGCAATTAAATCCAAAATTATTAAATCAAACACAAAGTACTTTTCATTAAAACAAAAGAGGATGATAACCCTTACATAGTCTGAGAAGGTTAAAACCATTTTCAGCAAAAGAAAGTGCTTAGAAATAAGATATACTTAAAACATAATAAGTAAAAACAAAAACATTCATTCATTACAAACAAGGATATGTCTATCCCAATCCTAGGAAAAAGGTTTGTTGCACTCGTCGGGGTTGTATTCATCTCCTTCACTTCTTCCTTCCTCAATCTTTCCTTCCTTACGGTGATGGTTCCGGGTTCATGCTTCGGCTAGTAGAACCTTTTTGCCTCTTGACAAACTGTCGCAGATACTGACTTACGGTCATCCTTCTTTCCTGTACCTCGAGGTGATCTGCCTGAGATGGCCATACTTCTTCGTGCATAGAAATCCTATCTCCTTGGGTGGTGTCATTTGTTGCCTCCTATCCATCTTGGTTTCCTCCTTCAGGTGCCACTGCTACGGTAGGGGTTTGAGACCTGCTCCTCAAAAATCCACTTGGTTCAAAAGCATTCCTCCAGCGTGGGTTATCTCTCCTTCCTTCTTCCTTTGAATTAGAGATCATCATAGGGTTTTTTCTTGCAATTGTCTCCATGGGAACATCCTGGCTTAACCTTCAAGGAGGTACCAGACTAGGAATCAGGGGACTATCTTCCTAAAAAGATACGGACGGAGTTTCCTCATGTTCTAGGTCTTTGTCGGGGTTTTCTTCAGGGTCTCCTTCTGACTCTCCATTTCCTTCATTCCCTTGGGCATCTCCCATGATGAAATCCTCGTCCGGAATTACGTTCAGCTGCATTCCGATAGAGTTTAGTTGGGTACTACATTCCGATGGCATGGGGATAATACGTCTATAGGCAGCATACCAGTAGAACCATTCTTCTGCGTCAGCCCTTAGCCAGTCGCTGTGGTCTGCCAACTCATCATGCGCATTATTATAGAGGGGTCCTAACTTATTCCCTGTTCGAAAGTCTGGGTCTTGTCGGGTTCCTTCCGCCTTTAAGATAAAGGTCATTTCTTGCGGTATGGTCTCCCTATACATAAAAACCATCATCCTTTCTCTTATGTAGATCACCTCCACATCACTCCACCTTCGTCTGCTTACGGCATCGAATCTTAGTTCTCCGGGCAAGTTTCTCCATAAGGAATGTTTCCAACCTTTCCTCCACAGCTTAAACATTTCTCGGGTGGTTCAGGGTCTTCTAACTAATGCAAATTCTTCACACAGGACTCTCAACCTAAGGCGGTAGTTCACAAAGGTTTCATCTGGGTCCTTAAGGAAATTTCAGGATTTTTCCTTAACTTCGGGGAAGGTTAACTATTCAATAGAACAAGAAGAGTATTAGATCTTAAGCTCAAGTTCTAGTCTTACTATCTATCTTAAAGTCTATTTCTACTATTTTCTATCTAAAACCTGGCTCTGATACCAACTTAAACTGTTACGCCCGAGAGGATACCCTAAACGTGGCAGTCCGCCACATATAATATTAAAGCTAATGAATGACAACCTTAGTCATGCAGGAGCTTCGATATCACATGCAAGGTGTGCTTCCCAGATAGTAGGAGACTCATAGGGGTATTACATTTAAGTAGATAATAAAAGCATGTAAAAACTTATATAAATAAACATGGAATATTCATTTAGATAACAAACTCTTACATCATTTTAGGGGCATTCCCCTGTCTCAAATAGTCTTGATTCAACTAAACCATTAACAAGGTAAACACAACTATAATATAAGCCTACTATAGAGATTTTCTTAGAAGTTTATATTCAAAACTAAATACATATAACTTCTCCCAAAAACTTCTAGTGGCTTTGGCTCATACCTGGCATACGGGGCTCCTCGATGCCAACCAAAGATAATCATACTGTAACAAAAGCTATAGGGGTATAAGCAAATCTAGCTTAGTGAGATAATTCCCATCTACAAGACATTTCCATAAATCAAGCAAGTATTTAAACAATCATATGACAATGCACCAAACACATGAGAAAACAAAATACACAAGATTAACCAGAAATCATGTGTAGCATGGATTTTATGCCCTCAATGTCGGGGGTTGGGAGGTTACAAGCCCATACGACCATCAATACTTGTAGATTTGATGTCTCCTGCTCGCCTTGTAGACTTTCCGACTCCTACTGGCCCATGTAGACTTTCCGGCTCCTACTAGCCACCACTACAACTTCTTCGTTTCCCCACACGAAGAATAGTAGTGAAATAAATGTGACCCACAAATATGATATGCATGAATCATTTTCAATATAAGTTTAACCAATAAATGTTGAGTTCAAGTTAAAGGCGATCAAAACAATATTCATCATATCAATGCAAGAATCACAATTTATTTATCAATTCCTCTTTCGATATTCTTAACTTATATTCAACCAATCATAAATCCAAATCACACAATATTTGTTCATTTATCTTTTCCTTATTTTCTAATGCTACTGCTTACAAGCACAAATAAGGAAATGTAACTTAGTAAAAGATTAACTCACTCCATATCGGTAGCTCCTAATCGAAGTAGTCTTCTAGAAAAGTGATCTCGGTTCCTTCTTTACCTAAACAAGATGAAATACCCACAATGAGTCTTTCATCGAGTATCTATTCTTAAAAACTCTAAATCTATCTTAAAATCATGGTAAAATCGGATTGGAGGAAATTTCAACTTAAAATGGACATAACTTGCTCATTTTAACTCGGAATTTCACATATTATATATCGTTTTCTACCTACTCGAAAAGATCTATCCATTTCTAAAACTATTTTCATCAAACTAAGTCATTTGGGTTCCGAAATAGTGGTGGCCAGATTCACCACGAATTTTCACAAAACTCGAATTCCTTCTTTTAACAAAAGCTCATTTTAAAGAGATAGATATTGTAATAGTTTGTAAAACCTTTGAAATGTATATACATATATTTATTGACTCATATCAAATGTATGAAGTTAATGAAGTTGTCTCAAACCATAAATTTTTGTAAAAGTAAAGTCTTCTAAAGAAAAGTGGAACTTTTTGAAAATTCCTCTTATTTTTGCTATAGAATATTTCAAGTCATTTTAAATGAGTTTCATTTCCTTAGTCCTTTAAATTTCGAAGAATGATTTTATTTCCTTAGTTTCTAATACTTTTTCAAAATAATAACAATTTTATATTCATAGAAATAATTCCTTGTTTCTTAAAATTAATATTTTCATGACAGAAATTTCTTGTTTGTCAAACTAGTATTGAAAAAGTGGAGTTTAGTAAAGCTTTTGTTTTACTTAAGAATTTCTTCCCATGTTATGTATGTATCGTAAAATTTTTCCTATGGATTCCTCTAAATTTCTTTAGAAAAGTTTGTTAAGGTAAAATCCTTGGATTTTATGAAGATTATTTCCTACTTTTAGTCTTAGAGAAAATTTTCTATTTTTAAAAATCTTTTCCTTATTTATCTTATTGAGACAAAATCATTATGTTCATGCATGAATATGAACCATAAGCTATGAAACATAAGAAAACATAATAACTTAAAGAAATAAATCAAGTATTGGAACCTTAGCTTCATCAAGGTATCCCGGGACTAAGAATAGACTAGTCCCATAAAGAAAAGAAGAAAATGTTTTGACTTGATGAGGACAAGTCTAAGACTAGAAGGATTAGTCTTAAAGATAACATGAGAGTAAATAAATTGCAATGAAAGTAATATAAATTGCAAAACAAATAAGCTTACATGCTCTAAAAGATATATATATATATATATATATAGTTACATAGATATATTTATAGATATATTTAGTAACATATATATATAAGCTACATAAAGAAATTAGATTCATAACAAAAACAAAATATGAACTTATTGTTGCTTTCTTTAACCTTCATGGTTTAGAAAACACACACTAAACTCATACTAAGTAAATGAACACTTTAGAAAGCTAAAACTATTACTTAGAGAAGAAGTAGAAACTAGAGAAACTTGAGAGAGTTTATGGAGAGATTTTTGGAGAGTAATTTTAGTGTATGGAAGTTGTGAAAGAAGTGGAAAGAAGAGGGGGTATTTATAGGAAAATGTAGGAGAAATTTTGTGTTAATTAAATAAATGAAAATAAAACAAATTGAAGAGGGAGAGGGAGCATGGCCAGTGCAAATTGCAGACTAGAGAGCGAATGAATTTTATTTTTTTATATTTTTGTTAATGAAAGTAAGATATGAAAGATGTGAAGTTGTATTAGAAATGAAAATTGTAAAAAGTAGAGGTATGGTTTGTAAGAGTAGGTTGTAAGGAAAAGTAGAGATGGATGAATAGTGTAGAATAGTAGAAAATAGTATAATGTAAAGTAGACATGATAATTTAAGTACCGGTAGTAAGAAAATATGCGTATAATTACGATATCTGATATTTTTAGTTACCGAAAAATTATGAAATTGATTACTTTTGAAAATCTTATATTTTTACAAGTCTAACTGTATATTCGGAATATTTTTGCTAATCCAAGCCCCAGGACATGCTTTTCGAGAACTTTATCCAGTTGTGCTCAAAACGAATCGCGGTTTAATTAATCTGATATTTTTAAGCTTTCTCAGGTTATTACAAACTATTCTACATACTAATCTCTTACTAACTTTTTTAGGATTGCTTAAACGAGAATGCCGGACTTGAACGGTTGCAAAAGACTAGGGTATTGTTGACTTTGGGTTTTCGGTTGACTTTGTAATTAAGGTTTAAGCTTAAATAGATCACAAAACATTAGGGGTTTACACACATCTAGTAGATGCTCATTCTTCAATTTCATTATAATAATAAAGAATGCATGTCCGTTGGATATGTGCCTTATGTATTGATAAAATCCATGTTTACATGAACCCTTCTTTTTAGTATCATCATCACTCAATTTATGATCTCGAACCTCGACTTGATTGTTATAAGGACCTGAAATGTCCTATAAAAAAATAGACATGCCAAATCCCCTAGCTACATACACAACAAGCAAAATTGACATTTAGAGATATATATTATGCAACGAAAAATAGGTAAAACAAGTTATATTTATAAATAAAATCAGCGATGGTGGTTTTTACAATGGAAATTTACATTTAGAGATAAAACTTATGTCTCTAAAGCCCAGTTTTCTTGTAGTGGTATAATACATAAAGTATTACACACACAAGCTTCCTTAAATGATTTGTTTATCATGAATATTGCTAGATAATTCTACATTCTAAAATCGTTTATATAGATTATAGAGACAACTGGATTTAGCTGCAGTGAAAAAAATTTAATAAAAACATTTGTAGCTTCTACTCATGAGAGTGAATTAACCTTGATAAAACTAAAACCATACAATCAGGTATCTCATATACCTTTCATGATAGTACAATAAAGTTTTTAAAACTTATTACAAAACATGGCTCTATAACTAGTCATGTTTCAAGAAATATAATTTCAAAAGATAAATCCAGCTGTTATTATAAAAACAAAACAAAATAAATCTGTTGGAGTATGAGCATATCTACAGCTCAATGAAGTAATCATCATATATTACACATCAAGCATAGCATATAACTTTATTTATCAAGCAAATGCAATGTATCAATTAAACATATATTCAAGTACAAGTCTGGACAACTGGAATCCAAATAGGATGTAGATTTACGCCCTCATATCAGAGTTGAAGGAACCAAGTCAAGGATTACATCCTTATGACCCATCCGCCCAGGAGAAACTAAGAACAACAGGAATAACAATGCTCACTTTAGTTATCATTTTATTATATGCATTTTCGTCACTCAATTTCCTTTAGAACATAGAGACATTGTAAACTCCGATATTCTTAGTAGTCAAGTAAACTCTGGGGATCGAAAAGCAAACCCTAATCCAGCCCAGTTCAAGCTTAGTGAGAGAAGCTTAGAAACCCTAAATCCGGCTTTACTTCGGTTTCATAACAAAAAAATTTTTATAAAGTAAATGAATATGAATTATTGTTTTAAAGTATATCTTAAACCTTAGAAAGTTTTAAATTCGAAAAATTTTCAATGCCGGGCCTTCCCAAGCTCAATTATGGAAAAACGTGTCCTGGACCAGAAACTCAGAAAAATATTTCGAATATTCATTAGAACCGAAATTTTATAAGGATTTCAAAAATATAAATTTTATAATTTTTCGGACTATAAAAATTACAGTTATAGCATTTTCCCGTATTTTCTTTACTACCGGTAAAGTAGATGTCTTGTCTACTATTTACCACTATTCACAAGTACAGCCTACACTACAGACTACCCATATACTATTCTTACATCTCTACAACTACTCATTATATTTTCTTTTCCAAGAAATTTTGTTTCCTAATTAATTATTACATTTATTACATTTTATTACTTAAATTACAAATTTTATCAAAAATTCAAATCCCTCTCTCTCCCCACACATATGGCCGGCACCCCCTCCCCATTTCCCTCTTATTTGTTTTATTTACTTCTTTTAATTCAACTAAACCCTAATTCATTCAATAGATAAGCTCATTTTCTCTCTCTCTCCTCATTTTTACTCATTCAAAATTTCTAAAAGAAGAAAAACTCTCTCTTTCTCTCCTTGTGTTGCCGTGACCTACACACACACACACACTCACTCACAAGCTCATTTCCTCTTCTTTTCTACTCCAAATCTTCATTTAGGTGATAATTCCAAGCTTTGTTCTTACATAATCTTGTAATGGCAAGACCATTCTTGTGTGTTTTCCACCTTAAATCCCAATGAGCAAATGTTAGGATAGGAAAACACTAATACAAGAATATCAAGCCATCGCAAGAAGTAGATCTTGTGTTTAATGAGTTTTTGTTGGAATAATATCATGTTCATGCATATAAAGTAGAGATCTTGCATAGAAAGTTATGTTCATGTCATTAAACTCATGTTCATGCACTATAAGTTGTAGATCTAGTGTTTAGACACTCATATTTTTATTGACATTTATGTTCATGTGGATATTTTGAGCTTTCATGCATTAATGATCATAAAGCTTAGCCTTGCATATATATAAATGTGTTAGATGATAGATCTTTATGATTATAGGACAAGGAACTTGAAAAGAAAGGATTTTTGTTAGAAATGTCTAGTGGAAAATTCGGATGAACTTCAAGAACTATTTTAAAAACCCTTGAAACCACTTTGGAACTCATATTTTTCATGAAAATAAAAGGTATATGTAATAGGTATCTCTAAGGAATGATTTTTACAAGTTAAAGTGAGTTTAGGCATGAGTAATGTGTAAAACAAGTAATGGAATTAAAATGGAAAATTTTGAGTTAGTGATCAAATTGTCAAATTCGTAATTTGAGATGATGCATATGTAATCACCTAGTGTTTCAGCTCAAATTGCAAGTTTTATGTGTTAAATGAAGTCCTTAGACAATAGATATAGTAAAGTTTCAAAGTTTGATGCATTAAACAAGTTTTCTCATAAAAAATATGCAAGAAATAAAATTTTCCAAAATTCGGATTTTTGTGAAAAGCTTGGTTGAAAACATATTTGCAAGGTGGAAAATGTGAATTTCTATGTAGAAATGAAGGTTTTGGATAGTATAGATGATGAAGACTCATTTTTATTTAGATAGCAAGTAAATTCTAAGAATAAAATCCTAAAACCCTAGGAAATGCAAAATTTGAAAGAATGGATTTTTAAGAAGTGACGATTGTGGAGTCTTGTAATAATTAGGAGTTCTTAAAAGTTCATTATAAAAAATCATCAAGATCATGCATATATTGAACTCATTACATGACATTCATATTAGGAATTCATTTATATTCCATCCATACATGAATCATCAATTAGAAACATTTTACCAAATGCAAAACAATTTTTTTTTTCAGAAATTGAAAAGTTACAGAACAGATATGATCCCTCTGTTCCGTGACCTTAATGTTTTCAAAAATTGAAAATAATATTAGAAATAGATAGATCTTTCGAAGTAGATAGAAATCGATATAAAATTTTTGAAATTCCGATTTAAAATGACCAAGTTATGGCCGTTTTAAGTTGGAACTTCCGCAAATAGCGAGAATCACGATTTTGTTTAGTTTAGATGTATAGTTTGAAATAGTTAAGTGATGAGATTCTTATTAGGTTATTCTTATTTGGTAGGTGATCCCAAGAACGACGATACCCTACCACCTGACTACTACTATTAAGAGACCGACGTACCATGACCGAGTGAGTACTACTTCCGATTCCAATTATTGCTTGTGATTGTATTGATAGTGGCATTAGTTGCTTAGGCAAAGATTAAAAAAAAAAAAAATGAATATGCATGATGGGGTATTTGGGAATTATATTTGACTATTGTTGATATGTGAAGTTGGAATTAAAGAATATCGAAGTCGGATGATAATTCATTATTTGTATAAGAGGAGCTATAATTGATTGTCTGCGAATATTATTTGGTCACCTAAAAGAATCGGATTAATTGACTATTGGGCATTAAATATAACTTTGAACTCATTCATATCACGATGAGGATGGAGCATCAGCATTTGTTGATTTTTCGTGATCCATAAAACGAATATGTTGGTTTTTCATGATCCATAAAACGAATATGTTGGTTAATCGTGATCCATAAAACGAATATGTTGGTTAATCGTGATCCATAAAATGAAATTATTGGTTAATCGTGATCCATAAAACGAAATATTGTTTAGTTGACCGTGAGTTTAAATGGCGTCGTACCGCAGGATTCGTTGATCTGCTAACCCAGCATGGAGGGCGCAAGTCCATCCACATATGATTTCGGCTGGTCATATATTTGTTGAACTCACTTGTTTGATGCATTTCATGTCACGCCCCGAAGGGTACCCTAAACGTGGCAATCCGCCACATATAATATCAAGGCTTAAGAATGGCTACCTTAGTCATGCGAAAGCCTTAGTATTATATGTAAGGCGTCTAACACGGTAATAGGAGACGCTTTTGGGAAGTAGTTTAAGCAAGTAAAGATAAACATACAAGAATCCAGAAATAAAGTATATCATATCATTAATAACCAAAGGTCTATTACATAACTTCTTAGGGGCATACCCCTGCTAATCCCATGGATCGTGATAAACTTTATAACATCCAAAATACTACATTAAAGATTTCAAAGGAATTCTAATCTAAGTCTTCGAGTAGATTTCCTCCAAAAGCTTCAATATGTAAGACTTACATGGATACGGGAAGACCTCGGGCACAAAAATAGGTGTTCCTGAGAATACAAATATCTATAGGGGTGTAAGCTTATGGGCTTAGTGAGTAAATCCCAAAATTCATACTCGAAGAAAATTATCAATCAAGTTTATTATTCAAACATATGAAATGCAACAACCACGTGAGCATACAAGACATATGACTTTCCGGGAATCATATGTTGAATGAATTACGCCCTTCATTCGGGGTTGGGTATTCAGGCCAATTACAGCACAACTTTTAAAAACACTTTTATAGATCTTACCGGCTCCTATACGCCATCAAAAACTTGTAGTTATTACAGGCTCCTACTAGCCACCAATTTAAGTAGTTCTTACTGGCTCCTACTCGCCACACATGATATACCGGTTATGTCTACCACCACTATTATACACTTGTCCCACCAATTGTATAGTAGTGAATGCAATGTGACTCAACATATGAAGTGCATGAATAATTTCTTTAATTAAAGTCTAGTAGTTACATTTAACTTCTTTCAAGTGATCAACAACTTTCAAACATTTCAAGATATTAATTCACATACAACTTTATTACAAACAAATCGAGTTTCGATATACTTAGTATTCTTTCAACATATTATCATACACTTCCTTTTGATTTTTCTTAAATTCTAGTGCAACTAATTTTACAAGCACAATCAAGAGTATGAAAAATAACGGGGAATAAACTCACTCAGCCATGATGACACCTTTCTTGAAACGGATGAGTCGTTCGGGATTTCCACTAATCGTAATAATCTTCGGGATATGAACAATCCTCCTCGAGATTATCTAAAAGAAAGAAAAACTTAAGATGAGTATTTCATGAACTTCTTTTCTTGAAGATTCTAATCTTTTCTTAAAATCGCGGTAAAATCGTATAAGGGGAAATTCCAACTTAAAATGGCCATAACTTGCTCATTTTAACTCGGAATTTTGCGTATAATATACCGTTTTCTACCTACTCGGAAAGATCTACATTTCTAAACTTATTTTCATAAAACTAGGCGTTTGGGTCCGAAAAGACAGCGACCAGATTTGCCACGAATTTGCAAACACTTGTTTTCCTTCTTGTAAACAAAGCTCATTTGAAAAGATAAATATTTCAATTATTTTGTAAACTTTTGAAAGGTATATATATATTTGTAATGACTCATAACAAATGTATGAAGTAAATGATTGTCTCAACTTATAAAAAGTAAGGTTTTAAAAGACTTTGAACTTGAGATTCTATTGAATATTTATTTTACTTTTGAAAGATCTTGAGTTATTGAGATGAATATTCTTTTTCTAAATTTAATCTCTCGTAATTTCTTTAATTTCCTAAAGTGTGGTTTTATTTTCTAAACTTGGATTCAAAAGTAGTAAAATGACATTTTTATTTCTTGTAATGATTCTAAAAGAATTTCTACTTCTTGATGAAAGATAAGTTTTCATAAAACCTTTTGTTTATGTAAGAAAAATCATTCCCATGCATGTTCATGGGTTTTTAAGAAATCCATTTTCCATATTTATTTCTTTAGAAAGAACCTTTAATTCAAGAAAACACTTTCTCATTTATTTTTGTTGAGACAAAAACATTATGTTCATGCATGAATATGAATCATAAGCTATAGAAATATAAAGTAAAATAATAACTTGAAAGCTTAAGTAAATAATAAAGTAAATCAAGTATTGGGACCTTAGCTTCTTCAAGGTACCCCGGGACTAAGAAAAGACTAGTCCCGAAAAGAAAAGAAAAGAAATTGTTTTGACTTGATGAGGACAAGTCTAAGACTAGAATGACTAGTCTTAAAATCAACTTGAAATAAATCGCATAAAGTAAATAAATTGCATGAAAGATAAATAAATTGCAAGATAATGAGCTTATATGCTCTAAATAGTATATATAGCTATATAGATATATTAGATAGTAATAACATAAAGGAAATATAAAGAACATAAAGGAACATAAAGAGATTGATATTATGAACAAAAACAAAGTATGAACTAATGTTGCTTTCTTAACCTTCATGGTTTTAGAAAACACACACTAAGCTCATACTAAGTAGATGAACATGAAGAAATCTTGAGAAAATCTTACCTAAAGAAGCTAAACTAAGAGACTTCTTGAAAGAACTCTTGAGAGAAATTGGAGAGAAATTTTTGTAGAGTAACTTTAGAGAAGAAGAGGTGTGAAAGAAGTGAAGGTATGAGGGGGTATTTATAGGAAAATGTGGGAGATAATTTGTGTTAATTAAATAATTGGAAAATAAAACAATTGGAGGATAGAGAGGGAGGGCCGGCGCCATTTTGATGCATGGGGAAGAGAAAATTTTATTTTTTGTTATTTTGTTAATTAAAAGTAAGAAATGAAAGATGTGAAGTTGTATTGGAAATGAAAATGTGTAAGAAATAGGTGTATGGTTGTAAGAATAGGTTGTAAGAAAAAGTAGAGATAGATGAATAGTGTAGAATAGTAGAAAATAGTGTAATGTAAAAGTAGACATGACAATTAAATACGGTAGTAAGAAAATACGCGTATAAAAGCGATATCTGATATTTCTAGCTACCGAAAAATTACGAAATTGATATTTTTGGAAATCTTATATTTTTACGAGTCTAACGGTATATTCGGAATATTTTTCTATTCCGCTTCCGATACGTTTTTCAAGAATCATGTCCGATCGGGTTCAAAGGACACTCGAAATTCTTCAATGATATTTTTATAAAACCTATAGCTATTACGAACTATTACAACTAATTTTCCCAACTTCGTTTTCTAGGGCTTGAGAAAACGGCAATGCCGGACTTAAGCGGTTACGGTAAACTAGGGTTTGGTTGACTCTGGGAAATCCAGTTGACTTCCGATTAGGGTTTAAACTATAATTCGAATCCAAAAATTTCGGGGATTTACATTTCACTTGATTGATTAGTCACTTTCTTGAATGAATTGTCTTAATTGTGATATGGAAGTTTTCACTCACTAAGCTAGTTAGCTTACGCCCCTATAGTTTTTACTTGTTGCAGCATGAATTCATTTGGCTTAGGCCAAGACAGGCTACAGCTCAGGTACCGGAGCTAAGAGTTTCCCTTAGAAGTTTACTTCGGTTTTGTTTAGACTTCCGTTGGAAACCAAAAGACTCTGGATGACTGTAATGGACTTAATATTATTTTGTGGAGGAATGCCCTTCAGACTTTGTAATTTATATATGTGTTTTGGTTTATTATCTATGGCTAATGAATGCCACATTAAACTTCTTAACTCCATTAAATAGAGTATTCTATTATCGTAAAGGGACGCTTTACATCTATACAAAACTCCCAAAGGGCTCGGATAGAAATTCAAGAGTCTTATATAGTATGTGGCGGATTGTTACATTTAGGATATCCATATGGGGCGTGACAGACTTCATTAAGTCTTAGTCATTTCAAGTCAATACTACGGGCGGCATTTCTTCTTTTGCCAAGTAGTTCACATGGAACCGAACTGAACAAAGATAATCTTATGAAGAACTAGAAAATTTATATCTAGAAAAACCAAGCATTATCCAAGAATCGAAACACTAACACGTAAGGGCCTGTCAATCTTTTATGCAATATATATATATATATATATGCAAGTCATGCAGTGCATGATCTTTTTTTAAAATTATAAGTGTACCAGTTTAAGTCAACTTCAAGGAGACCAAACAGTTCATAGACAGTACTCAACATGCTTTAAACCATTATTCACAACAATTCTATTGTTACTTTGAATAAACATCATTTTGACATACAATTCATACATAACTCAACAAATAAGGTTCCCAACCCTACATACATCATTCAAACATTTTAGTTATTTGATTTCAGGTGCAACTAATATTACAATCATAAGCAGTATAATAGATTAGAGTTACTCTCTTACTCATAATGCTCAATCATAGTAGTCCTCCGAGAAATCCACAATTGAATCATATTCACCTAACAGATAATTAAATATTTACTAATCAAATAATTGACCATGTAGATTATTCCTAATAAGTGTTCAGGTGTCCTAAAATTATTTTTGTTCTTGTCAAAACCATTTTATTATTTCTAATCCGATAATAGCTATAAATAAACATTTCAAAGCTTATAAAATACTTTATATATACAAAATTTGTGTAAATAAATATTTCTCAATAAAAGTGAGCTAAATAATCTTAAATACATGTTTTTAGCATATAATCTTTAAGTCAACTTATATTACTTATTCTAACTCCTATTTTTGTATATAAGTAGATGTTAAAAGACTTGTTTTGTATATTATGTGTCAGATATTCAACTTGTTTGCTTTATAATGTATACTTTCTTTATTCTATAAATTCCTATGATTGGTGTAAGACTTTTCCATGTCCTATTTTGTTTTACAATGTCATCATTAAATTTTTGTTAATGATATAGGTTCTTTAGTGTAAATAAAATATTCATTATTACTTATTTTCATTCTGCATGTTTTGGTTCTAAGTTATATTTGTATTTTTATTTATGATTGTCTTATGATTCTCAATCATTATAATTTAGCTACCCTATTGTTGCCTTTCCCAATAATATATTTTCTATTATTGTTTACTTTGCCTGTCAACGTTATCTATTTATGTAGATCAAAATTTCTATTGTTTATAGGGTCTTATTTACACTTTGATCATTGGTATACTGTTCTAGTGATTTTCTAAATTCATCTAATTTTTATTTTGTATTCTAAATTATAGTTTGCTTCTTAAGATTAGTTTAATTGATTTAAATCTCCCATTTTTATTATACTTTTAGCATACTTAATGATAAGACTTTCCACTATAGTTTCTTATGTATTCATATGGTTAATGTTCCCTAAAGGTGTCTTAATGTTCCTATTGGCTAAATTCTATTATCTAGAGATTATTGTATACATATTCTACTAATCTTTTGAGCTAAGTTAAACTATGAAATTTGTATAAAAGGGTTGTAAGCCTCGGCTTTCTTTGTAAACCAAGTTTGACTTCGAGAACCAAATCGGAAATCAAAACCCTAAATCGAAATAGTTACGGTTAGAAAGAAACCTAGAAACCCTAAGTTCCGTTTCACGAGAATAAAACCATAGAACTTTTGAGAGCTAAATAATATAGATTATAGTTCTAAAGAATATATCGAAACATAAAAAGATCAGTTTTCTGGGAAATTATCTGTTTCGAACCCGATCGGGATCCATTCCGAAAAACTAGGCATCGGACTCGAAATTAGAAAAATATTTCGAAATACTCATTAAGACTAGAATTTCTAAATTAGAAAAATATTCCGGAATACTCATTAAGACCATAATTTAATAAGGAATTCAAAAATATATTTATTATAATTTTTCGGTTTATAAAAATTACAGTTGTACTTTTATCGTATTTTATTTACTAACTGGTAATTTAATTATCTAATCTACTATTCATTATTATTCACAAGTATAAGCCCATACCCTACTCACACTCACAAGCCATACCCCTACTCTTACATCCTTACAATCTAACCTTACCTTATTACATCATATTCCTTACATTTACTTTTCCAACACATCTTATTATACCAATTAAATTTGAAAATTTGTAAAACTCTCATTTTCTCTCCTCTCCTCTAAAGGCTGGCGCAACCCCCTCCCTTCCCCTCTCAATTGTTTCATTTTTCCTTCTTTATTTTAATAACACAAACCTTAATTAAATTCCCTATATAAACTCTTTTATGCTTTTCCTTTCTCCTTTTTCATTTCATTTTTGCAAAATTTTACAAACTGTCTCTCCTTTTTTCTCTTGTTACCGTGAGCCATACACACTCATACACTTTTTTTTCTTCTACTCCTGTTGTCTTACAAAGCTAAATAGGTATAGATCTAAACATTACCACTACAAAACATGTAATGGCTAGATCATTCATGTGTAGATTCATAAAAATCCCCATGAGCTTCATACTAGGGACATGAAACCACTAGAACATGACGATCAAGCCATCACAAGTTGTGGATCTTATGTTTAAAGCTCATATTTTTGTCATAATCATAATGTATGTTCATATAGTGGTGATTTCATGTAGGAATCTTGCTACTATATTATTATCATGGTAGTATACTTCATTTCATGCATCTAATTTGATCATTCCACAAGATCTAACTTTTAAATATCTATTCTTTTACATGATATTGGAGATCTCATGCATTTATTGTGTTTAAGATGAATAAATGGTCATAAAAGTTTCATCTTATGTAAATGAATGATTTGTTATTTCTAAAAGTTAGGATATTTATGAAGATAGCCAAAGAGCTCAAGAACAAATTTTGTTTCCTCAAAATGAATTTTTGTAAATTCGGATGGAAAAAAATGTATTTTGAAAACCTATTTTTCAACTCCAAAACATGATTTTTATGTGAAAAATGAAGAGTTTATCGAATAGGTATCAATAAAGATGATTTTAATAAGTTAATGGTAGATCTACTAAGAGAAATTGTCCAACAAGAAATATTTATAAAATAGAAAATTTTGGATCTTAGGATGGTTACATAAATTCGTAACTAGGAAAAGAGGGTATGTAAGCACCTATTTTTCAAACTCAAAAAGGAAATGAAGTCCCTAAGGGATAGGAATAATGGATCCTTAAATTTTAAAGTATCAAATGAGTTGTTCTTAAACAAATCACTTAAGAACCATTTCTACAAAATTCAGATCTAGGAATAGCTAATATTCAAACACTTGTTTTAAAGTGAAAAATGAGGATTTTTGTTAAAAAATGAAGAACTTAGATAATAGATATGGTAAAGACTTAAATTTAGCAAGAAAGACAAATTTTATTAAGGAAAATCTCTAAAACAAGTATGATCTGTCAAGAACACCAAACTAGTCTTGCTAAACTAGGTATTCATGACATCTTGTTAAGTAAAAGCTTTCTAAAAATATTCTCTAATAAAATCATCAAAAACATACATATAGGAAGCTTATAACATACCATTCATGATACTAACTTGTTAATATTGCATGCATATTTGGCATGATAGTAGAAATATCATAATTCCTCACAAAAACAATTTCAAACATGGATGTTCAAACTGACTAGAATTGTTCGGATCTTTTCGAGACTTAAAATTTTTCAAAATTGAGATATTATATTAGAATTAGATATAACTTTTGAAGTAGATAGGAATTGGTATATAATTTGTGAAATTCCGAGTTAAAATGATCAAGTTATGACCGTTTTAAGTTGGAATTTCCAATAATGACGAAACGACGAACTTAATAGATTTTATAAAATAAAATGGATTAAATATGACTTGAAATACTCATTTTGGTATTTCTTTCGTTTAGGTGACTTGGATCCCTAGGATTTATTACCACCGGATTATCATTACTAAGAGACTGGCACCAATGACCGAATGAGTATTACTTCATAATTTCATTTCTTGCTTGTGTTTGTAGCATTAGTTGCATAGATTATGAGGCAAAAGATAAAATTGAATTGCATGATGGTAATTATGGAGGATTATGTATGCTTGTTGATGAGTTGAGAAATTACATTAAAAATATCAAAATCGGGTGATTAGCTTATGCTTGTTTAGAATATTATAGGATTGATTGTTTGGGAAATTGTTGTTGCCTAGAGATTGGTATAAATAATTATTCGGATTGATAATAACATGGACATAATCACTTCATTGGGGATGGAGCATTATCACATGTTAGTAACCCATGATCCTTAAACGACTAAAAGTTGGTTGATCTGATCCGTAAACGACATAAATGAGTTAGTTGATCGTGATCCATAAACGACATAAGTTGGTTACCTGTGATTCATAAACGGCATATTAATTCAACGGTAGTACCGTAATATTCGTTAATCTACTAACCCGAATGGAGGGTATAAATCCATTCACATATGATTTCCGGTTGGTCATATGATTGTTTGTTCATGTTGTTGATGCATTCCATATGGTTAGAATGGAGGGCGTAAATCCATTCACATATGATTTCTGGTTGATCATATGACTGTTTGTTCATCTTGTTGATGCATTCCATATGGTTAAATAAATAACTTGATTGAATGATTTGATATAAATATCTTTATGAAAGTATTCATTCACTAAGCTAGTATAGCTTACACCCCCACAGCTGTTTCTTATTGCAGTTTCAGTATATATGGTTAAGGCCGAGCCATCCACTGAGAAGGTACAAGAATTAGGAGTTTCTGTTATAAGTTTGTGTTCGATTTTGTATAGACTTCTATAGGAAACCCTAATGTTTACCGGATGATAATAAAGACTGCTTTTAAACTTGATATTATTTTGCGGGGGAATGCCCTTGGAACTTTTGTAACTAATTATGTAACTCATGGTTTATATTTGGATGCTTATAATATGGCAAATTAAACTATTTATCTCCATGGGTTATATATTCTATTCGTAAAGGTACGCCTTACACCTGTACGAGACTTTGGAACGGTTGTAGTAGCAATTCTTAAGTCTTATATAGCTTGCGGCGGACTATTACATTTAAACTATCCTATGGGGCGTGACAAGGGTCATAATCCTATAGTGACCGAAAATTAGAAGATAGGGTTTCTATATTCTAAGTTTGATTCTTTCATAGTTTTCTTTACTAGAGATAGCATCTAACTCAATTAAAATGATCATCACATGCTATTTCATATTCATGTTATTATCAAATATAAACTTAATAAGATTACACATATATAGAGTTTCTATGGTAAACCTATGCTTTCATTTTCCTAATTTCTACACAAGTATGAAATATAAATTATATAATGGGTTAGACATCACGTTGTTGGCCAAGATGATAAATTCTCCTTCCTATTTAGGCCTTAACCTACATATGTGAATAAGGAGATGAGTTTATCACATCTTAGATACAAAATAACTAACTAAAGACATTCTTACATTTGACTAATATCTTGTTGGGTTGGTGGTTATTTTATATTTTGTTGTTGGTTGGTGGGTCATAAGAAAAAGGAATGAAGTGTCGTTTTGTTTTTAAATTGTCTTATTAGACAATTTGAACTTCACGGTGGGGCTAAAAGTTTGAGGGAGTTTGAGTTTATTAATTTCCATTTGTTGGGGTATGTGTGTGTTTTGGTTGGGATATATTGAAGAAGATGGATTTTGTTTGTTTGTATATTACTTATATAGGAGTTGGAATCTTACTTGCTGAAGAAGTGTTGACTATTTTATATATATATATATATATATATATATTAATCCTAATATTTCCTACTCTACATGGTGGATGAGTTGGTTTCATAACTTGTAATTGTTGTTTTTGTGTTCCACAAACAGCAAGGGAAAAAAAAATTTGCTCCACCTATTTTACATGCTTCTTTAAATCAAGTCATCAAATTGTATTAAATGTGGGGTTGGCTTGGTAAGCTGTAATTGGTTCAAGTGTCCATTGCTTTGACTTTTTGTACTATTTTTCCAAATTCCATAAGCAGCTCACAGTAGGAAACTTGCTAGAAGAGGAGTCGGTCATGTCTGGGATATTTGCACCGTAATTTGTAAAAAAAATTTGTGTGTGACAATCCAAGACCAAATATCTAAGTAATTTCATCAAAATCTAGCTTATACGTGTATAATTATGTCAATTATATGAGAGTTTTATTCTCAGAAATTTATTAAAGGTTTTAAAACATTTCCAGAGTATTGTTGAGTCTAAATTTTGAGTTTAAAGTTTACATGATTAAATATTTTAATGTTTTGTCCTACGCAATTAGAGTTTTGGGGCCTAATAGGTCAAACTATAAAATTAGTACCTATAGACTTTAAGTTTTCTAACTAAAATTATGATACAGTTTAAACTTTTATTTGAAGTCTAGATTAACAGTTATGGATTTGTTTTATAGTTTTCTATTATGTATTTATAACTCTAGTAATTTATCTTTAATTTATCATTTTTATTCTACACATATTATAAATTGTTTTATAATGCACTTGAAATTTAAAGCTACTTATACTTGCATTCTATGTTTTTTATTCCGATTATAAAATCTCATCTTTGATATCTTTTAATATCTAAAAAATTTTTTATTCAAGGTTTTAGATCATGAACAAACTCATAATACTCTAAAGTTTCTAATTAGGGTTTTTATCGGATCGTAAATCCAATATTTATGATGCATTTGCTATTTTATTATTATTGTTATATATTTTTAATTTTTTTTTTCTAGCCTTAAAATTCTTGGGATTTACACAAGCTATCACTATTGGAGTGCCCATCTCAATCACTGTCGGTCGCTCCTCTGTCTCCGGTACCAAAATCAGCCCGCCTGATCCACACTACTGTTTGACCTGCGTTTATGGCTTTGTGCCCAAGTTATCTTTTAATTTAGTTTAGTTAATTTATATATTAAAATATTACATATATACATATATAATACAATATAAAGATAAAAAAAAAAAAAGTTAAAATGATTCCCATGATGACGGTTAGCCTTTTGACGGTTAGCCTTTGGGAGATTTGCTTTTTCTAGTGAAAAAAAGAAGAAGATAAACATAATGATAATAAAATAGTAAATAATGAGATGTAAATTAGTAAATAAATTTAATGCCTTTATTGGTAGTACATATATATATGTAGAAAAAAAAATTATTTAAAAAAAAAGTGAAATTAGTAGTTGTTAGAATCTTTGTCACATCAAAAATTTATTTTCATTAAAAGTAATAAAACTTAAGATACTTAAACCAAAAAGAGTTCTAAAGCTAAAAAAAATCATCACACTAAATTAGAAAAAAAAAAACTACGTGTTGGCTAATCTCAACTACCAAATACGTAGGCACCTCTAAGACGACTTAAAAAATGAAAAAAAGGATTTTCTTTTTCCTTATAGTGTAAATATCAAATGATTTGTATTTATTTGTAAATATTATTAGTTTGTAATTGTTAATATAATTACTTTGTAAATCGTAATAATAAACTTGTAAATATTTACTTTGTAAAATATCCACATGTTAATAAACGTTGGAGCATTAAAAGAATAAATTTTAAATTAAAAAATTTGAAGGTAGTAATGCATGGTCTTAATAGAATTGTTGTTGAAACTCTATTTCTAAAAAGGTTAATTTTAAGTCAGTTTTTACTCACAGATTAGTAACTAAAATTTTTTTCCCGACTTTAGTCGGGTGAAACTCAAAATTTTTTTTAAAAAAAGCATATTTCTTTTAATTCCTAATCAATAGTTTGTATCAAACGAGTTAGATTTGGGTACAAATCAAATTAAAAAAATCAAACTGAGAATTAAAAAATCCAGACCGAACAAGTATCCATATGGAAATTGGAAATTTCCACTTTATACATACACTGCATCATATCTACTTGTAAGCCAACAATTTTATGTATGTTTTTGGATTTAGATATCTGGGATCCCAAGGACACATCGAACTTTTGCTCAGGTTGAGGGGCTCGCTTGTCTTTTGAATTTGATACCAAGTGTTTTTGCACGCCATCCACCAAAATCAACTTAATTCCAATCTTTGAGGAAGACATCAATAATCTCATGTTATTTGAGGAATAATTTCATGTTTACAACTGCAATTGAAATTAATTACTTATTTAAGAGCAAAATAAAAATAATTACTAATATACAGTTGGTAAATCATGTGTATAAATCAGAATATACAAACATTATACGATGTACCATATATCGCATATTGTAGTCTTATATCATATCGTATTTTATTCTCACGATTTATGTGTAAATTATCATATTCTGTTTTTAAAATACGATTTTACTACTATATATTGGTAATTAATTTTATCAGTTATTTATTGATAATATTTTTTCATGAAAACCTTAGAAAATATTATACTTGGTTATTTGACTACTCGTAAAAAAGATTGATAGGAGGTCGAAAATGCCCTTACTTCGCCCATCTTTTCATAGGCCTCGTTACGGTTCGGCGACTTACTTGAACAAAGCTTAAACCAGCATTATATATGAAATATGTTTTCTAGCTATCCTCCAAAACGTTAAAGTAGAATTCTAAAATTGCGCAAAATGTAGAAAATATATCGTATACATTTGTCGATTTACTTAAGTATCATATTAGGTAAATGATAGTTTGGTCCAGTTTTGTGTGACTTTTTCTTTGCTTTATTATTTATTAGATCCTGTAATTAAACTTAAAATATAACATCTTTTGCCGGTTATCCAGGAAGGAGGAAGAAGGAGGAAGGAGGTGGTGCAATTCAACTCTGAAGGCGGAGACCTTCCACTCCTATTGCCTATTTGCCTTGGAATCTTCAATGTAAAATGGCTCACCTCACCCTTGTTTTTCCAGACCGATCAAAGACATACTTAGATAATTGTCATCTATTTGTTTTAACATTTCTGAACCATTTTGATGTCCTTTTTTTGTCGTTTTTAAACAAATATTTATTAAAAAAGTGATACTGATAAAAAACCATCAGTTTTACCCTTAACTGATCAAACAAAACCAATACAGATATGATACAAATAAGTTACAAATTCCTATCAATACAGATATGATACAAAAAAAAAAAAAAAAAAAAAAAATCCAACAATCCAAACACGAGCCAATGTCTTTTAAGGGCATGTGACCAGTAGGATATGATATACAGCGGAGACTTCATCTCCCGAGTAGGATTATGTTAACGTTCACGGTAAATAAAATAATCAAGCCTAGCAACCTCCAATTAGTGCCTCTTTCTTCCCTTTTTTTTTTTTTTTTTTAATTTCAGATACTCCAGGTTGTGTGGTTGTATGGACATATCTCGTTTGATGAACAATCCACGATTATCTAAACAAGTACTTTCAATACATTCGGTACCATCATCACTACACTATATTTTCACTTTAGCATCAAACTATAGATCCATTTAACGAATGGACTGCGAACAGAATAACACTTCAATTTTTTTTTTTTTTAATTTTTTTTTTTTTCTTCTTTTTCACAATTAAAGTAAATCTAGGTCATCCGATTATAAAATCAATAAAAATTGATGACCATTTACAACCATATACAAAAACAATAGGATTGGGGCCCGAAACCTAAGAATGAATCATCATAAAGGGCTAGAGCTTTTATTGTTGATGGGAGGATAGACGATAAATATTTCTAGTAAGCTTAACCAGCTCACAAGCATCACCAATATAAGCCATATCACTTTGAGGGTAAAGTTCCCCAAAATTAAATATGAAGGATATCATAATTTGTAACCTCCTATGCCACTGGATTTATCCATGACTACCCTTAAAATTACCACTCAAAATTTCCTTCAATAGATGGTCCATCTACTAGATGGTGTAAGCCATCCTCCACTCTACCATAGCCACTCGTCTTCTACATTCTTAATTCTCGAATGAGAAAATGAGAGGGGAAAAAAATTTCTAATCTTACATTGATGTCTAAGGACATTGATAGACAACAGATTATAGGAAAAATGAGGAATAAGTCCTATAAAAGGGTAAGAATATGAGCAATTTATAAACCCTTTCCTAATGATAGGAGATGAACACCCATCAGCTATTTGGACTTTATCTTGACCTAAACAAGAAAAATAAATTAAGAATTTTTAACAAGTAGTCATGTGATCAGTGGCTTTTGAATCTAAGATCAATTGTTATCATTGTCCATTAGAAAATTTAGATAGTTGAATATGACATACCTGAGCACGCAAGACAAGAGGTCGCATCAGGTGCCACAATATATAGTTCCTCAAGCCAATCTATTAGTTGCTTGAGTGTCTGCATCTCTTCATTGGACAGCCCACTGTGGTAGATTTTTCAGGAAGACTGGTGTCAACAACGTCAAATATATAAAATTGAGACTCCTCTCAATTTTTTTACTGCCTCTACTGCATGCACTCTCGTAGCATGTGTCTTTTGTGCGACTTAGTTTTCCACAGTGTTCACACTTTCTATTATTATGAGCATGATCATCCTTGCTAGTTTAGCTAAATTAACAGCATAACAAACCACTCCATGAAAACAAAATGCAATATAGCACTACACCAACTCTTCTTGTTGTATGTAGCTATAAGGTTGATGTAGTTGAAGCACTTGTACCTGGAATTGATCAAGTTCATTGCTCAGTCCAATCAAACATCTGCTCCTTTTCATTTGTCCAGTGAAATTCTGCTGCACCAATTGTACATGTCACTTCAAGATCCTAATGATAATCTAACTCTTGCCATGTACTTCCAAGCTCAGAAATAATAGCTATTGTCATCTCACTCTGATTTGTTCTGTTGATCTTTTCCTGAAACTCATGATATGAACATCATTGCCTGATCGGTAATAGATCTGTGATGTAGCTTCCCAAATCTCATGAGCAGTCTCTGAAAGCAATTATCCTGTAGCGTTCTAAGGTTTTTGTGTACAGCCATTAATATAACCTTAAAGTCCCCTGCCTGGATGAATAATAAACAGGAATGAGACAAGTGCATAAAGTTTGTTAAATCCAATTTAATAAGGCTACTTTGAATAGGAGTTATTACTAACTTGATTAGTCATCCTATTGTTGCCATCCCCAACTACAGCATTTTGTTTGGTCTTATCATCATTAGACATTATCGAGATTGTGAATGAAACCTTAGAACACTATAAGAAAGGACCATGACTCTGGTACAATCTAGGCTTATGGAAAGAGAAAACCAGGCGGATATGGGCTATAGGATATCTGAGCTACTCCACATACAACTTATTAAAATATGTCTACAATATAACAAGGAATTTCCAAGTAGTAAAGTTGCAACAAAGGCAAAATAAAACTACATACTTATTATAACGGTATGTATATCTATCAATTTGACTAGACAGAAACGTGTGCCCTGGTCAACAGCGCAGATTTTTTTTGTGTGTGTGTGTGTGTGTGTGTGTCTGTGCGCATGCATGTGTGTGTGCATGCATGTGAGTGTGTTTTTTCGAAAATCCACCTTGCAGTGGAATCAAATCG
Source organism: Combretum micranthum (assembly GCA_024138025.1). Lineage (NCBI taxonomy): Eukaryota > Viridiplantae > Streptophyta > Magnoliopsida > Myrtales > Combretaceae > Combretum > Combretum micranthum. The sequence continues at coordinate 161,550 of JAMXBD010001239.1, forward strand.
TATTACCAGTCCATGAATATCCAAAGAAAAATGTAAACTGCATCCTTCATCTCCCAAGCTGCAGCATTGTCCATCTTCTAAGTTGTGATTTTGTGAATCTCTCACCTAGATAAAGAAAGGTAGCATAAGTATTATATATTTATGTTCACTGAAACCTCTAGACTTACTGGGATAAACAAAATTTAACCCCATTTACCATAAAACCACAGATAAATATTGTTTAAATGAAAATCTTTACTTTGCATGAAATAAATAAGAGACCAGGAGCAGAGATGCCTTATTGACTGCCTGTGAGCATACATTCCAAACTTGGCAGCTCCTGAATGAGAAAGACACTTTTGTGCCCTCAAGTAATCCATGACATTGAAAGGAGAAAAATTTATCCATCGATGCTCATTCAATATCATCACAATGGAACTGACACTCCAGAAGAAATGCCTCCATATAAAAGGAACCAAAAGCTGCTGGTTTGCTGGCACCTAAAAGTCTAAAAATGTGAAGTCAACATGATGAGAACTCAAAATAAAATATTTTTTTAAAAAATTGATCCATAATGTCTGTAAATGAAAAGTAATGCAGCTGTAAAGCCAGAACCAAAACATAAATTAACAATGAATTTTGAAAAGAACCATATGTACTAGTTCTGTCAAGTTAGAACAGAAACTCGACCATTAAACACTAGAGAAAGAACTAAAATGTAATGTACCAGAATGAAGAACAGTCAGCTGTTAAAATTATTCCCTCTAAGCATACACAAAGTCCCTAAGAATGGCATTATGTAGATAGAGAGTTGATTAAATTTGGTCATGTGTTGCATTTGGTCAGTTGTGCTTTCACATGTTTGCAATTGGTTTGTTTTCTTTCTTTTGTGTAGTGGTGTGTCAGTTTCCTAGTGTACTCTGTGTATAACTTAGCAGTTAGGAGATGCATTGTGTAATGATCCTTTTTATCTGTACTTTTTATGTTGTTGCAGGGTATGTTATCATTGTTGTGGAAGAAGAGTTTCATCGTGTCCCTTAAAACATTTCCAGAAGCTCTTCTAGAGAACATTTGAAAAGCTAGGCAGAAATTCTCCTTTACCCTAGAATGACCATGAACGTGGTCACAAACCCAATCTCACATCAATTAATATCTGAGCCAGTACATATGGGTGACCTACGAAGTCTGCAACGAAAATTCAAGAATTTATTTAAATTGCACAAGGATGGCTGTGTCTGTGAGCATACATAAAAAGAGCAGGACAAGGATGAAAATAAAGCATGGCAGCAAAACAACTTGTTTCAGTTATAAGAATTATTGCAGCAGATGGTGACCTTGCAGGTAGAATAGGGGGAACCAGGCAGACAAAGGAACAACTCAAGTCTAGTTGGATACTTCAATGGACTTTATCAATGGATTAACCCCATCACAAGGCAAGTCGCAGATGTGGTGATGGATCTATTTTCCAAGCATCCTCATTTATTGAACCCGATCATCCATAGACATCCATAAGCGTAGCTTGAATATCTTTTTATAATATCTTCAAACTAAAAACCGCCAGAAATGATGGCTGGTGACAGAGATGTGGCATTTTCTGGTGCCTTTGGAAAAAATAATTCAAACTAAGCAGAATCAAAATTGTCCTCATTCAGCTTATTATCAGCAAGGTCATGGACAAGGTGGTGAATCACAGGATTGAAATGTACTTGTGCTGCTATACCAGAAATGAACCCCACAGAATTGCATAATGGACATCCTGGGCCAAGTTCTGTTATAACACGAGCTACCGCACATACTTAAAACAGCTCCTTCTGAAGCAGTCTATGAATGTCCTCCACCATGTCCACTGTTCTTATTTACCAGGTTCCTCTAAAGTGGCACTGGTTGATTTTGTCGTACAAGATCAGGACCAAAGCCCAGAGCTTAGCGTCTATAAGCTCAAGAATGAATGAAGAAAATATGTGATTCTAATCAGAAAGATCTATACAATGAAATTGGCAACCATGTGCTTCTCAAATTGCAACACTGCAAAGCTTGGTGTTTATGAGATCAATTGGAAGCTGTCACCAAAGCTTTTTGGCCCCTTTCCAATTGAAACAAAGCTTGGATCAGCTGCCTATTTCCAACTTCTTCCAGCATAGACAAAGATCTATCCCATAGGTCATGTATCATACCTCAAACAAGCAGTGAACTCAGCCAACACTTCCTGTGAAGTGGGGAAAAAAAAAAAAAAAAAAAAACTCTTCCTGAGAAAGACAGCATCAAAGACCTCACACCAAAAGCAATTTTAAAATTTTGCAAGGCCATGATAGAATATTAGTACATTGAGATGGCACTTCCCTAGCTAATGCAATCTTGGCATCCAGAGTCCCCTTTTGCCATACATACATATTATTCATGCCTGAGGTCAGTCACATCTTGGAGGAGGAGAGTAATCTTATGCACCAGAATCAAGAATAATCACCTGTTTAAATTATACCATATAAACATATCTACAAGTGCTGCAAAGCCCATAAGAAACGCTAAATAAATAGGGAGATATGTTTAATCACATGTTAGATATTTAATTAGCTGTGCTGTTGCATGTCTGCTAGTTGCCTGTTAGTTTCCTAACATACTCAGTATTTAATATAGCAGTTGGGAGATGCAGTTGAGTAACAGGGCCTATTTATTTGCTCTTTTTAATGTATTTATGGGGTAGGCAGTTATCAAATATCATTGAAAATACACACCAGTATTATGGAATGAAAGTTTCATGATTTTGTCCCTCAAAAACGTTTATAAAAGCTTTCTAGAGATCCAAGGTTCTCTCAAAAGCCCTGCTTTAATCAGAAAAATAGGAACGCTAGGTAGAAATTATCAGAAAACTAAATGCCCAGGAAGTTTACCCTAGAACATCACAAACTAGGTCACAAGCCCAAGCCAATATCATTAAACAAGTCAGAAGAAAAAGAAGCAAGAAAGAATAGCAAATAAAATTCATAAGCTTAAGTTGAAAATATTTCACTTAATATTTCACTTACATGAGAATCAAGCACATCAAAAACTGTTGAAAAACTGGAACCACATTCCTCGACTGTGGTTTGTTTTCCTTTATCTAAAGATCAGAAGCCTGTAAGGGCTATCACTACCCAATTCAAAGCGAACATTTTGTACCCAACACATAAAATACATTATCCATCCAAGGTATTCGTTAAGCTCAATGCTGTGCAGGTCATAATAGTATAATGCTATACTAAAGTAAAGAAATACAATGAAAACTCAACACCATCACTTAACAACTAACCACATCCCCACAACCCCAGCCCTTATCCTGGTAACTGCTTCAATGGCAGTGCCGTTCTATTGGTCTCCCATTTATTCATTATTTTTTATTTCTTCCTTTCCTCATACTTTAACATTAATGGTGCAAAAGCAACAGATTTCTGACATAGTTTTCCTGTCAGCATTTTAGATCACATGCAACCATGTGACCTCAAATTGTCTAAAACTAACAAAAGAAAACATAACAATTTGGAGGGGAAATTTTTAGCAAAAAAGCACATAAAAAACAAAACTAAACCTAGAAATAAAACTGGATCATTTGCATTATCCATCATATAATCTACAATGATAGAAAGGCAATAGAATAATCATACGCATTCCACAACAATCAACCTCTAAATTGGAAGTGGCTAAATATGTAAGCAACAAAAGATGTACATAAAATATTGAGAAGCTGAGAGGTAGTAAATACCTAGGTTTGAAGGTTTTTACAACTTATGATCCCAGCAGAGAAGTTTTAACGAGAACTGAGAGAACAAAAGTTCCAATTACATGTTTTCTTTCTTGACCTCATCCATGTCAGATTTCACAATCACCTCATTGCAAAGCTCAAGAATGTTTCAATGTTTCCCTCCTCATATATCATGTCAACTAAAGCATTGTATAATGATTGATCTATCTCAAGTCCTTGTCTTCTCACCTCTTGAAATAGTTTTTTAGCCTCCATGAATTTTTTCCTCTTCAAAAAGCCCTTGATGAGTGCATTGTAGGAACTAGCTGAAGGATAGAAACCCTTGCTAACCATCTCCGTATGCAAAAAGGATGCCTCTTTCATATTCCTGGCTTTACAATGCCCTTTGATCAATATATTATATGTATTTCTGTCAGGAATGATTCCTTGAGTGCACATGTGTCGATAAATCTGTGTTCCTGCCTGTATATTATCTTTAATACAATACTGCTTCATGAGAGAATTATACATGGCAGCATTTGGATTCATACCCTTATCCAACATCCACTTCAACAGTTGCTCACCATCATCAAGCATTCCAATATTACAGAATCCATTCATTAATACATTGAAAGTAATCATAGTAGGTTTGATACCTTTACTCAACATCGTGCGGAGAAGATCATGAGCCTTCGCCATTTCTCCTGACTTACAATAAGCATCCATTAGAGTTGTATATGTAATAACATCAGGATGAAACCCTGCCACCTCCATATCGTCCATCAACTTTACAGCTATCTCAATATTTCCTGCCTTACAATAACCATTTAATATAGCATTGTAGGTGCATATATTTAGTCGAAGGCCCTTCCTTCGTATCTCATGAAGAAGCTCATTTGCTGAATCCATGTCTCCACATTTACAGAGGCCATCTGCTAGGGCAGTGTAAGTGAAAATATTTGGCGTTATCCTTCTCTCAATCATTTGATTATGGATAGAAAAGGCTTTCTTCATCTCACCTATACTGCAGTAACCATCAATTAATGCTGTATAGGTAACTTCATCAGCTTCAAGACCTCTCTCCATCATCTCATAGAATAGCTTATCTGCCTCCATTACCCTTTCAGTCTGACAAAGCCCACATATAAGAGCAGTGTATGTAACATTATCAGGAGCTATTCTCCACAAACGCATTTCATTAAAAAGAACAAATGCTGCCGAAACATGTCCTAACTTACAGAAAGCATCAATGACAGTAGTGTAAACAACATTATCAGGTATGACCCTCTGTCTATCATCTGCCTCAAAATTTTCTCAGCCTCACCTGCCATACCCCTCTTACTCAAAATTACAATTATGCTGTTATACGTATAAGAATTGGGTGCCAATCCCCGTATCTGCATCTCTTCTATGAGTCTCCACATGCTATACAAGTCGCCTAGACGACAATATCCATGTATTACAGTACTATAACTTACTACATCTGGAAGACAACCTCTCAATTCCATTTGCAAGAGCAAACTGTGAGCTACTTTTATTTTCCAAAATCTACAAAATGAATTTATGAAAATGTTAAATGTGTCTGAATTCCAACAAACTCCAAAACTTGGGAATTCATTAATGACATTTATTGCCATTTTTAGCCCATTCAAATCTTCTGCCAACTTCTTAAGGTATAAGTTACAAGAATCAACAGAAATAACTAACCCATAATTCAACAATTTATCAAAAATCTTTCTTGCTTCATTAAGCAACCCACGATCCACAAGAACTTGAAAACAAACATCAAAAACCCGAGGATTTGAACCCCAGTCCTTATATGTATACAGCAACGAATCAACAAACTGAGCAAAAGAAACATCAACATCAAAGTTCCTAACACTAGCCCAATACTCACCAATGAGCCTATTAGCAGATCTTAAATCCCCAGAAGCCGCAGCAATCTGAATAACAATGCACTGAGCTTCCAAATTCGGCAGACGGCGGATGCAAAACCAATCGAAAAACCCCAAAACCAATCCATAATCACTCCTAATATTCAAAAGAACCCAAATGAGGTGATCAGGCTTAAAATTAGCCTCAAAAGGCTTGAGAATTTGGGGAATGGGCTCGGCACGACGGAGCTTCAGGGTGGTGGAGATTTGGCGGACAAATTCAGAGTCTTTGATGGTGGGTTTTTTGGGAGAATAGTCTCTAAAGGGCCTAGTGTTTGTTGAAGATAATGTAGCAAAGAGTCTAGTAAAATAAGAATTATTAGCATAAAAATGGATAGGAGAAAGTCTTTTCATGCCTATAGAGTAAAACCCATTAAGAGGACTTAGACGGAGGAGAGAATGAATTCTCCAACTGGAGATTAAAGAGGTAGGGTTTTAATTTAGTTTGGAGTTTCTTTGATGCTGAGTTATAGTAGAACCATATTTCAAGGTTGAAGCTTTTTTTATTTTGTTTGCTGGGTCTGTTATATGGTTCTGATAGATGATTGGCTTTCAGTATGAATGTCGAGTACAATCGTAATTGCCATTAGCAAATGCTCGGTCTCACAAACACAAACACACCACACACAGACACGAACACCAACACAAACATGCGCACACGCACACGTACAGAGTGTGACGGGACGGGAGTTTCACTCCTCAAAAAGTTTTCGTGCGGCGCTCGATCATCCATCAAAGCATTGTTTGTTGTTAATCTGAATGGCGAGCTAGCCTAATCTTCCTTGACATCCCAGGTCAGTTCCGAGCCCCACATTCTCATAAGGAGCACCATCTCGGCTTTGCCACATCCTTCCTACGTATGGAAGGTTCAACTATACAAACTGGTTTCGGCTTGCCTTGGCCTCATCAGAGAGCGGCATCAACTCCCAACCAGTTTGTTCACGGGAGGCTAGACCCGCCTTCAGATACAACCCACACCACAAACAAACCTTCTGTTGATGCCACCCATAATTTAACATACCCCAGCTAAACACCTCCATAAAGTCCTCAACTCTTGGACCGTGACACTCTCACCCACTTAAATTCATGACATCCTCGTCATGAGGCAAATTTGATGCAGCCACTACCCACCTCAAGCTCTCACCCCTTCTCCTCAGCCATTGTCAACACACCCAAGATCATCTCACCAGGACTTCGGGCTTCCACAGGCTTCCTCTCGCCCTCACACCCATTCATTCATCCTCCTAGATCGCCTCTTGTTGAGTTGCCCAATAATAGGGTTTGAGCATAAGATCTTGCTTCAACCCCAACTTGCGACACAGCAGCCCTCAACCAACGATGTCCTCACTCTGGTGGCCGCTCCGCTTAAGCTTAATCCACACGAGCTGAATTGACAACAAGATTAAGGAAAATCCTTGTCTCCACAACTCGCGACACCGCTACCCTCTGGCAACAATGTCCTATCTCTGGTGGTCGGTCCTCTTAAGCTTTACCCACACGAACCGCATCCACAACAAGAATTACCCACTCGTTAAGAACTCTGTGTAGCATTTAAGTGGTCTGATGGAGTTGGGAACTTTGGCTCTAATACCATTTGTGACGGGACGGGAGTTTCACTCCTCAAAGAGTTCTCGTGTGGCGCTCGACCATCCCTCATATCATCGTTTGTTACTATTCTGGATAGCGAGCCAGCCTTATCTTCCCTGACTTCCCAGGTTTGTTCTGAGCCTCATATTCTCATAAGGAGCACCCTCTTAGCTTTGCCACGATCCTCCATGTATTCAAGAGGTTCAACTATATCAATTGGTTTCGGCCTGTCTTGGCCTCATTAGGAGAGCGGCATCAACTCCCAACCAGTTTGTTCACGGGAGGCTAGACCCGCCTTCAGAGATAACCCACACCACGAACAAAACCTTCTGCTGATACCACTCATAACTCAATATGCTCGAGTTAAACACCCCCATAAAGTTCTCAACTCTCGGACCGTGACACAGAGAACACAACAAAGTGGGGAAGAGAGGGGTTTGTCACTTGAGACTTACGCTGGACATAGACAATGTTGACCTATGTTGGGCCCGCGTTTTTTTCTCGTAATAAAAGTGACTCTAGCCTAATATGAATGCATGGAATTTGTGAGTTGCCCATTTCACGTCTTTTCTTTCTAGTGCCCCCAGCCCGGGAAACAATTGTTAAACAAGTAATAAGTTTGAGGGTCATAGACACAAATGTGCCCACAACAACCCAGCCCCAGCCCCGCGCAGCGCGCCCCCCCCCCCCCCAAAAAAAAACACAAAAAAAAAAAAAAATAAAGCTCATCTATGACAACTTCTTATCATTTAAAATTAAATCAAAAGTTGTGTCTATCTCTCATTGTCTTTTGTCGGTTTGACTCAGTCACAAGGTTTGTTCCATTCAATTAGTTTGTGTAGCATTAAATTCGAAAATATATATTATTGTCTTAGATTTGTATATTTTATTTCTATCCATGAAAAGTGCAGCACGTAACATTGAAATAGATGAACTTCATCACACGGAAAATTGCAACGCCTTAAGTAGTTTCAAATCTTAACAATTATGCCTGTTTAATGCATGTTTGATTACCCTTAAGTATACTTTAATTATACTCGGCCTTAATATAAATTAAATGGACACACATTGCATTCATCGAGCCACACAACTACATGAAGAATTGGGAAAGCTAGAGAGGTCAAGCTCATTTTTAGGGAACTAAGGTGTATTAGGGATGCATCCCAAGGATGAGTCATGCCGATCAATCGCTATAAGCAAGAGGCTTGAGGACTAACAGGGAAAATAGCGTAGACCTTCAGACCCAGTTCCCTAATCCTCAATACGAAAAGCATAAATTTCGTTCTATGTATGGTATTTGGATACCCATACATAATTGTTTTGTATCATGTGGTTATTACATAGCATGCATAGCATATGTGTGGTAATTAATAAACTTGTTTGAAATATGATACAAATAAAGGAAATATTTTACTAAGCACATTATAAGCTTACACTCCCATAGATCTTTTGTTGAAATATGTATACTTGTGGCTCCATTCGAAGAACAGGACATTAAGGGGGTCGTTGGTAGATTCTTGAGCTCTTAAGAAAGAGGTGGGAGCATAGGGTGAATTTACTTTCTTCGAATTTCTTTATGAGCAAAACATGATATGTTAATATTTTAGAGGTTGCTATAAAATGTATTTATGTAGACTTGAAGACATTAGCGGAACTATGCCCCTAAGAATTGTAATTAACTTTATTTATGTTTAATAATAAGTATTATTTTGCCTTATTACTTTAATTGCTATCTATATAAATTGCACTACTCTAATGCGTTCCCTTGATTGTGATGTTTGCCTTGTGAATAATAGGGAAGCTTTTGTATGCCTAAGGAAGTTATTCTTAGGCTTTAATATTATGTATGATAGGCTGTCACATTTAAGGTATCATTCGGGGCACAACACCTTATACCTATAACTACTCTATGAGAGTAGAGTCTGAAAAATTGATATTCATACTGTAAGCTTCCGAATTTTTTGGCAATGGTTTTGGAATATCGAATCGAAACACTAAAGTTTGACCCAAGTTGAAATCGAACCTCAAACCAATTTCAATCACAGGATTTCATAAGAGAATTTTCAAAAACAAAAATAGAAAGTTCAATAATCGATCAATTAGAAAATCCGAACATGAAAAGATCCGCCTATCCGACCTATGAGTTAAACCCCTCAATTTCTATGGCAAAGATGGATTAAACCCTAACCCTAGTCAAACCGGAGTTTCAAAAGTCAACAAATGTCAAGACAATTAAACAATTTCAACTCCGGCAATCCCACGTTCTCAAACCTTAGAAAATGAAATTAAGTTGATGGCTTAAAATAGTTCGTAATAATATAGGGTAATATAAAAATATCAGATTCGCGAATTTCGAGTGTCCTTCAGATTCAAAAGAGATTAGTTCTTGAAAAGCGTGTCCCGGAGCTCGGAATAATAAAAATATTTCATTAACACCAAAAGACTCGTAATTAAACAAGGATTTCAAAAATATCAGTTTTAGAAATTTTCGGTAACTAAAAATAACAAATATAGCTCATTTACGCGTATTTTTATTACTATCGGTATTTTATATGTCTAGTCTACTATTCATAGTACTATTCCTACTATTCATTACTATTTCACTATCTATATTTTTTCTTACACCTATTTCTTACTACCTATATACCTATTTTCTTACTTTTTACATTTCCAATACATCCTATATCAAATCATATCTTACATATTAATTATTTTCTTACAAAAATTACAAAACAAATCAACTCCTTCCCCTCTACACATCCAAAACCAGCGCCATCCCTCTCTCTTTCTCTTATTTATTTTTCTTTTTCAATTATTTTATTACATCTAATTTTCACTCCAAAAATTCTATAAATACCCCCTTCTTCCTTCATTCTTTCACGCATCCATTTTACATAACAAAACTCTACCAAAATACTCTCTCAAAACCTCTCTTCAACAAATCTCTCTCAAAATACTCTCTACCATTCCCTACAACTTCAAGAAGAAAATAATAAACACAATACCCATTCATCTCTTTTCAAACCTTCCATAAACCTTAGGTAAAATCTCACTTAAATTTCTTCATCATATTCATACAACTTAGTATGAGCTTAGTGTATGTTTCTTAGACTCATATGAGTTAAAGAAGCAATGATATGTTCATGTTTTGTTTTTGTTCATATTCCTATTTTACATTATGTTGTTACATTGTTATTATTATTATTATTATTATTATTATTATTTTTGCTCTAATCTAACTTATATAATATTATGTATACTAAGTATATAAATTTATTTAGAACATATAAGCTTATTGTTATTTATTTATTTTCATGTCTTGCAATTTATTTATTTACTTGTTTTATGCAATTTATTAAGACTAGTCTTTCTAGTCTTAGACTTGTCCATATCAAGTCAAAACAATTTTCTTTCTTTTCTTTTCTTTTCTTTTGGGACTAATCTATTCTTAGTTCCGAGTTGCCTTAATGAAGCTAAGTCTCCCAATACATGACCGGGATACCTTGATGAAGCTAATGCTCCCAATGCTTGACTATTTTATTATGGTTATTTACTTACAAGTATTTCTTTTTATCTTATTATGTATTATCTTTACTTTTACATGGCTACATAATCATATTCATGCATGATTAGAATATTGTTGTCTTAAATAAAAATAAAAATTGGTTCTTTCTTAAATAAAGAAAAGTAAACTAGATTTCTTAACAAAAGGAATTTTTAACAAAAGATCTGAGTTTTGTTTTTAATAAACTTTTTCCAAAGGATAAGCTAATCATAAATTCTAGAAGAATTAGTAATATAGATTTCTTTAAAGTAATAAAAAAGAATTCTTTTCTTTTAAACAAACTTAATACTCCATAAAAGAAGAATTTTTAGCACTAAAAGATTTTAACTCAACCATACCTTTTAAAATTTAAATAGGTTCACTATAGACTTTGAAAATCACATAATATGAAAGTATCTTCAAAATTTGAATCTTATATTCTTTTCAAAATTAAAATAAAATTTTACTAAGTTCTAATGTTAATAAATTCTTCATTAAGAAAGCTTTTCTTATAAAGTTGCCTAAGAAAATTATTCTACCATTTAACAAATATTAAGAATAAAACAAGTTTTTCAAACCAAGATAAAGTCAACTCACTATTTTGAAAACCAACTTAGAAAAAATAAAATTTGCCAAGAAAGTAAAGTTTTAAAGGTATATCCATTTTCTAAGGAAGAGAAATGATATAAAAATAAAAGAAAAGCATACATTTAATACAACTTCAAATATTGACCACGTCAAAAACTTAAAGGATATTTTGAAAAGCTTATTTTTCAAATCACTAGAAATAAAGTTAGTAGATAACTTAAAGAAACAAAATTTTTGAAAATGAATTTACTTTTGAAAAGAGAGAAAATGAAATTATAATAGGAAAACATTTACTCATAACAACTCAAATATATTTTTGTTTTCCTTCTAACAATTCAAAAAGGAGAAATTCTCAAAAGTTTTATCATTTAAAAACCATCAAAGACAAATTATTTATGAAATATCAATATTGAGACAACACCATCGAAATCATGCATACAATATGAGTATAAATATATGTTCAAAGGACTTTTCAACTATATATATATCCATATATTTTGCTTAAGGATTTTTGAATAAAGTGAAGTTTGAAGAAACCATATTTTGCGAACTATAAATTCGTAACTATTCTGTACCACAGTATTTTCCAACCCAAATGACTTTTTATGACAAAAATAACCCTAGAAATGGATAGATCTTTTCGAGTAGGTAGAAAACGGTATATTATATGCGTAATTCCGAGTTAAAATGACCAAGTTATGGCCATTTTAAGTTGGAATTACTTTCTATACGAATTTTAACGATCTTATGACATAGATTTTGATAAGTACCATAGAATCAAAAAGAAATACTCATTATGGGTATTCTTCTTGATTAGGTGATCCCGATGAGGAGTATTCATACTCGGAGGATTATTTTGATTAGTGGATTTACCGATCGACTCATTCATCAGAAAGATAGATCCTCATGGCCAAGTGAGTTTATTTCCTACCTTTTACGTACTTGGTTGTGCTTATAGCTAGAGGCACTAGAAGTAGGAAAAGATGAAAATGAATTATGTATGATAATATTGGTTGAAAGAATGTTAAGCATACCGAGGCATGAATCGTTGTTAATTAACTTATGTTTTACTATTATCCTATTGGAGTGTGTGCAAATCCTGTGATCATCTTTAAATTACTCTAATCATATACTATGAATTATATTAATTGATTCATGCATATCACGTAGTTAGTTTCATTGCATGAGCTGCTATTCTCAATGGGACAAGAGTATAGTAGCCGGGTGTGCAGTAGCCAGAAATCTACAAGATGGGCGATTAGGAGCCTGAAAGAACTATTTGAGATGGGGGAGTAGGCGTCTGAAATAAACTACACGAGTTGGATTTAAAGAAGAGTTTTAAAAAGCCTGGAACACATGTCACGCCCCAAAGGGTACCTTAAACGTAGCAGTCCGCCGTCACAATATTAAAGCCTAAGAATGACCACCTTAGTCACGCGAAGGCTTTCATCCTATGTACAAGGCGTCTAACACATAAAGGAGACACATCGGAATGATACATTTTATGTTGATACAATTGAGTAACAATGTAAAGGAAATACAAATTTACTATACTTCAGATAGAAACCATTTACTTCATATACGAATCACTATACTTCAAAATACAATTCATTCAACTTCAATTACATTCATCCATAAACTTTCCTACATAAACTATTACAAGACAAATCATAAAACTAGCTGATAACTTCAAACATTCGTATACTTTGCCGAAATCCCAGAGTCATTCCGGCTCAACCAATTCGGTCCCCACTTTGCATTCTTGAGATAACCTGTTCATTTAAACAACTATTGGGGTATAAGCTACACTAGTTTAGTGAGAATTTTCTTAATTCCGTACCATAACAAACAAGTTATAATCAATCATATGCTATGCATGAACAAACACGTGAGCAAGCAATTATGCATGGGTATCCGGAACCCACACACAGAACGGATTTACGCCATTCATATCTTGGGTTAGGAATGGTATTGAGTCTACACGACAGCATATAGTCCCCAAGCCCTCGGCTCTTAGCACTCAACTCGGCTAGGCTCATCCAAGAATGCATCCACATGCGCCTTAGTACTCCTGAATGAGCTCTGGCACCGGGCTCATTATCCAAACGAGGCATCAACGGACCATACCGATTGACCTGCGTAGCAGTAGCATGCTACCAAATGCAATATGTTCGATGCGATGCATGACCAATTTAATTTTTGCTTAGGTAAAAAATATTTATACATTCTTTAGAGTGACTAACCAATATCACACATATAACAGAAATAATATGAACGGTGCAGTTATCCAATCAAATCGTGGTTTCGATATGCTTTAGTATTCTTTGGCATACATTCATCACAGTCTCATCATATCTCCCATCCCTATTCATATCGATTTTTATCTTGTTCCTATAATTCTAATATAACTAACTACAAGCACAATCAAGGTAACAAAACAAGGAGAAAACTCACTCGGCCATTGGATCACCGGTCTTCTAGTAATAATAATTCGGTGGCAGAGAGAATCGTCAATTTCGGGATCTCCTAAAATGGAAGAAATATTCTAATAAGTATTTCAACTCAAATAATCCAAACGATTTTATACGAACTATCAAATTCTTAATTCTTGTCTTAAGCGGGAATTCCAACTTAAAACGGCCATAACTTGATCATTTTAACTCGGAATCTCGCAAATTATATATCGATTCTACCTGCTTCGAAAGATCTATCTATTTCTAATATTATTTTCAAGTTTTGAAAACTTTGAAGCTTCGAAAAGTTCGGATCAGATTAGGACAGCAACAATTTTAATTTCCAAAAAATAGTTTTGTAAATGTTTGTAATGTTCCTACTATATAAATTAGCTATACATGCAATATGAGTGATTTCCTAACATGAATGACATGAGATGAGCTTAATGTATGCATGATCTTGATGATTTTGCTAAAGAAAATTTTATAACTTTTTATTTTGCAAAACCATAATAACAACTTACTTATGAAAAATCTAGTTTTCTAACTTTGATCATTTCCATTTGTTTTGGATTTGTTACTTAAGAAAATATAATTATTTTGTCAAAATTGAGTCTTCATTATATATATTACTTATGACCTTCATTTCTACATAAAAATTTCCATTTTACACTTTGTAAACATGTTTTCAAATAGGGTTGATTCCAAAATCCGAATTTGGTAAAAATTGGTTTTTGAGTAATTCCTTTAAGTAAAAATCATTTGATATTTAGAAAATTAGGGCTCAATCATACATAACCACTAAGGACTTCATTCTTACACAAAAATTTTCATTTTACATTTTGCAAATATGTTTTTAAATAAGCTTTTCACAAAAATCCGAATTTTGGAAATTTTCATTTCTTGCATATTTCTTATGAGAAAATTTATTTAATGCATCAAAATTTCAAGCTTTACTATATCTATTGTCTAAGGACTTCATTTAACACATAAAACTTGCAATTTGAGCTCAAATACTAAGTGATTACATATGCATCATCTCAAATTACGAATTTGACAATTTGATCACTAACTCAAAATTTTCCATTTTAATTTCATTACTTGTTTTACATATTACTCATGCCTAAACTCGTTTTAACTTGTAAAAATCATTGCTTAATGATATCTATTACCTATATACTTCATTTTTCACATAAAACATGAGTTTTGGAGTTGATAAATGGGTTTTAAAAATTGGTCTTGGTTGGGATCCGAATTTAGAAAATTTATTTTTGGTCATATCTTTTGATTAAATCTATCTGAGCTCATGAAAATCCATTCCTTACATATCCTATCTTAAGAGCCCTTCATTTCTTAAATAAAAACTTCATTTTTGAGTTGGAAAACATGTTTTTAAAATAGGCCTTGGCCAAAATCCGAAAATATAATTTTTATTTTGAAAATAACTTTTGAAAATCACTTTTGATTCTTGTAGAAAGAAGTTTTGATGATATACATATATTAAGCCTTCATTTTCTTAAGTAAAAATTACATTTTGACACTTGGAAAGTGGTTTTTAAATAGGGGTCTTGCCAAAATACGAATTTCACAATTTTGTTCAAGTTCAAATCTAAGATCTACACATAATATGAACATACATCTAAATGAAACCCATGATAATAAATTTTAAACTCATAGATCTAAACTTTGCTCATCAAAATCATTCATTTATGTTATCTATATCCTAAGCCCTTCATTTTAAATGGAAAATACATATTTTGAAGTTGAAAAACCAATTTTCTAAATATGGTTTCATTTTTATCCGAATTTCCAAAAGTTATTTTTGTTGAAAATAAAATAGAACTTGAGTTTTCTAAAACATTCCTACTATTATCATGCCACTACAAGTTGTTCATGAACATAAACAAAGGTCTAATACATTTATGAACTCAAAACACTAGATTAGTCTTTTAAACTAGTTTTAAATGCATGAATCACTAAGATGAATATGTGGATAATAGATCTATGCATAAAAATAAAATAAACAAAATAACAACATAAAGATCTATGGCATAAACAAAATCAAAGCTACAACAAGTTAGATCTACAATATATATCAACTTTAAACAAGAAAATAATTGAAATACAAGATAATAAAAGTAAGAAAAGGAGTGTTTCATTTTTGGCATCATCATCCTAAGCTTTTAAGCTTATGGAAGGTCATTTGATGCATGAAACCTTCATTACACTTTACCTATATCACCTATGGAGCTTTGGGAAGAAGATTTGCTTAGAAATCTTTAAGAATGAAGTGTGGAAGCCATGGAAGAAGAAGGGGGCAGCTTGTTTTTCATGGAAAACAAGAGAAAATGAAGAAGAAAGAGAGGAAAAATGAGAGAGAAAAGTTAATGAATGAAAGAGGGAAAGTGAGTAAATGAAGGAGTGAGAGAAAATGAGTGTTTTAATTGAATAAAAGAAGAAAAAAATAAAAAAAGGCAAAAATGAGGAGGGGGCTGGCGTGATTTGTGAAGAGAAGGAGAGAGGAAATTGTTGAAGTTTGACTCAAAATTGAATTGTATAATGGGAGTAAATAAAGGACAATGGCAGCCATAAAGAAGGTCAAAATCTGCCATGAAGTGTGGGTTAATGTGTGAAAGATTGAAGTGAAAAGGAAGTGATATGTGTAAGGTGTACTTAAAGGTATGGGTTGTAAAAGTACTTTCTTAATAAAATAAATTAAAATTGAAAAATTTATTCCAAATATTTGTAGCAGATTTTTCATAATTAAAATTAAATAATTATTTGAATTATTTTAGTATTTTAACAATTATGTTACTGGTATGATCAAAATATGCGAATATGGGCTATAAATAATTTTTTATAATCCGAAAAATTCTAAAAAATTATTTTATGAAAATAAAAATATTTTTAAAATATTTTCCAATTATTAAATCAATTTATTTTATTTTTAGTATCGGGTCTTAAACAGAATCTGATCTCATAAAGACGTGAAACGAACTAAATTTTAGAAAAACAAAATTTTCTATAACATATAAAATATTAATCTAAAAATATAAGGCTTTATAAGAATAATAAAATTTTCAAATGAAATAAAAATGAATAGTCCAAAAGACTAATCAATTGCCAGCAATAATAGAAATACGATAAAAATGTTATAACTGTAACTTTTATAGTCCGAAAAATTTCATAACTGATATATTTGGAAAGCTTATGAAATTACGAGTCTAACGGTACGATTGGTATGTTTTTGATGTCTTGAGCCCCAGGACACGCTTTTCGAAGTCTGTATCAGAACGGGTTCGAATTAGGTCAAACATTTATCAATTTGATATTTTTAAACAAACTTATATTACTATGAGCTATCTACATATTTAGCTACTCCTCGGCCTCTAGGGTTAGAGGCACTAAGTTGCCGGACTTAGGCTATTGCATTCTGGTTAGCGTTTCCAGGTGATTTTCCGGTTTAGATCATTGCTAATTTGGAAACTGATATTTTATGTTTATACAACGTATTTACTTTGAGAAATTTATTTTACATTTCATTTTTGTAAGTATTTAATATCTCTTAATGTTTTAGGTGTTCTTGAATTGAGTTTTATTTTCGAAAGTCAATCGTTATTTGCTTTTTAATAATTTGTTTTTGGGCTTTATATTACCTGTTTTTAAAAGCCAGAGTTAAATATGGAATTTTTCGTACGTAGTGGTTTTGAATTTGAAGACCACTGAGTTTTTATTTTATTTTTAAAGATTTTCATTTTCTCATGATTAAGAAATTTTTGGATTCATTCATGATTTAGGACTTGTCGAAATTCGGTTTTAATTTGGAGTGATTTTTAGGGTTTATTTTCGAAGTTCATCTTGGAATTATTTACTGAAATTTTCCGGGGCTCACAACACCTAACCCTGAATGGAGGGGTAAATCCAGTAGATCATATGTATTGCTTGATCACTTACTTGATGCATTCATATGCTCGATTAATAACTTGTTTGAAACTATTTATAGAAGTATGTTGATTCAGAAATATTCTCACTAAGCTAGTTATGCTTATACTCTGATAGATCTTTGTTGTAACAGGACTATATCTTTTATGCCCAAAGACTTCATATACTCGAGAGGGATGATGTTTTAGAAAAACTTCTGGAAATCTTTTGAAGATCTTAGGTTAAATATCCTTTAATGTCCTTTAGTATTAGTATTATTTTATTGTGAGAAAGATTAAGTTGATATTATGATTGTTTGGAGAATTATAAGAGAAAAACCCCTAAGATGATGTAAGAATTATATTCTCTTAATGATAAATTGGATGATTATTTAGATTCTTGTATGCTATATTTACTATCTCAAACTATACATCCCACCGGTGTCTCCTATAGTTGTGATAGATGCCTTACATATGGTGTTGAAAACTTTCGCATGACTTCGGGAAGTCATTCTTAAGTTTTAATACCTTATGTGGCGGATTGCCATGTTTAGGGTACCATTAGGGGCATGACACATAGCCTACCTTATGGCCCTCAATACCTATCTGAAGCAAATTCCTTCGAATAGGATCATGGTAAGTACCTCGTACAACAGGGTTACCCACTCACCCCTTATAGACTAATCAATAAGACAGAAAAAAAGACAAGGAATGTTAAAAACACTATATATTAAGACCTATAAATTATCTTATTCATGGAGACACCACAAAAATTGAAACAGCATATGACAAACTTAATTTTAGTCAAAGGTTACAAATAATATGTTTGAGTTTTTTTATTTTTTTAAATATGTATAAACAATTTGGCTTAATTTGAATCATACGATTATGCTTGGAATCCTGAATCGAATTGTGAACAATTTACTCATCACCAAATCATTTTTAAAAAAAAAAATTGGTATGGTTTGCTTCGATCCAATTTGGTTCATGATTAGGTATTATTTTTAATAGTCCTAATTCTACACACAAAATAAGCAGGTTCTCAAACTTTTAATGTAATTTGAGATTATTTCTTAATTGAACACATTAAGTTTTCATTTATATTCATCAAACACTTGATGTTTTTGTTTTTAGCATTCATGAGACATTGTATTGTATTATGTGCAATTTGAATTTTCTTTTTTCATTAGATGTTACAACTTAGAGAAAGAAGAACCAAACCTGGTATAACAAGATGTTTGTGCGATTAGATCAAAGTAAACTTGGTGTATGCGCATTAAATTTTATTTGTTCATTATAAAATTCCTTATAAATGTTAAAAGTATTCCTTTTAATGCACAAATTAAAATGCTATAGAAATGACAATATTTTTTTTTCAAATATTAAAAAAAAAAAATATTGATAATCTACACAAATCCACACCCACACACGCACAACCCGCACCCTCAAATCAAAAAGAAAAAAAAAAAAAAAATTAGACGCGAGCTGATAATTAGATTTTATGCCTTTAAGAAAGGAAATGCCTCACACACACACATACACACATGTATATGAAAAAAGGCTAATCATCAATAACATGCAGTACATTGCGACAATGAAAAAAAATGTTTTTTTTTTTTTTTTTTCTTTATGTAATCACAGTCTATATCTGTCCGTAATTATTGATATTTCAGTCATTTATTGCATATAAACGGCTAATGGCTCGGAAAAGAATAAAAAAAGCCCAATCATTTTAACTCAATTATATAGTTATTTGTTAAATGTCAAATTTATTTCAGTAATTTATTGCATATAAACGGCCAATGGCACGGAAAAGAATAAAAAAGCCTAATAATTTTAACTCGATTATATAGTTACTTGTTAAATATCAAATTTGGTAAAATTTAATTTGATACCTGAATTATAAAATTATCAATTTGATATCTAATCAAATTTTTTTGTAGTTATTTTTATTACCTTCTTAATACCGTTTGTTTTATTTGCTAATATAGAAAGATCAGCAGATTATTGAATTTTTACTATTTCTATTTCTATTTCTCTCAACACTATCTAGTACTCGCAGCGTGCATTTTTCACATCAAGAGATAAAGCAAATGGTGTTAGTATGACGATCAAAATAATGATGAAAAGTTTAAATGTGTATTAAATTGACTACTATAAACTACAACTATCAAATTAAAATTTTGTGTAAAGTTTGGATATTAAATTTAATTTTTTTTTTTCGGCATAAACTCTCTATATACGATCAATAAAACTGAAACGCTGACTTAGTTTTGGATATGTTTGACGTATGTCTTGAATTATTATATACCGTTATATAATGAAAAAAATGAATAAAACAAATTACAAAGGATTCTTAGAATACCCTATTACGAGCAGGTGTAGTCGGTTCGGGTTGAATTCAAAAGGTCATTCCCAAATTTTGAGGATTTGTTCGATTGTTTCTAAAGAGTAGAATGTAAGACTGGAGTTCCCGTTGTACCATATAACCGGGGCATTATAACCATACGTATCGTTGTCCACAGTGCCCTTACTTAAATTTGCCTTGCCCTATTGACTTCGACTCGATTTGAGTTCAAGCATGATCACATATGAACCTATTTATGCATATGCGAATTAGAAGATTTAAAAAAACAAAGGCAATATATATATATACGTGTGTGTAAATCTCAGCACTGAGTTAAATTAGTCGAAACCTATCGGGTCATGGCTCCAAAAAGACCTAGCCCATAATCAGCCTAATCTAGGGTGGGCCAAGTCGTGTCAGGCCAATTCCGAGCCTACTGCCAGTTCATTAGCCAGTTCATGGCCAGTTTAACCAACTCATATTTTTTTTCTTTTTTTTTTTTAATTTAAAAAATAACTTAGAAAGATAAAAAGAAAATTGAAACAAAATAAGATTAATTTAAAAAAATTAAAATTAAATAAAACAACTTTTAACTTCATATATAAGATCTATTTGGCAATTTACTTTTTCTTGTCTTCTTTCGATTTGTTTGAAAAAGCACGTTTGGATAAAAAACAGTTTTAAAAAATGATCAATGATTTTACAAGCATGTCCTCAAATTAATGAATTAATTCTATTTTTACCCTGAAGACATCGTACCCTCTGTTGGCATCGTCTTTACCACACAGGAGTAGTTAACATGCCAATTAATTACTTAAACCTCCAAATTTTCAGAGAATCTCATATTCCTCCCAAAGCTGCTTCTCCCAGTGTATATTCCATCTTCACTGGCACCAATTTTCGATCACTCACGGGACAAACAGTCCACTTGTAAGCTCCGGAAAATTTCAATAAATAATTCTAAGATGAACTTCGAAAATAAACCCTAAAAAATCACTTCAAATCAAAACCAAATTTCAACTAGTCCTAAATCATGAACGAATTCAAAACTTCTTAATCTTGAGAAAAATGAAAATCTTTAAAAATAAAATAAGAACTCAATAGTCTTCAATTCCAAAACCATTACGTACGAAAAAATTCCATACGTAACTTCGACTTATAAAATCGAGTAATAGAAAACCCAAAAACAAAATTATTAAAAATAAATAATGATTGACTTCGAAAATATAACTCAATTCAAGAACTCCGAAAACATTAAGAGATATTAAATACTTACAAAAATTAAATGTAAAATAAATTTCTCAAAGTAAATATGTTGTATAAATATAAAATATCAGTTTCCAAATTGGCAAAAATCTAAACCAAAAAATCACCCGAAAACCCTAACCGGAATGCAATAGCCTAAGTCCGGCAACCTAGTGCCCCTAACCCTAGAGACCGAGGCGTAGCTAAATATGTAAAATGGCTCATAGTAATATAAGTTTGTTTAAAATATTAGATTGGTAAATTTTTACCTAATTCGAACCCGTTCGGATACAGACTTTGAAAAGCGTGGTCCCGGGCTGGAGATATAAAAAATATACCAATTGTACCGTAACTCGTAATTTCATAAGATTTTCAATATATCAGTTATATAAATTTTTCGGGTGTTAAAAGTTACAGTTATAACCTTTTTATCATAATTTCTATTATTACCGGCAATTGATTAGTCTTTTGCACTATTATTTTTATTTTATTACAAAATTTTATTATTCTTATAAAACCTTATATTTTTAGATAAATATTTTATATGTTATAGAAAATTTTGTTTTTCTAAAATTTAGTTCGTTTCGGTCTTTACGGGATAGATTCTGTTTAAGACCGATACTAAAAATAAAATAAATTAATTTAATAATTGAAAAATATTTAAAAATATTTTTATTTTCATAAATAATTTTTTAGAATTTTTCGGGTTATAAAAATATTATTTATAGCCCATATTCGCGTATTTGATATACCGGTAACATATTTGTTAAAATACTAAAATAATTCAAATAATTATTTAAATTTAATTATGAAAAATCTGCTACAAATATTTGAAATAAATTTTCTAATTTATTTTATTTTAATTTATTTTTTAAGAAAGTACTTTTACAACCTATACCTTCAAGTACACCTTACACATATCACTTCCTTTTCACTTCAATCTTTCTACACATTAACCCACACTTCATGGCAGATTTTGACCCTCTTTATGGCTGCCATTGTCCTTTATTTACTCTATTTTGACTAAAATTAATTATATTTCAATCCTTCTTCAAAAATTTACATTACACATTAATTATACAATTCAATTTTGAGTCAAATTTTAACAAAACCCTCTCTCTCCTCTCTTTACAATTCACGTGCAGCATGGCTTCTTTGGCTGCCTTGTTTTATTTTTTCTCTCATTTATTCAATTAAAACACTCATTTTCTCTCTCTCCTTTATTTACTCACTTTCTCTCTTTCTCTCATTTTTCTCTCTTTCTTTCTTCTTTTTGTTCTTGTTTCTTTAAGAACACAAGCTGCCCCTATCTCTTCCATTAGCTTCCACCCATATTTCTTGAAGATTTCTAAGCAAATCTTCATCTCAAAGCCTCCATAGGTGATATAGGTAAAGTGTAATGAAGGTTTCATGCATCAAATGGCCTTCCATAAGCTTAAAAGCTTAGGATGATGATGCCAAAAATGAAACTCTTTTTCTCCACTTTTATTATCTTGTATTACAATTATTTTCTTGTTTAAAGTTGATATATATTGTAGATCTAACTTCTTGTAGCTTTGATTTTCGTTTATGCCATAGATCTTGTTATTTAAGTTGTTATTTTTGTTATTTCTTATGATTTATACATAGATCCATCATCCACATGTATTCATGCACTTATAACTAGTTTAGAAAACTAGATCTAGAGTTTTGAGTTCATAAAATGCATTAGACCTTGTTTTATGTTCATGGATGACTTGTAATAGCATGATGATGGTAGGAAAGTTGTAGGAAACTCAAGATCTATTTTATTTTCAACAAAAACAACTTTTGAAAATTCGGATGAAAATGGAACCATATTTAGAAAAGTGGTTTTTCAACTTCAAAATGTGTATTTTTCATTTAAAATGAAGGGCTTAGGGTATAGACAACATAAATGAATGATTTTGATAAGTAAAGTTTAGATCTATGAGTTTATAGTTCATTACCATGGGTTTCTTTTAGATGTATGTTCATATTATGTGTAGATCTTAGATTTGAACTTGAACAAAAGTAGTGAAATTCGTATTTTGGCAAGACCCATATTTAAAAACCACTTTCCAAGTGTCAAAATATAAATTTTACTTAAGAAAATGAAGGCTTAATATATGTATATCATCAAGACTTCTTTTTACAAGAATCAAAAGTGATTTTCAAAATAAAAATTCTATTTTCGGATTTTGGTCAAGACATATTTTAAAAACATGTTTTCCAACTCAAAAATGAAGTTTTTATTTAAGAAATGAAAGGCTCATAAGATAGGATATGTAAGGAATGGATTTTCATAAGCTTAGATAGATTTTATCAAAAGATATGACCAAAAATAAATTTTCTAAATTCGGATCCCAACCAAGACCAATTTTTAAAACCCATTTATCAACTCCAAAACTCATGTTTTATGTGAAAAATGAAGTATATAGGTAATAGGTATCATTAAGCAATGATTTTTACAAGTTGAAATGAGTTTTGATGAGATTAATGTGTAAGACAAGAAATAGAATCAAGAGGAGAAAATTTTGAGTTAGTAGCTAACTTGTGAAATTCGTAATTTTGAATGAAGGCCATAAGAACACCTATTATCCAAGCTCAAAATGAAAGTTTTATGTAATGAATGGAGTCCTTAAGTAATAGGTACCATAAAGTCTTAAATTTTAATGCATTAAACAAGTTTTTCCCAAAGGAATCATGCAAAAAGTGGATTTTCTAAAATTCGGATTTTTGAGTAAATCATATTGGAAAACATATTTGCAAAGTGTAAAATGCAAATTTTTGTGTAAGAATGAAGTCCTTAGTGGTTATGTATGATTGAGCCCTAATTTTCTAACTATCAAATGATTTTTACTTAAAGAAATCACTCAAAAACATTACTTACAAAAATTCGGATTTTGGAATGGACCAATTTTAAAAACATGTTTACAAAGTGTAAAATAGAAATTTTTATGTAGAAATGAAGGTCATAAGTAATATATATAATGAAGACTCAATTTTAACAAAAATAATTATATTTTCTTAAGTAATAAATCCAAAACAAATGGAAATGATCAAAGTTAGAAAACTAGACTTTTCATAAGTAGTTGTTATTATGGTCTTGCAAAATAAAAAGTTGTAAAATTTCCTTTTAGCAAAAATCATCAAGATCATGCATACATTAAGCTCATCTCATGTCATTCATGTTAGGAAATCATTCATATTGCATGTATAGCCAATTTATATAGTAGGAACATTACAAACATTTACAAAACTATTTTTCGGAATCGGAAACCGTTACTGATCAGATCTGATCCCTCTGTTCGAGACCTAAATTTTTCAAAACTTAAATATAATATTAGAATTAGATAGATCTTTGAAGTAGATAGAAATCGATATATAATTTGCGAGATTCCGAGTTAAAATGACCAAGTTATGGCCGTTTTAAGTTGGAATTCCGCTTAGGACGAGAATTACGAATTTGATAGTTCGTATAAAATCGTTTGGATTAGTTTGAGTTGAAATACTTATTAGAGTATTTCTTCCTTTTTAGGTGATCCGAAATCGACGATTCCCTGCCACCGAATTATTATTACTAGAAGACCGGTGATCCAATGGCCGAGTGAGTTTTCTCCTTTTTGTTACCTTGATTGTGCTTGTAGTTAGTTGCATTAGAATTATAGGAACAAGATAAAAATCGATATGAATGGGGATGGGATATATGATGAGACTGTGATGAATGTATGCCAAAGAATACTAAAGCATATCGAAACCATGATTTGATTGGATAACTGCATGTTCATATTATTTTCTGTTATGTGTATGATATTGGTTGGTCACTCTAAAGAATGTATGAATATTTTGACCTAAGCAAAAATTAAATAAATTGGTCATGCATCGCATCGGACATATTGCATTTGGTAGCATGCTACTCCTACGCAGGTCGATCGGTATGGTCCGTCGATGCCTCGTTTGGATAACGAGCCGGTGCCAGAGCTCATTCAGGGGTACTAAGGCGCATGTGGATGCATTCCTTGGATGAGCCTAGCCGAGTCGAGTGCTAAGAGCCGAGGGCTTGGGGACTAGATGCGGTCGTGTAGACTCAATACCATTCCTAACCCAAGATACGGAGGCGTAAATCCGTTCTGTGTGTGGGTTCCGGATACCCATGCATAATTGCTTGCTCACGTGTTTGTTCATGCATAGCATATGATTGATTATAACTTGTTTGTTATGGTAGGAATTAAGGAATTCTCACTAAGCTAGTGTAGCTTATACCCAATAGTTGTTTAAATGAACAGGTTATCTCAAGAATGCAAAGTGGGGACCGAATTGGTTGGAGCGGAATGACTCGGGATTTCGGCAAAGAATACGAATGTTTGAAGTTATCAGCTAGTTTATGACTTGTCATGTAATAGTTTATGTAGGGAAGTCTGTGGAAATGTAATTGGAGTTGAATGATTTGTATTTTGAAGTGTAGTGATTCGTATATGAAGTATAGTGATTTGTATCGAAAGTATAGTGGATTGTATTTTCTTTACATTGTTACTCAATTGTATCAACATAAAATGTATCATTCCGATGTGTCTCCTTTATGTGTTAGACGCCTTGTACATAGTATGGAAGCCTTCGCGTGACTGAGTGGTCATTCTTAGGCTTTAATATTATGTACGGCGGACTGCCACGTTTAGGATACCCTTCGGGGTGTGACACCACTATTTTTGGATTATAAATCACTGCTACCAACGGTGGAATTACACCACCATCAATAGCCAATTCGAACCACACACACAGAGACAGAGAGAGAGAGAAGCAGCCAGGGAGACGGGAGACAGTGACATGCGAGGAGAAGGACGACAACGATCGAAGAGACGGAACCACTAATCTTTCCGTCGGCTTCACATAGTCATCAACACCAACGCAAGTATTTCCTCTGCACATGACATCTTCTCTTTTCCAGCTATGGAGGATTATCTTCTCCTTTTCTAGTTTGTGGGTCTGTTTTAGGGTTTGTTTTTTTTTTTCGTATTTTTATATCTATTTTGCTTATGGTAACCAGGTGCACCGATGGTGTTGCACACGCCACGCCATGCCACAAACACTGATTGCCCAAAAACCAACGGTGTTGTACTTTTTTACCCTAAATTCAACCACATCGCTCACAACACCACAAACCTCATAAGTTCAATGAACGGAATGCATTCACCTACCTACCTATGTTTTGTTAAATTGACTTTTGTATTATTTTTTTGTCGGCTTGTCCTTTCACTGTTTGGCAGCTTTATAAAGGGTCTGTTTCCTTATTGCCTTATTTTGCTTTATTTTTTACTTGATGGTTTTTCTTTAGCTTTCTAGTCTTGTCCATAATAAGGGTCACGCACAAGTTAGGGAAATAAAATAAAACCCTTAGCATTATGGGTTTAAATAGTAGTCTTGGTTAAAACAACCCAAATTCGATTTATCCTATTGGTACTTACAATATGTGATAATAAAAAAGAAAAAAAAAACCATTTCCGTTGGAATTGTTTATGGGGTCTAAAAGTGAATTTAATTTAACCATAGGAAGTATCAGTTTGTCTTTGCATTAGGAGCTGTGTTGTAATTTAACCATATGAATTATGGCTTTTACATAAATGGGGAGGTTACAAAAATATGACGACATTTTAATGAATGATGGTGATGATCATATAATCTTTATCTTTTCCTTTACAGGAACTTTTATTAACATATGAAAATGATCGTACTGTTAAGCTTTTAGCAAAATTTGGTCCAACATTTGCGATAATCTAGGCATTTAATTTTAACAAAAAATCCATGAGTGCGAATAACTATCTAGTTGATCAATATACTTTTTTGACCAAATATTTGGTCATTGTTTGACAAAAGCCAATCATGCATGCCATATAAATTTAACTTAAATTCTTAAAGTACCTAAAAAAAAAAACATTGAGCTATTACAATGTGTAATAAAAATGAATTTAATTGTTTTCATCGAATCTGTTCATTAGTTGTCATAATACTAATATTGTGTTGGCATATCTTTGAGAGTGTTCAAGGGTTATTTTGTGATATGGAAGGTCTTTTAGATGGTGGAGTGGAATTTTTGAAGTAATTATTTTGTTGTAGGTGACATCCATATTAGTGCAGTCGGTATGCAAGGCATCTCATTGTAGTCATCGTAAGTAAAGATCAGTGATTCTCGTAGCGTATCGTGCATATACGACTTTCTTCTGCTATTTTCTTGTTTTATTTTTTTTTTTGGGAAATATGGCTCATAGGATCAATTGGAGCTCGGAGGAAATAATTATTTTCGTTGACTTGTGTTTGGAGCAAGTTAGGTTAGGAAAAAGTGGCAGTGGCCACTTGCAGCCTGTTACTTTTCGAGAAGTAGGTGTGAAATTCGAGGAAATTATGGGAAAGAAATTGACCCTAAAATAATTGCGGAACAAGTGGGATTCTTTGCGAAACCAATGGGTAAAGTGGAACTGGCTGAAGCGCTACGCGAACACAGGGGTCGGATGGAATGAAGTGGTTTAAACCTATGAGGCATTGGATGAGTGGTGGCGTGCAGCAGATGAGGTAAATGTCGAACCAATAAGTTTTGTAACTGTTTCATTACGAATTAATCAATAGAACCACTTAAGTTACAAAATACTTTTTCTTTTTGTATTGCAGGAATACAAGAGGAGCCACAATGGAAGTGTTCTTTACTTTCGGACACGGGGATTGCAGTACAAGGAAAGCCTTAAGGAAATGTTTAGTGGCACCAAGGGGATCAACGACAAGTTATGGGCACCATCATCATCTGCTCCCCCTCCACAAGATAGTCCAGAAGGAAGTGGAGATTCAGAGGGTGATCCACAATATTATGATCCTCAGGACAATTTGCTAGCAGTTGTAGATGATTCCAATAAAGATAGCTTTTTTCGAACATAGATGCATGCCGAGGAATCTTCTGTGAAAAGAAAAACATTTGTGTCTAATGTTAGAAAATGAGCAGGGAAGAAACAATACTCCAGAGAAGATATTACAAATGATTTAGGGGAGCTAATTGCATCTATGAAAGCAAGATCTTCTAGCAACTCTATGTCTGTATGTAGTGGCGACGATCCGCGGAGTATGAACGTAGCGATGGAAGAAGTGTGGATACTGCCTGCTATTCTACAGAATATCCAATTGGGCTTGGATGCTGTAGATGTCCTTACGGACCCCGATAAGCGTGTAGTTTTTGTCAGCTGCCCAAACTTGAAATAAAAACCAAATTTTTGCTATGAGAGATTGATAGGATGAAAAGAGCTAAACCATGATAACAACTTTTCTTTTTCTCATTAAGTGTATGTTAGACCGTGACGCTGATATATATAAGTTTTGGAAGAAAGTTTAACTTTTGTATTTTATTCACAATGTTCATATATGTTAGTTGTTATTGTTATTACCTTATTCCTAAGATTGCTATGTAAATAGTCCTACGTTTGTCAATTGACGTTCAATTTCACAGGGGCACAAATGGATTGTGCGTTTGAGGAAGATGTAATGAAATTGTCAATGATATATCTGCTAATGGAGGAGTACTTACACAAAAGCACACCGTGCTACAATTCAAGAAGGAGAGGGTCGGACCTTATCCATGAGCTACTCAATCATAACAATCTAAGATGGTGTCAAAACATGTTCAGGTTGAACCTAGACCTGTTTCATTGATTGTGTGTAACCTTGCAACAACATGGGCTTGTTTTGTTTAGAGGAGTTGCTATAAATGAAAAATTAGGGATATTTATGTTTATCGTCGGACATGGAGCTACAGCGAGAGTAGTTCAAGAGATGTTTCAGCATTCGTCGGAGACGGTATTCCGACACTTCAATGACATCTTCACAGCAGTAGTGGAATTGTCGAAAAACATAATAAAACCTACGTATCCTGACTTTCCTGACATTCTGTAAGCCTCGGTTTTCCTAGTAGTCAAGTAAACTTCGGAAACAGAAAAACAAAACCCTAAATTGGTCTAGTTTAGGCTTTATGAGAGAAGCTTAGAAACCCTAGATCTGACTTTCTTTCGGTTTCATATCAAAAGAAGTTTTATAAAATAAATTAATGTGAATTATTGTTTTAAAGTATATTTCAAACCTTAGCAAGTTTTAATTTCAGAAAAATTTCTATTCTGGGCCTTCCCGAGCTCAATTACGGAAAAGCAAGCCCCAAGACTAGAAACTCAGAAAAATATTCCATAATATTTATTAGAACCGAAATTTTATAAGGATTTCAAAAATATAAGTTTTATAATTTTCTGGGCTATAAAAATTATAGTTATAGCATTTTTCCCATATTTTCTTTACTACCGGTAAAATAAATGTCTTGTCTACTATTTACCACTATTCACAAGTACAACCTACACTACACACTACCCATGCCCTAGTCTTACATCTTTACAACTACTCATTATATTTTCTTTTCCAAGACAATTTTGTTTCTTACTAAATTATTACATTTATTACAAACAAACCCTAATATACTTAATATATAAACTCATTTTCATTCTCTCTCTTCATTTCTACTCTTTCAAAATTTTTTACAAAGTGAAAAACACTCTCTTCTCCTCTCCTTGTGCCGTGAACCCCACCACCTCCCCTCCTCCCCCCCAACCTCATACACTCACTTTAAGTCCATTTCTTCTTCATTTTCTCCTTAGGTAATGATTTTTAGCTTTACTACTACTTAATCTTGTAATGGCAAGATTATTCATGTGTGTTTTTACTTTAAATCCCCATAAGCAAATGCTAGGGATAAGAAAACACTAATACATGAATATCAAGCCATCACAAGAGTAGATCTTGTGTTTGATGAGCTTTTGTTGAAATATTATCATGTTCATGCATGTAAAAGTAGAGACTTGCATAGAAAATATGTGTTCATGCTTTTAAACTTATTTTCATGCACTATAGGTAGTAGATCTAACATTTAGACACTCATATTTTTTTGACATTCATGTTCATATAGATATTTTGTGTTTTCATGCATTAATGTTCATAAAGGTTTAGTCTTATATATATAAATGTGATAGTTGGTAGATTTTTATGAAGATGAGACAAAGAACTTAAAAAGAAAAGGTTTTTGTTAGAAATGTTCAAAAGAAAATTCGTATGATTTTCAAGACTTAATTTAAAAACCCTTGTAACCATCTTGAAACTCATATTTTATACAAAAAATGAAGGGTATAAGTAATAGGTATCATTAAGTAATGATTTTTATAAGTTGAAATGAGTTTGGATATGAGTAATGTGTAAAACAAGTAGTGGAATCAAGATGGAAAATTTTGAGCTAAGTATTCAACTTGTAAAATTCGTAACTTTAGATGATGCCTATGTAAACACCTAGTATTCAAGCTCAAAATGAATGTTTTATATGCTAAATGAAGCCTTTAGGTAATGGATATAGTAAAGCCTTAAATTTTGATGCATTACACAAGTTTTCTCAAAGGAATTATTCGAGAATTGGATTTTCTAAAATTCGGATTTTTGAGAAAAGCTATTTAAAAACATACTTGCAAAGTGAAAAATGTAAGTTTTTATGTGGAAATGAAGGTCTTGGATAGTATAGATGATGAAAACTCATTTTTATTTAGATAACAAAGAAATTCTAAGAAAGAAATCCCAAAACACTAGTGAGATATCAAATTGGAAAATTGGATTTTCAAAAAGTAGTTATTATTGGAGTCTTGTGAGATTTAGGAGCTCTCAAAGTTTCATTATCGAAAATCATCAAGATCATGCATACATTGGACTCATCATATGTCATTCATGTTAGGAACTCATTCATATTTTATATATACATGAATCATCAACTAGATATATTTTAAACAAGTGTAAAACAATTTTTCAGAAATGGAAAAGGTTACTGATCAGATCTGATCCCTTTGTTCCATGACCTAAATGTTTTCAAACTTGGAAATAATATTAGAAATAGATAGATCTTTCAAAGTAGATAGAAATCGATATAAAATTTGCGAAATTCCGAGTTAAAATGATCAAGTTATGGCTGTTTTAAGTTGGAATTTCCGCAAATAGCGAGAATCACGATTTTGTTTAGTTTTGATACATAGTTTGGACTAGTTAAGCGACGAAGTTCTCATTAGGGTATTCTTATTTGGTAGGTGATCCCGAGATCGATGAATCCCTACCACCCGATTATTACTACTAAGAGACTGGCGTACTATGGCTGAGTGAGTATCACTTCTAATTTCAATTATTGCTTGTGATTGTAATGATAGTTGCACTAGTTACTTAGCAAAGACAAAAATGAATATGGATGATGGGGTTATTTAGGAATTATATTTGTCTGTTGTTGTTATGTGAATTTGAATTTAAAGAATATCGAAGCCGGGTGATAATTCATTGCTTGTATAGAGACGAGCTAAAATTGATTGTCTGCGAGTATTGTAGATCACTTAAAAGAATTGGTATAATTGATTATCAGACATCAAAGATAAATTTGAACTCATTCATATCACGATGGGGATGAAGCATTAGCATTTGTTGGTTTTTTGTGATCCATAAAACGAATATAGTTGGTTAATCGTAATCCATAAAACTAATATAGTTGGTTAACTGTGATCCATAAAACGAATATATATTAGTTAATCGTGATCCATAAAACGAATATATAAGTTGATTGACTGTGAGCCTAAAGGGCGTCGTACCACAGGATTCATTAATCTGCTAACCCGGGATGGAGGGCGCAAGTCCATCCACATATGAATTCACGTGTTTGATGCATTTCATTTGATTGATTAATCACTTGCTTGAATGTTATGTTTTAATTGCGATATGGAAGTTTTCACTCACTAAGCTAGTGTAGCTTATGCCCCTATAGTTTTTACTTGTTGCAGCACGAGTTCATTTGGCTTAGGCCAAGGCAGGCTACAGCTCAAGTACAGGAGCTAGGCATTTCCTTTAGAAGTTGTATTCAGTTTTGTTTAGACTTCCACAGAAAACCAAAATGACTCTGGATGACTAAAATGGACCTTTAATATTCTTTTGCGAGGGAATGCCCCTTAGACTTTGTAACTTTTATGTATGTGCTTTGATTTATTATCTAAGGCTACCGAATGCTACATTAAAATTCTTAACTCCATTGAATAGAGTATTCTATTATCGTAAAGGGACGCCTTACATCTGTACAAGACTCTCGAAGGACTCGGATAGTAATTCGAGAGTCTTATATGGCATGTGGCGGACTGTTACGTTTAGGATACCCCTCTGGAGCATGACACATTCCATCACATATACGATAGAGTGATAAATACTTCCCATTCTTCAAGGTTGTTATTTGTTTGTCGAATTCGCTCATACATCGATATTAATGTTTCCATGTATTAACAAACGTACTTTACAGGATTATATTAAAGCAATGGATGGAACTCACATTGTTGCTTATGTTCTAACTAATGATAGAATTATAAACACGAATAGAAAGGGTGAAGTTACACAAAATATGTTATGCGTTTGTGATTTTGACTATAGATTTACATTTGTAGCAACAGATGCAGATGGACAAAGTTATGATGCTAATGTATTGTCTCGTGTATTAGGTGATCCCCAATTCAACTTTCCACAGCTCGCCCCAGGTAAAACTAGTTAGAAAACGGCATTGCAATGTGTTACAATAAACTGTACATTCGTTTGATCTCCTATATCATAGAAATACTATTTGTATAGGAAAGTACTATTTGGTTGACTCAGGATTCCCAAATAAAAGTGGATTTCTAGCTTCGTATAAAGGAGAGAGATACCATGGGTCCGAGTTTCGATAGGGGTACCCACCAAGAAATCTAAAGGAGCTATTCAATTATACGTATTCATCTCTTCAAAACTTATTGAACAGATATTCGCAATATGGAAGAACAGGTTCTGTATTCTATATAGCATGCCTAATTATAAAATGAGCAAACAGATAAAAATAGTGCTTACTACAGTGGCTTTGCATAATTACATTTTAATGAATGATGGTGATGATCTATACGTCAATGATTTTTTTTTCAAGTGAAGAAGTTGTAGGAACTAATTGCTCTATAGTGAATGAGGCATATGGGAGTAGTAGTGTGACTAATTCAAGTGGTCATCGGTGGATGAATGGTGTACGAGATAGTATTGCTGTTGACTTATCAGCAAGACCACCTATAACTTAGATATGGTATCATCTAATGGCATGTACCTACTACTATGTTGTTCATCTGAATATATATTCATAAAATTGAAAAACCAAGTTGGTGAAATGACAATTACCTGATTCAATTGAATAATGAATAAAAAAATAACAACAATCGTACCCGTATTAGTTGTAGCAATTATAATAACAATGACAATAACAATAAAGTCATCATACAGCTAAAGTAGGAACACAACAGAGCAGACAATTTATCCATACAAGAGATTCCAAAAAGAAAGACAAACGAAAACACAACAAAACAGATAGTTTATCTAAACATGAGGTTGGAAACAGATACAGATCAGACAGCTTCATCTAAATAGCCTTTTTCGAACAGACACAGATCAGACAGTTTCCCAAACACCAGGTTACAAAACAGATGCAGATAGAGATACAGATACAGATACAGATACAGACGAGAAATAGACGATCCAAACAGACCCATAATTAGGCTAAAAAACATTCTTTAGCCCATTTGAAAAAAGAATTGTCCATGGTGTGCATTTATTTATACACAACTATATTTATTTGTAGCTGTAAATTAGCAACATAGGACTACAAGATAATCACCTTACTAACAACTCTATAAGGACAATAAGAAGTCCCACATCATTTAAAAAAAAAAAGCTCTTTAGTTAGAAATATATAAAAATACAACCATACAACTTTTTAATTGTATTTATTACTTGCGTTATTAAAAATAACAACATGTTTAATATTGTGAATTGTAGTAACTTTACACTATTTACATGTAAAATAGTTTAAATATTGTTTTTTCTATTTTTATTTATTTCTTTTTTTCCACCTTTCTTTTTTCCCCCTTTTTCTTTTATTTTGATTTTTTTTTTTATGGGATGACCTGACCCATCCAATGGGTCATACAAGTCGAAGGTCACCTAGCAATCTGTTGGGTCAATTGATGAGTTATGCCGTACGATCAAGCTGAGCCAACAACTCATGTCCACCAAGGTCCATGGCGGGTAAGGTCACAAGATAAACCTAACACATGCTGAGGTCTATGTATGTGTATAGTTGTTTAGAAATATTGGGATTAGTTATATTTTTATTGCATTTTAAAATGGTGTCCATGGGATTTACCTTGTTTGCTGTTTACTAGATGCATGGTTATTTATTTGCAGCCTTTATTTATTTATTCTTTGACTCTTTTTGTACTAATTTTCCTTTGAAGCACTTAAATCATCTTAAATTTAATTATATAAAATCCTTTTTGAGGTGAGGAGAATTTCCCTATGTCCAACGGGGAAACTTTGACAGTTGTATGTATTCTGTTTTTCTATCTTGAAAGACCAAATTATGCAGGTGTGCAACAAGATTATCATATCATTGATAAGCTTGACAGCCAAATGGACCGGCTATTGTAAAACCAAGAAGTAAGCACCAAAGTCAAGTAGAGCAAAAGGATCCTAATCTTGAAATAATTGTAAAGAGAGGGTCCATTTAATAATGTGTAACGAGTCTAATCTGTGGGGTTGGCTTCTTCTGTTCATATCTGTGCAACTGCCTTCATAAGAGGCAACAGTATCCATGTATCCATCATTTCTCTATTAATAGCAGGTGGCATAAAATAATATATATATATATATATATAGTATATATTGAGCACAATATATGGCATGCATATATAAATAGTAGTAATGAATAATTTTGCTATCCTTATTTTGTAAATATTATTACATTAAAAAATTTAATTGTTACTTTTCCACCATTGATTCAAGCAAGCATTCAGCATCTAATATTCAATGGAGCTTTTATTGCTGTCATGCAGTAGCCATACCCGTCATCACCTTCTTTCTGCAAAAGGGTCCATTTACTTAGTGTTCATAACCTAACGTAATTTCATCAGTGGTTGTTGAATGTGTATGTATAAATTCCTCGAACTTGAAGCCTATCCGACTCAAGTGTATTATTATTATATATGAATGTTTAATTTTCTTCGATGCTTCACTGTCACATTTTAGTACTGCCATATGAAAAATCGGGTTGTACCTGGTGCGACCATTGTGGTAAAAATATAAGGAGATAGGGGCCATAAGAAGATTAGCTTTACTTCTTTTGTTGCATTATCTGTAAAACTTTCTAATAAGTACTAAAGCAAATAAAATAAGATTTTGATTTTCTATAGTAAAGCGGCTCTAATCTGGATAGGGCCCTGCCCTAGATTAAGGCGACCTCAAAAATAGCAAAGCCTAAGAAATACGTCCAATTCGATACTATGAGGAAGAGGTACAGAGAGCTCAAACCTCTCATTAGGGGTGTGCACGATACGGTTCAGTACGGTTTGCCTGTCGAACCAAACCAAACCATAATTTAATCCGAACCTAATTATACGGTTTGGATCGTAAAAATTTTTAACCGAAAAAAAAACGGTTTGATATGGTTCGGTTAACGGTTCGCACTATTTCTATAAATAAATTAAAAATACAATCTATATTACGCAGCCATTGATCCCGATATATGCAGGATTTTTGTCGACGGCCTAAATGTATAATTTCTTTAGCATAAATAAGTGGAATTCATTATTCTACATTATCCTAAAGATATTAAATAATTCCTTTGCTTGGAATTTATGTGGATGTTTTTATCCGAGACGAAGTTTGCATGAAACATGTAGTTTATAAATAAGTCCATATATCAGTATACAGATTCAGGAATTAATAAGAAAAGAAAAGAGGTAGCTACATAATACCTATAGTTCCTCCAAGTTCGATGAAACAGACGTCCGTAGGACCTTCCTTTCTATCTACTGGTATCATAGCGGCACACTCAATCCACTCTTGAATCTCGTCGGCTGTATAAGGGATAACCTAATTGTAAAGCATCGAGAATGTGTGTGTGTGTATGATCAGATCAGGGTGGGCTGTGTTAAAAAAGATTCATCAAAACATCAAATCGAAAATAAATTTAAAACCTGAACAGTTTTCCCTAGATAATCACCCATTCTCTCTTTGTTAATTACTCATGCATATGAGTTTTTTTTTTTTTTAAAGTTTGATATGGTACAGTTCGGTTTGGAGTCGCGAATCGAACTGCGACCCAAATACATATAGACGAACCATACCATAAACCGAACCGTAAAAAAAAAAAAACCTAAATATACGGTTCGGTTCGATTTGATTCGGCTTACGTTCTGATCGGCTATTTTGCACACCCTTACCTCTCATGGCCTAATGCTTTGAGATAACAGTGAATTGAATTGGTTATGCTGATTAAGAATTAAAAGTTTTTCTAAAATTTTGTTTACTTCCTTTCGATCAGTTATAAGACTTAGAGAGCTTCTATTCTCCCATCAATAAGTCCATCCAATCGAATATTATATCGTCAAAACAAATATAATAATTAAAATATTAATTATTTTAGATGTTCGATCATGATTGAGTATGTATGAGTTGTTGGATTGTCAACAGAACCGATCCCGTCGAAATTAATGACGGAACCATAGAATTTTCTTAAGACTTATTGTACCAGAACAAATTAATCAAGCAATTTATAACTATTACAAAAGTTTTTGTTTAATAAATTTTGAATTATTTTGAATTAAATAATGTTTTATTTTAATTATTCCATATTTTTCTGTTATGGTCAATACTACAACTACTGATATTTTTAATTTTAGTAAAACAAATCATGTTAATATCCATAAAATCTCATTATATACGACAGACAATTAATGTATTTAATAAGGATCTTGAACAATATTTTTGGTTATTTTGGTTGTCATCAATATATTGAATATATATATTGAATTGTTATAATTGGATGTCTTTATATATAAATATTTTCTACTGATTTCTATTGTCATGTCTCGAGGGATACCCTAAATATTACAATCCACCGTACATAATACTAAAGCCTAAGAATGACTACCTTAGTTACGCAAAGGCTTCCATATCATGTACAAGGCGTACATCACAACCAATGGCACGTATTGGAGTAGCACAATTTACATTGATAACGATCAAGTTACAAGACAAAGAGAATACTTATCATAAAACATAAACATGGTTGATTATAATTCTTAGGGGCATACTGGTAAACCTCGAGATTTTTTTTTTAATACAAATAGAAATAGATGAAAATATAAAAATAGAAAATAGAATGATAATATGTCACTCAATCAAGACCTTAGAATTAAACCACAAGTAGAAATGAGCTTGTATATAATTTCAAACCCTAAAACAAAATTATCGAGATAGTATTTAAGATTACTAATAAGTTTCATAGTGGGTATAAAAACTCAAGATAAAGAAATAACCTAACTAAGATTTCAAACTTATTGAAAAGAAGATATTCGATAATGCTTATAATTAGAAAACGATAATTTATAGATGAATAGTTATAATTATGAATACACAATAAAAATATAAACAGATGTATAAATAAAATCTAGACTCCAAATAAATATTTGGATCACACTATTGTTGTAGTTAGGATATTCTTAAGCTATTGGAGCCTAAAACAAAATTAACCTAATAAGCTTAGGAAACTTTAATTGCGGGAGATAAAATTCTGAAAACAATTAATCGTGAAAACTTAAAATACAAAATTGTATCTTTTGACAATCTAAAATTTTTGTAGAATCTTATAAAAATACTTTTAGACAAAAACTCTCAAATATTCGCTAAATCGTATCCGATTAACCTCATAAACTACCTAAAATTTTAGATAAATATTATCTAATTATTAGTAATATATATACATGCAGGATTGGTTCCAAGTTGTATCAAATGTAAGGTTTGGATTGTCTTGATATATGAGAACCGGAATGCATGAAAAATCATCCAAATTGTCCACAAAGGGTCAACAAATTCAACTCATAAACAAATCAATTGTTGCCACTTCAACTTCCTCATTAAATGCAGCCAATCCAACTTGATAGAATAGTGCCCAAATGTAGACAATCGGAAGCAAACATCGGATGAAAACCGTCCTCTTCTTTCTCCTATATATATGTGTGTGTGTGTGTGTGTGTGTGTGTTTATGACTCTTAATGAATAAGCAAAAAAACTTCACTTAATTACCAAAGCTTCTGGGTCAAACAAACTCCCAACTAGCAACTAAATCAACCTAAGAACATAACCCAACTCATCCTAAACACCTCAGTTCGGATCAAAGCAAAAACGATACTAAAAAAAAACGCTTAAGTTGGTAACAAGGTAAGTTAATTTGTCTCGGCTTGTTATTTGTTAAAAACAATGATTTAAACTAACTTCTGATGATCATAGGATCATTACCAACTCAAGAACAAGCTTCGAATTCCACCGAATAGGCTCAATCAAGGTAAAATTCGGAAACCCCAGTTGTACTTTTCCAAATTCGAAAATTTAAGATCAAATACATGTAGGTGTGTTATGAGTTGAAGTATGTGTGTGTGTGTGTGTGTGTGTGTATAACATAGAAACACTTAGGAATAATTTGGAAATGATTAACGAAGAAAATTGAAGAAATACGAACTGTTTCATCGGAGAAGATGATAAACAATGTCAACACTGCTCATAAGCCGATAGTGTACACGCTCAATGCCAGCGGTGTTGAGATGGCTTACACTGAAACAAAAGTTATGTAAAATTATATTTTTATGTAAAATGAACGAACGCTGGCTAATTGGGGTTATATGCCTACATCGGCAGCGTATAGTCCAGCGTACGTGGGAAAGCTGGTGGCTTACAAGCCAGCGCAACCTGATATAAAACAAAATGTAAACTTAAGAATGCCAGCATCTGGATTTCAATGCCGGCGGCATTGGAGCCGACATACACCCATGTTTTTCCTACGAGAAGTCTGTATTACACGAACAAAAAATATATAATAAATATTAATAAACATATTATATATATATGTCAAAATAGAATTTACTAAGTAGATAAATAAATACAAATACTTTGAATAATAATATGTTTAATATTTGATAACTTCTAAAACCCTAAAAATTATAGGGAAATATTAAGTATTATTAGCAACTATAATTATCAAATATTTGTTTTATATAGATAAATAGGTAAGAACGGAAATTGAAACAAGCTAAATTTATGAATAATGTGAGTTCTAAAAATGACAAAATAATTGTATAAAGTAGATTAAGTGAAGCACGACGACACTAAACAATGGTAAACAGATATAAGTTACTATAATGAGTCAGATAAAGAATAACATAAAAATAGTAAT
Organism: Combretum micranthum; assembly: GCA_024138025.1. Taxonomy (NCBI): domain Eukaryota; kingdom Viridiplantae; phylum Streptophyta; class Magnoliopsida; order Myrtales; family Combretaceae; genus Combretum; species Combretum micranthum. The sequence goes on from JAMXBD010001239.1 coordinate 201,232, forward strand.
AATAACTATAAAATATAAACTTGCTAAATATCAATTTTTCGAATACCGGATAAATGTATATAAATATCAAGCAAGACCGAGATAAGCTACATGAAAATAAATATTAATTAATAATTGTTATCATAAGACCATTAAAGGACCAAAATAAGTAATAGAAACCGAGGCAAATATCAATTTAGGACACTAGACACATATATAAGTTTAGTTATATAATCTATGTTATATTGATGGATATTTTATTCATCTCAATGGGTAATTTTGATACCATAGAGGACCTTTCGGCAGATTCTACGACTAGTTACTATGAGCAGGTGAGTAATTCAGTCTATTATATACTGTTTGTGCTTGTAATTAGCTGAAAATATAATGCAAAGATAATAATATGAATGTTTTGATAGAAATGTGTTATGATCTGATTGTACAATTGCTAATCTACCATTACAAAAGTGATAATACAATGGTATGATGATATAAAGTAGTATGATAATTATTGTGTGTAATGTATGACCACCATGAAACTAAATAAGAACTATTGACTTATTAAAATAACCTGGTCATGCATTGCACGTACTGCATTATTGCATATATAAACGGGTGACAGCCTGCTACATATCAATATTTCGGTTCTCTGTTAATGCTTGGTTTTTCTAAGGTGTTAGTTCTTCCAAGGTTTTCTTTGTTCCGTCGGTTCTACGGGAATTAAGTGGCAATGAAGAATGCTGCCCGTAGCATCGTTGTGAAATGATTAATACTTAAGGAGTTTCTAAAGATGGATACAGGAAATGGTCAGTTAAAGCAGTTATTAAATTCAAAGTGATAATCTTAAGATGAGAAATCGTTGATTTTCCTGTAAACTTAGTCTCTCTTGGCAAGTGGGTCATAAAGTAAATGTTCTTCAACCTAAAAAGAGGGTGCAAATCTTTTTTTTTTTTTTTTTTTTTTTTTTTTTTTTTTTCTGTTTGGATTCTAGATCATCCAAGCTTGTATTTGAGCATATATTTAAGTGATTGCATGACATACGATTTGTTAATAGCTTGCTGATGTATAATATGTCTAGTGATTCACTGAGCCGTGGTTTCTGTCACGCCTCGGAGGGTACCTTAAACGTGGCAGTCCGCCGCATATAATATTAAAGCTAATAAATGACAACCTTAGTCATGCAGGAGCTTCGATATCACATGCAAGGCGTGCTTCCAAGATAGTAGGAGACTCACAGGGTATTACATTTAAGCAAATAATAAAAGCAAGCAAGAACTTATATAAATAAACATAAGATTTCCATAATAATATCCTTACAACATCTTAGGGGCATTCCCCTGCTTTAATAGTCTTCCAAAATAATAACAACTATAACATAAGCCTACTATAGATATTTTCCTAGAAGCCTATGTTCAAAACTTAAATACATAAAGCTTCTCCCAAAAACTCTTAGTAGCTTAAACTCGTACCTGACATACGGGGCTCCTTGGGGCCAACCAAAGGTAATCGTACTGTAACAAAAAGCTATAAGGGTATAAGCAAAACTAGCTTAGTGAGATAATTCCATCTATAAGACATTTCCATATAGGAACAAGTATTTAATCAAGCATATGAGAATGCACCAATCATATGAACAAACAAAATACACATGATTAACCGGAAATCAAGTGTAGCATGGATTTTACGCCCTCCACGACAAGGGTTGGGAGGTTACAGGCCCATACAACCATCAATATTTGCAGATTCATCGGCTCCTGCTCGCCCCGTAGACTTTCTGGCTCCTACTTGCCCGTGTAGACTTTCCGGCTCCTACCAGCCACCACAACCATTTCCTCGTTTCCCCATACGAAGAATAGTAGTGAAATGAATGTGACTTACAATTATGATATGCATGAATCAATTTCATATATTTAACCAAAAAATGTTTAGTTCAAGTTAAAGGCGATCAACACAATTTTTATCATATCAATACAAGAATCACAATTTATTTATCAAACCTTCTTTCGATATTCTTAATTTATATTCAAACAATCATAATTTCAAGTCACATAAGAATTGTTCATTTTATCTTTCTCTTAATTGCTAGTAATTCTACTTACAAGCACAAAACAAGGAAATGTAACTTAAGTCAAGAATTAACTCACTCCATGTCGGTAGATCCTAATCGAAGTAATCCTCCGAAAAAGTGATCTCAGGTCCTTCTCCACCTAAACAAGATGAAATACCTAAAATGAGTCTTTCATGAAGTTTCTATCTTTGAAGATTCTAAACTTTTCTTAAAATCGCGGTAAAATCGTATAAGAGGAAATTCCAACTTAAAATGGCCATAACTTGCTCATTTTAACTCAGAATTTCGCGTATAATATACCGTTTTCCACCTATTTGAAAAGATCTATCTATTTCTAAACTTATTTTCATTAATCTAAGTCATTTAGGTTCCGAAAAAGTGGCGGACAGATTCACCACGAATTTTTGTAAACTTGTTTTCCTTCTTTTATCCAAAGCTCATTTGAAGAGATAGGTAATATAATAGCTTGTAAAACCTTTGGAAAGTATATTCATATATTTATTGACTCATAACAAATGTATGAAGTAAATGAAGTTGTCTCAATTTATGAAAAAGTAAAGTCTTTAAAGATTCTGAAACTTGAGAACTTTTGAAATATTCATTTTGCTTTGAAAATATCCTAAGTTATTTATAATGAGTATTTTGTTTCTTTTCCTAAATTTTATTTTCATAATCTCTTTAATTTTTTAAGGAATGATTTTTATTTCCTAAGCTTAGCTTCCAACACTTTTTGAAGGTATTAATACTTCCATGTTTAGAGAAATAATTTCTTGATTTCTTGAGATCATTTTGTTTTAATGAAAGACTTTCTATCATTTGAAGAAAAAGATGAAGTTGTTGTAAAATCCTTGTTGACTTCAAAAAGTCCTCTTTATGTCATGTATGTTTATAAAATCTTTTATGAACTCCTCTAAGTTTGTTAAGATGACTTTTTAGTTTTAGAAAAGTTTACTTCCTACTTTCATTTCTAGAAAAGAATCTTTACTTTAAGAAAATATTTCCTCATTTTATTTGTTGAGATAAAACCATAATGTTCATGCATGAATATGAATCATAAAGCTATGAAAACATAAAGAAACATAATAATTTAAAAGAATAAGCTAATAAGAAAATAAATCAAGTATTGGAACCTTAGCTTCATCAAGGTATCCCGGGACTAAGAAAAGACTAGTCCAAAAAAAAAAAAATGTTTTAACTTGATGAGGACAAGTCTATGACTAGAAAGATTAGTCTTAAAAATAACATGAAAGTAAATAAATTGCATGGAAGTAAATAAATTGCAAGGAAAGTAAATAAATTGCAAAACAAACGAGCTTATATGCTCTAAATAATATATATAGCTATATAGATATATTAAATAGCTATAAACATAAAAACAACATAAAGGAATTTGATGATGAACAAAAACAAAGTATGAACCTATTGTTGCTTTCCTTAACCTTCATGGTTTAGAAAACACACACTAAATTCATACTAAGTAGATGAACATAAAGAAAACTTGAAGAGAGATTACCTAAAGGAACTAAACTAGAGAGAACTTCTTGAAAGAGAATTCTTGAAGAATTTTTAGAGAGTAACTTTAGTATAGAAGAAGTGTGAAAGAAGTGGAAGTATGAAGAATTATTTATAGGAAAATGTGAGAGATAATTTGTGTTAATTAAATAAAGTAAAAATAAAACAATTTAGATGGAAAGAGGGAGGGCCCGATGCTATTCTTGTGAGGAGAAGGAAGAAAAATTTATTTTTTTGTATTTTAGTTAATTAAAAGTAAGAAATGAGAGATGTGAAGTTGTATTGGAAATGAAAATGTGTAAGAAGTAGGTGTATGGGTTGTAAGAAAAAGTAGAGATAGATGAATAGTGTAGAATAGTAGTAAATAGTGTAATGTAAAGTGGACATGACAATTAAATACCAGTAGTAAGAAAATCGCGTATAAATGCGATATATGATATTTTTAGCTACGAAAAATTATAAAATTGATAGTTTTGAAAATCTTATATTTTTACAAGTCTAATGGTATATTCGGAATATTTTTCCTATTCCGAGCTCCTGGACACGTTTTTCAAGAACTGTGTCCGATCGGGTTCAAAATGAGTCACGGTTTTATTAAACTGATCTTTTTATGCTACCTTAGATAATTACGAACTATTCTACTCACTAAACTTTTTCTTACTCTCTTAGGGTTTCTTAAACGGTGATGCCGGACTTAAGTGGTTACGATAAACTAGAGTTTGTTGACTCTGAAATCCAGTTGACTTCTAATTAGGGTTTGAGCTTTAATTTGAATCCAAATTTCGGGGTTTACAGTTCGCTCACACTCCCACAATCTTTCAGTTTTATGCTTGACCTTGGTTAGTTACTTCTAGGAATACGACTCCGGTAAGGGTTTAAAAAGCAAGAAGCCTATAGCTCTATTTGGGATTAATGTTTATATTTTCCTAGAATAGATTAGCTAGTATTATCTTATCAGTTATGTAGAGAATTATAAAAAAGACTACATGGTTTGTAATAATCTATGATACTTTATGATAAAGAAGGCAGTTATTTACTAATTTATTTCTTGCATGCATTTATCATTTCTTATCAAAGCAGCTAAAAGATCCTATTATTTTGGAAAATATATCACTCTTCGAAGGTAATCTAGTGATAGTATTCAGGTGTGGCTTGTCTACTTCTACTAGGCTCCATCGGGGCATGACAACTTTAAAGTTGGTATTAGAGCGTGGTTGCTGGTACAAGAAAGATAAATATGTGAAAGAATTACATTGGTAAATGTAGTAAGTCTAGATCCAATTAGTACCCTTTAGTAATAGTTGCGTAGTTATGGGTAGAGTTACATTGCACAATTAGGAATAAAATCTATGTGATTATTATTAATCATGTAAATTTTGTTGTGTGCAAACTAATCGTGCTACATGCCATATTAGATAGGAGATATTTAGTATGTAGGAAGAAGAGATTCTGTGTCACGCCCCATAGGATACCCTAAACGTACAGTTTTACCACATACCATATAAGACCTACGAATTATTACCTTAGTCCTTCGGGATCTTGTATAGATAGTAGGCGTCCCTTTATGACAATAAAATACTTGAACCGATGGAGATAAAGAGTTTAAATTGACATTCAATAGCATTAGAGTATAATAAAAACACATATATAATTAGTTACAAAATCTAAGGGGCATTCCCCCGCAAAAGGATATCGTTTAGAGGCCTTTTATAGTCATCCAAAGTCTCTTGGTTTCCTACAGAAGTCTAAACAAAATTGAATACAACTTCTAAAGGAAACGCCTAGCTCCTGTACTTAAGCTGTAGGTTGCCTCTGTCTAAGCCATATGAACTGGTGCTGCAACAAATAAAAATTGTAGGGACGTAAGCTATACTAGCTTAGTGAGTGAGAACTTCCAAGATCACATTCACAACACATCATACAAGCAAGTGATTAGTTAGACAAGTGATATGCATCAAACATATGGAATCAACAAACATATGACTAGACGAAAATCATATGTGAATGGACTTTCGCCCTTCATCCTGGGTTAGCAGATTAACGAATACTGCGGTACTACTAAAATATGCCGTTTAGGATCACGGTCAACCAACTTATAAATTCGTTTGTGAATCACGATTAACCAACTCATTAATTCGTTTATAGATCACGATTGACCAACTTTTACACCGTTTTGGATCATGGGCAACCAACCAATGCTAATGCTCTACCCATTTATGATATGAATGAGTCCATATTTATTTTCAATTCTGAATAGTCAATTATACTAATTCCTTAAGTGATCAATCAATAGTTGCAGACAATCAATCCTAACTCATCTATACATGCAATAGTTAGCCACCCGGCTTCGATATTCTTATTTTCAATTTCTCATATCAATAACAACAATACATAATTCCCATTCATCCTCGTCATGCATATCCATTTTATCTTTATCAAATATCTAATACAACTATCATTACAATCACATACAATAAATAGAATCGAAAGTAATACTTACTCGACCATTGGATCACCAGTTTTTTAGTAATAGTAATCCGATGGTAGGGAATCATCGATTTCGGGGTCACATAAAAAGAAGAAATACCCTAATAAATATTTCATCACTTAACTAATCCAAACTATTTAACAAAACTAGTAAATTCGTAATTCTCCTTATTTACGGAAGTCTCCATTTAAAACGGCCATAACTTGGTCATTTTAACTCGGAATTTCGCAAATTATATATCGATTTCTATCTACTTCAAAAAATCTATCTATTTCTAATATTATTTTCAAGTTTTGAAAATGTTTAAGTCACGAAATATTCTGATCAGTTCTTATCAGTAGCGAATTTTATTTCGAAAAATAGTTTTGTAATTGTTTGTAATGTTCCTATTATATAAAATAACTATACATGCAATATTGATGATTTTCCTATCATGAATGGCATGTTATGAGCTTCATGTATGCATGCTTTTGAAAATATTTACTAAAAGGAAATTTTAGAAACTTTTTATTTGTAAGACTCCATGAATATTTACTTTTAAGAAAGGGTTTTCTAACTTTGATCATTTTCATTTGTTTTGGATTTATCTCTTAAGAAAATCTAATTATCCTTGTTAAAATTGAGTCTTCATTATATCTATTACTTAGAACCTTCATTTCTACATGAAAATTCCCATTTTATACTTTGTAAACATGTTTTCAAATAGAGGTTATTCCAAAATCCGAATTTTGAAAAAACTTCGTTTGTGAATGATTTCTTTGAGAAAAACTTGTTTAATATATTAAAATTTAAGGTTTTATTATACCTATCCCTTAAGGACTTCATTTTTTAAATAAAACTTCCATTTTTAGTTTGGAAAATAGGTATTTTCATAACAACACTCCAAAATTATGAATTTCTTAAGTTGACTAGCAACTAATAAATCCAAAATGTATACACTTTTCATCTCTAATTGATGCTTAATTGTGTAAATTTTTGATATAAATATGATGATTTGGTGCTTTGATGAGTTTATTTGTGCTAAAATAGGTCATGGAAGGATTAGTAAGTGATTGGGCAAAGAATCAATGAAGAACAGAGCAAATAAGCGAAAAATGTTGCAACACCAGCAAATGTTTTGAATCAACACTGCCGGCTTTCATGAACTCCACAGAAGCAAAGTTTTTAACATTGCTGTTGAATGCTGACAGTGTTCGTTGATGAAATGCGGCCTTTGCAAATTCATTTTACGCGGCAAATTTTGAGCCTACGCGCAGCATTGAAACATGTTCTCAATTATCCATTGCATTTCTTTAACGCTGGCTTCTACCGCCGACATAGAAGAGAAACTGCCGGTGTTTATGCTGGCAGTTAAAAAATTGTATCTGTTCTGTGTTTAAAAGATGTGAAAAGGAGGAGAAAAGGACAGTTCTTAGTTTTTTTAGAATAGAGAGAAATAGAGAGTAGATACATAGATATAACTCATAGATTAGATCTAGCATAATTTGTTCGTGATTAATTGTAGAAGACTTGAACAGTGCATTTGGGACACTTTGTACGGTTTGAATTCTAAATTCTATATGTTTTTAGTTAAGTGAGTATTATTTTTATATTGATGATAAATATGTACTCATTGTGATAATTATCGTGTTATTAGTTGTAATCATTATGTTGTGCTAAATCTTGTATGGTGAGAACGTGATTAAAACCAGATTTGCTAAAATGATTGTTGAATTATGATATTGTTAGAATCATGTAAAAATTCTTGTTTAATTCCTGAAATGAGCCTTGTATTCGGGAGGATCTTGGTAAATGAGAAATTAGTTGAATCGGGAGAAACATCTGATTTCGTTGGAATTAATAATTGAGTTTTAATATCTAAATGCGAAAGCTGAGATATTATTTCATTTAGAAATTTTGTTGTAACTAATGCAATGTTTTAAGTTGGATTTGAACTAAAGAACTAGGGAAAATTGATTTAGTCATTAGACAATTATGAATCGGGAGATTCATAATTGTTAAAGTTGATTCCTTTGATAATCTAAGTAGCGGAAGCAACTAGTTGTTTTAAGGTTTATAAAGATTTTTAAGAACTTTGGAAAAAGTTTTAAATTGTTAGTTTCACTTGAATTTTCCTGAATCTAATTATTATAATAACATAAGTTCAATTTGATTAGCAAATTTGGGATTTGATCTTAGTTCTCACTATTGGGTATATAAATTTCTGTTATTAAAACTTAGTTGAGTAGATTAACTTAAATTAGAAAGTAGGTAATTAGTGTAACTTATCAATTAATCTGAATTACATTGCCTAAATATTAACTGGAATCAATAATAATTGGTATTTAAGCTTTCCTCGTGGGAACGATACTCACTCAACACTTTACTATTTGATTCGATCTAGTACACTTGCTAGAATTCGCTTTTGAAATTCAAAAACATTTTTAGCGGATCAAGTTTTTGGCGCGTTGCCGGGAAAGGTTAATATTAAACATAATTTGGTTCTATTAGTAGTTTAGGCGCATTTTACGGTTTGGTGTGTTTTCTGTTTTCTTTTCAGGTTGTATGCACAGGAGTAGAAGTAGGGAACTTCTACCCCTTAATCTTGAGATTGAACGCACACTGCGTTCATTGAGAGTGAAAGAGAAAGAGAGCAAGAACAATCAGAAGTGATGGCAGAAGGTGAAAACAACAATAATCAGATTCAAGCTCTGCCAGGGCATTGAGGGATTACACAGTACCTATTGTGTCAGGATTCCCTATCAGAAGACAGCAGTTCAAGCAAACAACTTCGAAATCAAGCCTGTCTAATACAGATGGTTGAAGCTCATCAGTTTGGAGGATATCCTAATGAGACACCCGATGATCACATTGCCAAGTTTCTCCAATACTGCAACACCATCAAGATGAATGGTGTTACTGATGATGCAATACGCCTATAGCTTTTTCCTTTTTCATTGAGGGATAAAGCTTTGGCTTCGTTCAATTCACTTCCACAAGAGTCAATAGTTAATTAGGCGAATTTGTCAAGTAAATTCCTGAGGAGATTTTTTCCACCAGCAAGGTTGAGAAATGAGATTACCAATTTCACCAAATTCCATGGTGAATCCTTATATGAAGCTTGGGAGAGATACAAGGATGCAATCAAGAAGTGTCTTCATCATGGACTGCCTGATAATCTCTTAATTGAGATATTTTATTTGAGCTTAGATGAGACGTTGAGATCTTTGGTTGATGCTGCTTCGAGGGGTGCTTTAATGGGAAAGAGCTATGAAGGAGCTAGTTCATTGATTGAGGAAATGGCATCCAGTGCTCACAACTGGAGTTATGAGAGGACAAAATTGAAGGTAGCAGCTGTGTAGGACAATGAAGCGATGTCTCAACTTACAGCTCAAATTTCAGCCTTGACAACTCAGGTAAGTAAACTTACTACTTCTACTTCTGTTATTCCTAATCAAACTGTATGTTGTGAAACTTGTTCAGGTCCACATCCTTTCACTGAGTGCCCACATAGTAATTCACCAGCTTCATTTAGTGGGGAGCAATTGAATTATGTTGGGAATTTCCAAGAGGAAATCAAGGACCATTTTCAAACACATATAATCCAGGTTGGGCTCATCACCCTAATCTATCATGGAGGAATGATAATAATGTGTATAGACCACCTGGATTTCAAAGACAAGGTCCTGTGAGAAATGCTTTACCACCACCAATTCAACCTCAACTTCAAAACCAACAAAGAACCATCCTTCAATTGAAGATCTGATGAAAAACTTCATGCAAAAGACTGAGACGTTGATTAATAATCAACAGCGACCATAAAAGATCTTCAAGGGCAAATTAGTCAGATTTCCCAACAAATAAGCAGTAGACCTTCAGGATCCTTACCTAGTAAGACTGAGGAAAATCCTAGAGGAGTGAATGCTATCACTCTAGGAGTGGTAAGGAGGTGGAAATTCCAGATAGGATGGTTGAAGAAAAGAATGAGGTTCAGGTTAAAGATAAGGGAAAAAGAAAATTGGAGAGAACCAGCTCAAGGATCACATACTGTGAAACCATATGTTCCTCCAATTCCTTTTCCAAGAAGGCTGAAGCAGCAGAAACTGGATGAGCAATTTGCAAAGTTTTTGGATGTGTTAAGAATTTACAGATAAACATTCCTTTTTTGGAAGCCATTCAAGAGATGCCTTCTTATGCTAAGTTCATTAAGGAATTGTTATCTAAGAAGAGAAGGATAGAAGAAAATGAATCAGTGGTATTGACTGGAGAGTGCTCCATGATACTACAGAAAAATCTGTCAATTTACCTGCAAAGCAAAGAGATCAAGGGAGTTTCACTGTACCTTGCACTATAGGTAATTTTCAATTTGATAAAGTTTTAATTGATTCTGGTGCAAGTATTAATTTAATGCCATACTCTATCTTCAAGAGACTAGGACTAGGTGAATGTAAGGAAACACACGTTACCTTGCAACTAGCTGATAGAAGTGTCAAATACCCTAGGGTATAGTGGAGAATGTCTTAGTGAAAGTTGACAAGTTCATATTTCCAGTAGATTTTATAGTCTTGGAAATGGATGAAGATAGAGAGGTGCCCATGATTTAGGTAGACCATTTTTGGCTACAGGTAAGGCTTTGATAGATGTAGAGCAAGGTAAGCTTACTCTAAGAGTTATGAATGAACAGGTTACATTTAATGTCTATGATGCTATGAAGCATTTTGACGAAAATAAAACTTGTTATACAATAGATATTATAGAGGAGCTTATATTAGAGTCTTTAAAGGAAAATGTGGAATAGATACTATGGAGTCAGTTTTGAAAGACTTTGAGGACTGGAGTGATGATGAGGAAGAAGAAGTAAGTTTGGAGGAAGTGTCTGAAATTAGATTGAAATTATATGAGGAGTTGGGAACTAGTGAAAAGAAATCTGTTCCATCTTTGGCACAACCTCCCACTTTGGAGTTAAAACCATTACCTGACCATCTAAGGTATGCTTACCTAGGAAATGATGAAACTTTACCAGTTATTGTTTCATCATTTTTGTCAGATGATCAGGAGAACAAGCTGTTGGAAATCTTGAGGGAACATAAAGAAGCAATTGGATGGACAATTGCTGATATCAAAGGAATTAGTCCTTTGATTTGTACTCATAAGATCTTGATGGAAGATGAGTGCAAACCTATAGTCCAGCCACAAAGACGGTTGAATCCAACTTTAAAGGAAGTAGTGAAGAAAGAGGTACTAAAATTGTTGGATGCAGGCATTATTTACCCTATTTCTGACAGCAAATGGGTAAGCCCTGTACATGTAGTACCTAAAAAGGGTGGAATGACTGTAGTGAGAAATGAATCTAATGAGTTGATCCCTACTAGAACTGTGACTGGGTGGAGAGTATGCATTGACTATAGGAAGTTAAATGATGCCACCCGGAAAGACCATTTTCCCCTTCCATTTATTGATCAGATGGTTGAAAAACTATCTGGACATTCATACTACTGTTTTCTTGATGGATATTCGGGATATAATCAAATCCGATTGCACCAGATGATCAAGAAAAGACCACTTTTACATGTCCCTATGGTACTTTTGCTTTTAGAAGAATGCCTTTTGGTCTTTGTAATGCACCGGCCACTTTTCAGAGGTGCATGATGGCTATTTTTTCTGATATGCTTGAGAATTTTATTGAGATTTTTATGGATGACTTTTCAGTTTTTGGAAAATCTTTTGAAGCATGTTTAGAAAATTTAGCTAATGTTTTAAAAAGATGCAAAGAGACCAATTTAGTTTTAAATTGGGAGAAGTGCCATTTCATGGTAAAAGAGGGAATAGTCTTGGGGCATAAAGTTTCTGAGAGAGGGATTGAAGTAGATAAGGCTAAGGTAGAGATCATAGAGAAATTACCACCACCAACTACTGTAAAAGGTGTCAGAAGTTTTCTAGGACACGTTGGCTTTTACAGGAGATTCATTAAGGATTTCTCTAAAATTTCTCGACCTTTGTGCAAGTTGTTGGAAAAAGATGCTGTTTTTGTGTTTGATGACAGATGTGTGCAGGCTTTTAACGTGTTGAAGAACAAGCTTGTTTCAGCACCAGTGATCGTAGCTCCAGATTGGGAACTTCCTTTTGAGCTAATGTGCGATGCTAGTGATTATGCAGTAGGAGCAGTGTTAGGACAAAGGCGGGGTAAGATTTTTCATACTATATACTATGCGAGTAGAACATTGAATGAGGCCCAAAGAAACTATGCAACAACTGAGAAAGAGCTATTAGCAGTGATATTTGCATGTGATAAATTTAGGCCTTATTTAATTGGTTCTAAAGTCATAGTGTATACTGATCATGCTGCTCTGAAGTATCTGTTTGCTAAGTCTGATGCGAAGCCTAGGTTGATTCGTTGGATTTTACTATTGCAAGAGTTTGACCTTGAGATAAAAGATAAAAAGGGAATTGATAATGTGATTGCTGATCGCTTATCAAGATCAAAAACTGAATTGTTAGATAAGGAGATAAATGAAACGTTTCCAGATGAGCAAGTACATGTAATAGCAATCCAAGATCTACCTTGGTATGCTGACATAGTCAATTACTTGGTAAGTAAAATCATCCTATATGGTTTATCCTATCAACAGCAAAAGAAGTTCCTTCATGATGTGAAATTTTATTTCTGGGATGAACCATATTTTTTTAAAAAATGTGCTAACAAAGTAATAAGACGATGTGTCCCTAAGACTGAACAGATAAGCATAATTGAACATTGTCATGCAAGAGAGGTAGAAGGACATTTTGGAATTGAAAGGACAGCAGCTAAAGTGCTATCTTGTGGGTTTTATTGGCCAACGTTGTTTAATGATTGCAAAAAGTATATAATGACTTGTGCTCAATGTCAACGAACAGGCAATTTATCTAGGAGACATGAATTACCTTTAAACAACATTCTAGTGGTAGAGCTTTTTGATGTATGGGGGATAGACTTCATGGGTCCTTTCCCTTCATCTTTTTCTAATAAGTATATATTCATGGCAATAGACTATGTGTCTAAATGGGTTGAAGCAGTTGCATTGGAAACCAATGATGCCCGAGTGGTAGTGAAATTTTTGAAAAAGAACATTTTCACTAGATTTGGGGTGCCTAGGGCAATTATAAGTGATGGAGGTACACACTTTTGTAATAAACAATTTGACAAGCTTTTGTCAAAATATGGAGTTGTCCATAAGGTAGCTACCTCTTACCATCCCCAAACAAGTGGACGGGTTGAGATATCCAATAGGGAAATTAAGAAAATACTTGAGAAAACAATTAATGCATCTAGGAAAGATTGGTCTTTGAAGTTAGATGATGCATTATGGGCAAATCGAACAGCTTTCAAAACACATATTGGAATGTCTCCCTACAGATTGGTTTATGGTAAATCTTGTCACCTATCGGTAGAACTTGAGCACAAGGTATACTGGGCAATAAAAATCCTTAATTTTGATGGAAAAGTTGCTGGTGAGAAAAGGATGCTTCAATTAAACCAAATGGATGAGTAGCGGAATGAAGCATATGAAAGTTAAGATCAAGATGGTCTAGACCGTTTATCATCAAAAGAGTTTTTCCTTATGGTGTTGTGGAGTTGAAGACTCAGGATGACCGAACTTTTAAAGTTAATGGTCAATTACTCAAGCACCATTATGAAGGAGAAACAAACGATAGTGAGATCACTATCATGGGTGACAAGAAGGAGTGAAGTTAATGATGAAAGTCGGGCTAAGCGACTTAAAACCTAAGCACTGCATGGGAGGCAACCCATGAGATATAGGATGTAGAATAGTTTTAGTATGATTAGGTGATAGGTATAGTTTGATGTGTAGTCCTAATATAGAGTTAGAGCAATAGATTAGATTGGTTTGTGTTAGTTTGTGTATACATTTGTGTGTTCAGTTGTGTTGTGTTTACAATTTGTTTGCATAAGAAAATTGGGAACACACATTGTGAGAGTGAGTTTTCAGTAGGAGGAGGAAATCTGCAGAACATTGTAGCAGAGTTCAAACGCTGGCATTAGGGAGCATTACGCGTCGGTTTGAATACGGCATCGATGAAGACAGAAGGGTATTATTCTAACGTTGGATTTTGAAGTTGAAACACTACCAAATTTTGGTGGTGTACTTAGTTAAGAAGTTATCAGAAAATTAAACACCGGACTTTGCAAAATTGAACGCTGCCGGCCTTGAAATAGGAATCCGAGAAATCATATTCAAATTTTCAAACACTGGAATTTGAGGAGCATTACACTGCTGGTGTTGTAGACGGAGTTAAGAAACCAGTACCACATTTTTTAACGCTGGCAAAATCTCAAATGAACACCGCCAGCGTATTAATTTTATTTGCCGGTGTTGGGCTCTAATACGCATGCACAAAAGTCTTAAACTCTGCATTTATATATATATATATTTTCCTTCATTCATAATATCTTTTTCTCTCTCTCACGACTCTCTATCTCTTTCCACACTCTCTCTTTCTCTCACTTTGGAATACAAGTTTTTTTGCACAAATTGGTGTTTGTGAATTGAATCATCAGTATCAAAAGGTACGATCTTAATCTTCAATTCTTGAGTTTTCCATTTAGAGTTCAATCTTGTTGATGATGGTTGAAGAAACTCTGCAAATGGATGTTGAAATTTCAATTAATGATTCAAGAAAAATGAATACATGCAAGGGAGAGGGTTGATGTGTTTTTAACATGCATGTTGATTATGCATTTTGATTTGAATGTTGTTATGGCTCTTGTGATAATCGTGGTAACAAATGCAATTAGGGTTCATGAATATCGCAAATTTAGGGCTTTTGTTTGTAATACATTGAAAAAATAAATAAATATAAAAAAATAATCTCTCATGTTGATTGAATTTAATTGCACTTAACGTTCAATTTAAGGATACCAGTGTACACTTTCAAAATGCAGGTGTTGAAAATTATAATGTGTGTGCATAACCCTATACTTTGCTTGTATGTTTGATATGAATTGAGTGATGTAGACATGTTTAAAACATGTGTTTAACATACAATTTTGTTACCATGAATTCAAAGGTTACAATGACTGTAATGATTAGCATTTGTAATAAGGATGTGAAACTTGTTTTGACTCTTGGGAATGATCAGTAATACCGAATGGTTTCTTCTGATCTAAAAGCTTGAACCTGTGTTCCGTGCTTCATATTTATTGTTTCCATGTGTTTTAATTCAATAGTTATCCATAGGTTATGGTACTAGAAAAGGAAACAAAAAGCAGAAAACAGGTCGACCATCAACGAGTCAGACTAGAAATGTACTTTATAGTCAGCCTTATGCAGTGGAGAAGAAAGGCAAACTTGAAGAGAAGGAATTTTTAAACAGCTATTACTTGGATTGGAGTGTTATGGCGGATTATGGGTTAAGTGAGATTTTACAGAACTTAATCGAGACAAAGATGGTTTAAGGTTTTTAACATGACAGAACCAGCTTATCAGAACTTAACCATAGAAGTTCTATCGACCTTGAGGTATAGTAAGGATATAGCAGATGATGATGTGTAGAAAATCATTTTTCAAGCTTTTGGAGAAAAGAAGATGGTGCCTCTGAGGGAAATTGGAGTGTATCTTGGGTATTATGAAAGTGAAAATGAAAATGCATGATTGCCCACTAATTGGCCTGATAATTAGTCACAAGAAAAGTTGTGGACTGAGTTAATTCATCCAAGTACAATTGATTTTAATCCTTCAAAATCATTGAACTCCCATTTTGTGCGAACTGAGCACAAGCTGCTTCATCATATTATCGCCCATACTCTGACTTGTAGAAAGACTAGTCATAGTAAATTGACTACGTTTGATATGTTTTTATTATATAGTATAATAAAGGTGTATCAAATAGATTTGGGAGTTGAAGTGGCTAATTTCATATTGAGGCAATCTGAAGCTGTCCGTACCCAATGGATATTTTGTGGAGGTTATATCACCCAATTGCTGAAGGGAATGGGCGACTTTCAAGAGCCATTGAATGATATTAAAATTTCACCAAATAAAATTTCCTTTGGACCATTCAGATCATGGGGTTTGAGTAAAGTCCCTAGGGGAGTACAACATCTTAAGGAAATAATGGCTTTTGAAATCCTACCTGATGCTACACCATTTGATCGACCTTCAACATCTGCAGCACCACTACTTCCTCAGCCTCCTTTTGATTCAAATGGGAAAACTCTGAACAGGATTGAGTTCAATCTAAGAGAGTTAAATGAAAAGTTTGAACAGGAGAAAAAGAAAAACAAGAAGTATAGGAGCACGTCTTCTAACATGCTCACAACTACAATCTCCTGTTTTAATCCTACTGCTGCACAAGAAATGAAGTATAGCACATATGAGGAAAGCGAGTCAAGTTCTAAACCTGAAAGCTAGAGATCATGCTAGCTTGTTGTTATTAGCTTTCCTAGTGTTTACTTTAGTATGGTTTTTGGATTGTTCTTGAAAACCAATTTATGGGTAGACTTATTTAAACTATGTTAGAATTTATGTTGATTTGTCCATATATTTTGTTATGTGTTTTTGCTCTCTTTGTTTTGGATGTCTTTTGTTTTGTGGACAGGAACGTTGAAATTATCTTTCACTCATTTTGCTCAATTGCATCCTCACAATGGCATTGGATTTCAGGAAAGTATCAGATCCTAAATTTGTTTTTCAATCCTTTCTAGTCTTAGATATGACAAACAGTGAGGGCACTGTTTGATATTAAGTGTGGGGAAGAGGATTAAAAACATGTGTTGAAAAGTGTATTCATGATTTCTTTTGTGTATACTGAATTTTGTTAATATTATTTGACATTGAAGTCAATTTATCAATTCACATTTGAAACTTTTGTCTTGAAAAGCATGTTATGGCAAAATTAAGGCTAATTTTTTATGTATACTGAATTTTGTTAATTATTATTTGACATTTGAAGTCAATTTATCAATTCACATTTGAAACTTTTGTCCTGAAAAGCATTGTATGCAAAATTAAGGCTATTTTTTTTTTTTTTGGTTGAGAAATCTGAAAATGTTAAATTACTTGCTGAGCTGCCTTACTCACTAGCTAATGTGGTTGGTTTACTAGTTTGAATTAAGTAGATAAATCTATAATAAACAAATTTACCTTCTGTTTTGCTTAGAATTAGAAGACTTGAAAGTTGATCTAGTCTATTGTGAAAAATAAACAGGTTCACTTCTAGGAAGTTTAGCTTCTATATAATCCTTTTAACACTTAATGAAAGAGGTAAATGAAACTTTTAACTTAGTGATCCTTAATAAGAGTCTTGAATTATGAGAATTCAATTAAAGATTAAAAGCAAATTAGCCTTTATCCACTTGACTCAAGTAATTAGGTCATGAGCATTTAAGTCTTTGGGCAGAGTGGAAGGAGAGTTTTGTAGGGGTCCTTTAAAACTGGTCACTTGGGTAATGAGCTGGAGTATGTGACTTAGGAACTCACTTTAACAAATGACAAGGCAATTGAGCTGAAAAGAAGCGAGCTACACCCCATCCAGAGGAAAGAAAAAGATGGAGACAAAAAAAAAAAAAATCTCTACCTCTGAAATGAAAAAAAAAAAATTTAAATAAGGAAAAATCTAGGGAAAAGGTAGATACCACATGCTTTTAATTTTATGTTACTAGGACAAAATTTTGGCCACAATCTAATGAAGTTTAAATGGGTATTTTTCCTTTTTGGACTATGTGTTTACTTTTGAACAGAAAAAGCTTAAGTTAAACAATAGGATAAAGTTTGTTGAGTTTAGATTTGCTATTTAATTTTAATTAAAGTAAGCTAATTACATAAAATAGTTAGTTTGACCAGTAGGCACAAAAATGCAAGTTATAAAAGTAAAGGAGAGAATTATATGTGTCAAATTTCAGATTTGGTTTTTGAGCTGAATTGTTTTGCTTGAGGACAAGCAAAGGTTCAAGTGTGGGGAAGATGATAAATCCAAAATGTATACACTTTTCATCTCCAATTGATGCTTAATTGTGTAAATTTTTTATATAAATATGATGATTTGGTGCTTTGATGAGTTTATTTGTGCTAAAACAGGTCATGGAAGGATTAGTAAGTGATTGGACAAAGAATCAGTGAAGAACAGAGCAAATAAGGCGAAAAATGTTGCAACACCGGCAAGACTTTGAATCAATGCTGCTGCTTTCATGAACTCCACAGAAGCAAAGTTTTTAACACTGCTATTGCATGCTGGCAGTGTTCGTTGATGAAATGCGGCCTCTGCAATTTCATTTTACGCCAACAAATCATGTTCTCAATTATCCAGATTGCATTTCTGTAATGCTGGCTTTCTACACTGCCGGCGTAGGAAGAGAAATTGCCGGTGTTTATGTTGGCAATTGAAACATTACGTGTCTGTTCTGTGTTTAAAAGATGTGAAAAGGAGGAGAAAAAAAAGACAGTTCTTTGTTGTTTTAGAATGGAGAGAAAATAGAGAGTAGATACATAGATATAACTCAATAGATTAGATCTAGCATAGATTTGTTCGTGATTAATTGTAGAAGACTTGAACAGTGCATTTGGGACACTTTGTACGGTTTGGATTCTAAATTCTTTGATCTGTTTTTAGTTAAGTGAGTATTATTTTGTATTTGATGATCAATATGTACTCAGTTGTGATAATTATCGTGTTATTAGTTGTAATCATTATGTTGTGCTAAATCTTGTATGGTGAGAACGTGATTAAAACCCTATTTGCTAAAATGATCGTTGAATTCATGATATTTAGTTGTTAGAATCATGTAAAAATTCTTGTTTAATTCATGAAATGAGCCTGGTATTCGGGAAGATCTTGGTAAATGAGAAATTAGTTGAATCAGGAGAAACATCTGATTTCGTTGGAATTAATAATTGAGTTTTAATATCTAAATGCGAAAGCTGAGATATTATTTCCATTTAGAAACTTTTGTTGTAACTAATGAGATGTTTTAAGTTGGATTTGAACTAAAGAACTAGGGAAAATTTGATTTTGGTCATTAGACAATTACGGAATCGGAGATTCATAGTTGTTAATTTTGATTCCTTTGATAATCTGAGTAGCAGAAGCAACTAGGTTGTTTTAAGGTTTATAAAGATTTTTAAGAACTTTGAAAAAAGTTTTAAATCTGGTAAGTTTCACTTGAATTTTACTGAATCTAATCATTATAACAACATAAGTTCAATTTGATTAGCAATTTTGGGATTTGATCTTTGTTCTCACTATTGGGTTACATAAATTTTTGTTATTAAAACTTAGTTGAGTAGATTAACTTAAATTAGGTAGTAGGTAATTAGTGTATGTAAGCCCCTAGATTTTTCGATAATATAAGCAAACCCTAAGAACCGGAAGTCAAAACGAAACCCTAAAATTAACCTAGTTCTATGTTAGTCTAGTGATTCTAGATCCGGCAATATCGTGTTCTTAAACCCTAGAAAACGAAATTGAAATAATTGTGGAGTATGGTCCGTAATAATATAAGAAAGCTTAAAAATATCAGATTCGTAATTTTCTAGTATCCCTCGGATCCGATCGGGATTAGTTTTCCAAAACCGTGCCCTGGAGCACCGGATAGCAAAAATATTCCGACAACACCAATAGACTCGTAAAAATATAAGGTTTTCAAAAATATCAGTTTTAGAATTTTTCGGTAACTAAAAATATCAGATATAGCTTAATTACATGTATTTTCTTTACTACCGGTATTTTAATTATCTAGTATACTATTCATAGTACTTTTCTACTATTCATTACTATTCACCTATCTCTACTTTTTCTTACACTCTACCATACCTATATCTTACAATTTACCTTCCCCATACAACTTTAATCACATCATACCTTACACATTACTTCTTTTATTACAAAACAAATCAATTTCACCCCCATTCACAAGCAAAACCGGCGCCCCTCATGTGCTCTTCCATCCAATTTTATTTCAATTTCAATTAATTTTAATCACACTAATTTCCACTCCAAAAATCTATAAATACCCCCTTCCTCTTTTATTCTTTCACACAACACAATTCATACTAAAACTCTCTCAAAATCACTCCACAAAATCACTCTCCTAAAATCTCTCTCAAGTTCTTTCTTTTCATTAGAAAACCAAGTCCCACATAATACTACAACCCATTCTTTTCTTCTTCAACCAACAGATAACCTTAGGTAAAAGTTTCTTCCATATACTCATCATGTTCATATAACTTAACATGAGTTTAGTGTATGTTTCTTAGACTCATTGAGTTAAAGAAGCAACAATTTATTCATGTTTTGTTTTTGTTCATGTTCTATTCTTTTCTTTATGTTATTATGTTGTTATTGTTATTATTATTTGTTCTAACCTAACATATATAAAGTATTATATATATTATGTACATATATTTATTTAGAGCATATAAGCTCATTTGTTATTTATTTACTTTCAAGTTATGCAATTTATTTATTTCATGTTGTTATTAAGACTAGTCTTTCTAGTCTTAGACTTTTCCATATCAAGTCAAAACAATTTTCTTTCTTTGCTTTTTTTTTTCTTTTTAAGGACTAATCTATTCTTAGTCCCGAGATACCTTGATGAAGCTAAGGTTCCCAATACTTAACTTTACTTTTATGCTCTTACATATTTTATCTTATTATGTTGTTTTTATTTGATTCTCATACATGCATGAACTTGTTGATATTGTCTCAACCATAATGAAAATGAGTTTTCTTAAGTAATAAAAATAAACTCTCTTTAAAAATAAATTTTATCACATAAGAAATTATTTTTCCTTAAAGACTTAGAGTTTTATCTTAATAAATACTTTTTAAGAATTAGATAAGTTCAAGTTTTAGTAAGAATACTATATGGTATCTTATCAATGAAAATAAAGTTATCATACTCTCTTTGCAAACCACTAAAACAAGAAAGGTTGTTTAAACTTAATTTTTTTTCATTTAACCAAAATTTTTCTTAAACTCCTTTATCAAAGTTCTATACCAACACTTTAAAATACTAAGAGTCTAAATAAGTTTTTCAAAATTAACTTGTAAGATCATTTCGTAAAAAGGATCTAACTTTAGAAAAGCTATAGAATATATAAAGTATTTAGAAAGACTATGTTTTCCAAAACATTAGAAATAAAGTAGTAGGAGTTTAAAAGAGATTAAAATTACTTTTATTTAAGAAATGGAGTTAAAAGAAGGAGATGCTCACTTATAGTAAAATAAGAAATTTTTAAAAACTAATTTCTTTACAAATCTTAAGCTTATTTCACTTTCAAGACATATTGTTTTACAAGAATATTATTGAGACAACACCACTAAATTTATGTATATGGTTTGAGTTTATATATATGTATTCAAGGGATTTTTCAACCATACAATATATCTATAATTTTGTACAAAAGTCCTTGAATGAAGAAAAGCTTGAAAACTTAAGTTTTGAAATTAGAATTTTCGTATCAAATCTGTATGCTACTGTTTCGAGACCCAAATAACTTCTTTTGATAAAAATAACCTTATAAATAGATAGATATTTTCGAGTAGGTAGAAATCGGTATATAATATGCGAAATTCCGAGTTAAAATGAGCGAGTTATGGCCATTTTAAGTTGGAATTTCCATTTCATACGATTTTTACGAATTCTCTAAAGTAGAATTATAGAATTTGAATAGATCTTGGATGAAATACTCATGTTGGGTATTTCTTTTGTTTAGGTATCGAGGATCACGAACTTATCTTCCCCGAGGATTACTTCGACTCCTAGATCGCTATGTATGAGTGAGTTTCCTTTACGCTTATGTATTCGCGCATGTGCTTGTAGAATAAAGCACTAGATGTTAGGAAAAGATAAACCTGATATGCATGTGGGAGAGCACTAGATGTTAGGAAAAGATAAAATTGATATGCATGTGGGATATCATGGGAAATTATGTATGTGAATCGTTGTGTGCAATCAATAAACAATAAGTATATCGGAACCCGATTTGTGATTGATATAAATGTTTCCATGTATGTATTGTTATGTGTGTAAATATTGTTTGATCGCTTTAAACGATTTAATGTCATATTGAAATTCCCATATAATAAATTGCTCATGCATATCACTTAGAATATCATTTCGAAGTTTTGCTACTACTCCTCAGCGTGAGACCGAAAGGGTAAGCTGGCTAGCTACATCTTGAGGGTTAAAACGTTTGGGGAATACGGTCTCAAGGTGTAGCCGAGCCGGATCGATCACTTTGGGTATGGAAAGCCCGGGGACTAGTAGTACGATTCGTTGGAGCCCCAAGACGCGCGCAAACTTTAAGGAGGTCGTTCGGGGCCCAGTTCAAAGCATTCCCTAACCACCGATGGAGGGGTAAATCCATCATGCATACGAAACCGGATAGTCGTATGTAATGTTTGATCATATGGTTGTTGCATTTCATATGCTTGAATTAATAAACTTGGTTGATTGCTTGTTTTGAGTACTTTTGCGTAAGGAATATCTCACTAAGCTAGTCATGCTTATACTCCGATAGACTTTTGATATTGCAGGATTATCTTTTGCACCTGAGCCCACCTTGATTCCCCGGGTAGAATCCTTATTTTGAGAAGCTTTTGGAGGAATTCTATTTGAAGTTATAAAGTAGATTTCTTCTAAAATCTTCTAGCTTTAGTTATATTATATTTAGTACAACCATGTTGTTATATTTTTATCGGGGGAATGCCCCTTAGAAGTTGTAAGACTTTATGTTTCTATGAATTATATTAAGTGTTATTTTGTATGTTTCGCTGCCAATATCTTAAAATCCATTACTTCACCGATCTCCCTTTGATGTGAATGTACGCCTTGTACCGATATGGAAGCTTTTGAGTGATTGAGGTAGTCACTCTCAAGTTTTAATATTGCGTATGGTGGGCTGTCACGTTTAGGGTACTCGTTGGGGCGTGACAGTGTAACTTATCAATTGAGCTGAATTACATTGCCTAGATATTAACTGGAATCAATAATAATTTGTATTTAAGCTTTCCTCATGGGAACAATACTCACTCAACACTTTACTACATGATTCGATCTAGTACATTTGCTGGAGAATTCACTTTTGAAATTTCAAAAACATTTTTGGCGGATCAGCAACTCAAAATTTCCTATCTTATTTCTACTCTTTGTTTCGCATATTTTCTTAGCAAATCTCATTTTAACTTATAAAAATCATTACTTAATGATATCTATTACCTATACTCTTCATTTTTCATATAAAACACAAATTTTAGATTTGATAAAAGGGTTTTTAATGCATGGTTTTGAAGTCATCCGAATTTTCATTTGAACATTTCAAACAAAAAATTTTCCTTTTTAAGTTTCTTGTCTCATATACTTAAAGATCTACTAACTACAACATTTATATACACAAGAAAAGGGCTTTTATAATCATTAATGCACTAAAACACAAAATATCCATGAGATCATAAATGTCAAGTATGATATGAGCATTTAGATGCTAGATCTACTACTTATGATACATGAAAGGGAGTTTGAAAACATGAACATGGATTTTTATGCAAGATCTCTACTTTAATCTACTATCATATGCATGAGCATGAAGATCATTAGATGAAAACACAAGATCTACTCTTATGATGGCTTGATATTCATGGAGTAGTATTTTCTTATCCCTAGCAAAAGCTCATGGGGACTTAAATATGAAAACACTCATGAATGGTCTTGCCATTACAAGTTTTAGTGTAGAAAAGTTAAGGATCCATCACTTAAAGCTTGAAATGAGTGGAAAATGAAGAAGAAATTGAACTTGTGTAGTGTGTGTGTGAAAGTCACGGCCAAGAGGGAAAAGTAGAGAGAGTTTGTGAGTTTTTGAAAAGTGAAAAATGAATGAAAGAGAGAGAGAAGGCATAAAAGATATTATATAGTAAGGTAAATTAGGGTTTGTTTAATTATAATAAAGAAGAAAAATAAAACAATTTAGGGAAAAAATTTGTTTGGGGGGTGGGGGGCACCGGTTCAATGAGAGGAGAGAGGGAGTGTTTAAATTTATTTTGTTTTGTAATTTATGTATTAAAAAGTCTAAATTGGTAATAATTCTTTAAGAGACAAATTTTTCTTGGAAAAGAAAATGTAATGGAGTGTTTGTAAGGATGTAAGAGTAGGGAGTGGCTTATGAGTGTAGTAGGTTATACTTATGAATAGTAATGAATAGTAAACAAAATAATTACTTTACCGGTAGTAAAGAAAATAGAGAAAAAAGCTATATTTGTAATTTTTATAAACCAAAAAATTATAAAATTTATATTTTTGAAATCCTTATTAAAATTTGGTCCTAAAGAGTATTTTGGAATATTTTTCGAATTTCAAGTTCCGAGGCTCGTTTTTCCGTAATGGATCTCGGGAAGGCCCGGAATGAAAAAATTTCGAAATCGGATCTTTTCAGGGTTTGAAATATACTTTAGAACAATATTCCACACTAAATTATTTTACAAAAGTTCTTTTAGTTTGAAATCGAAGGAAAGCCGGATCCAGGGTTCCTAGGTTTCTCTCTCAAGCTTAAGCTAATCCGATTTAAGGTTTTGGTTTCCGGTTTTCAAAGTTTACTCGGTTACTAGAAAAACCGAGGATTACAACCTACCCACCTTAAACAGAGTTTTGTCCTCAAAACTGAACTAACGTACCTTGTTTTTCAAACAACTCGGGGTACTTCCTTCGAATTTCCTCCTCAGCTTCCCAAGTCGCTTCCTCAGAAGTATGGTTTCTCCACAACACCTTAACATACTGAATATCCTTGCTCCGTAGCTTTTGGATTTTCTTATCCAGAATCCTTATGGGATATTCTTCATAGGTCAGATTTTCCTTTAGCTAAATGGGTTCCAATTCCACAATCTTTTCAGAGTCGGGTACATATTTCCTTAATACCGACACATTGAATACATTATGAACTCTTGATAAGTTTGGTGGTAGGGCTAGCCGGTACACTAAGTCTCCAACTCTTTCCAAGATTTCAAACGGTCTAATATACCTCGAATTTAGTTTCCCTTATGTTCGTACCCTTTTTATGCTCTTAATTGGATTTATCTTTAGATACATGTGGTCACCCACTTGAAATTCGAGCTCTCTTCTTTTTAAATCCGCCTAACTCTTTTGCCTGTCTTGAGCAACTTTCATTTTTCGTTGGATTACCCTCATCTTATCGGCCGCTTCTTGTACCAATTCTGGCTTGATAGTAAGTTTTTCCACATCATCCCAAAACAAAGAGGACCTACAACGCTGTCCATATATGGCTTCGTAGGGTAACATCTGAATAGTTGAGTGATAGCTATTGTTGTAAGAAAACTAGATGAGGGGTATATGGTTATCCCAGTTCCCTCTAAATTCCAAAACATAGGCTCTTAGCATGTCTTCCAAGGTCTGGATTGTCCTCAGACTGTCCATCTGTCTGAGGGTGGTATGTAGTACTAAAGTGCAACTTTGTACCTAAACTCTTCTATACACTTGTCCAGAACTTGGACACGAATCTCGAGTCCCTATCTAAAATGATTCTTGCTGGTATGTCGTGTAGCCGTACAATCTCTAGAATGTAGATCTTAGCCAACTTGTCCATTGAATATGTCATGTTAATAGGTAAGAAGTGCACCGACTTAGTTAACCGATCCACTATTACCCATACTACGTCACAACCTAAGAAAGTTTTTAGAAAACCACACACAAAGTCCATGGATATCTGATCCCACTTCCATTCAGGGATGGGTAAAGGCTTTAATAATCCTCCTAGCCTTTGGTGTTCTACTTTCACTTGTTGGAAAACCGGGCACTTCATTACATAGTCTGCTATATCCTTTTCATGCCATTCCACCAATAGTGGCTTTTCAAGTCCTGGTATATCTTGGTACCTCCAGGATGCATAGTGTAATCGGAGTTGTGGGCTTCACTCATTATCTCTTTTCTTAGTTCCCCATCTTTGGGCACACACAATCTGCCCTTCATTCTGACCACATCTTCATCATCTATCGTAAAGTCCAGGTATTTCCCTTCTTGAGTTTCCTTTTTAATCCTTTGTGTTATTTCATCATACCTTTGGGCTTCTTTGATCCTTTCAATCAAGGTTGGTTCCAATACCAAATTAGCTATTTCAAGCTCCGCATTTTGGTCTACGAACTCGATTCTCAGCTTCTCAAAATCTCTTATTAGATCTTTTTGACTTGTGATTAAAGCAACTACTTCTCCATAATTTTTTTGACTTAAGGCATCTGCAACTGCATTCACTTTCCTTGGATAGTAATTTATTCCCAAATCAGAGTCCTTTATCAGTTCCAACCATCTTTGCCTCATGTTTAATTCCTTCTGTGTGAATAAATACTTAAGACTTTTATGATCCGTGTATACTTTACACCTTTGCCCATACAGCTAATGTCTCCAAAGTTTTAAGGCAAAGACAACTGCGGCCAATTCCAGATCATGCGTAGGATAGTTCTGCTCGTGGGGTCTTAACTGTCGAGAGGCATAGGCAATAACCTTCCCTTCTTGCATTAGTGTACATCCAAGGCCATTTCTTGAAGCGTCACTATGCACAGTATAAGACTTTTCCGGGTCTAGTAGAATTAAGGTTAGTGTTATACCAATCGTTGTTTCAACTCTTGAAAACTCTGCTCTCGTTTATCCATCCAAACAAACTTTTTGCTCTTTTATGTCAATTGAGTCAGGGGCTTAGCTATCTTCAAAAAATCTTTCACAAACTTGCAATAATAGCCAGCCAATCCTACCAAACTTCTTACTTCGGTAATTGTTTGTCGCGGTTTCCACTCCACTACAGCCTTAATATTTTCTAGGTCAACTGATATCCCTTCTCTTGTTACAAAATGTCCAAGAAAAGATATTTTATCCAGCCAAAAGTCACATTTGGATAATTTGGCGTACAACTTGTTTTCCTCAAAGTTTGTAACGCCATCTGAAGTGTTCCTCATGTTGTTCCTTATTCTTGGAGTATATCAAAATATCATCGATAAAGACTATTACACACTTATCCAAAAGTGGTTTGTAGACCTTGTTCTTAAGATCCATAAATGCAGCTAGTGCATTGGTCAGTCCAAATGACATCACCAGAAATTCGTAATGTCCATAACGGGTACGAAAAGCCGTCTTTGGTACATCCTCAGGCTTTATTCTTAGTTGATGATATCCTGACACAAATCAATGCGTGAGAACACACACGCTCCTTGGAGCTGATCAAATAAATCATCAATCCTCGGTAAGGGTATCGATTCTTGACTGTAACCTTGTTTAGCTCACGATAATCGATACATAATCTCATAAATCCATCATTCTTCTTTACAAATAGAATAGGTGCGCCCCATGGTGACACACTTGGTCTAATGAATTTCTAATCTAAGAGTTCCTGCAATTGGGTCTTTAGCTCCTTTAACTCAGTCAGTGCCTGTTGGTCCCGAAAAGATAACCAAGAGGGGGGGTGAATTGGTTATAAAATTTACTTTTCAAAATTTTGAATAAATTTCACACCACTTGGTTATTCTATTAAAATGGATTAAAAACTTTCTTGAAACAGTAATCTAAACAAATAAAAACTTTAAGGAAAAATTCGGATCAAAATTGAAACAACTCTTTCAAACTTGTAAACCTTCTGCCTAACTCTTTGAGTAAGAAAAATGTTAACAATTTACTCTCTGATTAACCTTCTGAGTAAATATCTATATGCAATGAACTTTCAGATTAACCTTCTGAGCATATAATACATATATAAAACATAAACAATTAAGGACGAAAATAAAGAGAGATAAGGAGAAGAAATTGCAAATCGATGTATAGAGGTTCCGCCTTGTGCGTCAATCCTCTCTTCTAGCTCCAAGCCAGGGTCCCGGTATTCCTCATCGGTGTGTTCCACTATCCAATCAAATCAAAGAAATTACAAGAAGTATTTGCCAATCTTTTGGCTACAATTCACTTAGCTTGATTCTCACAAACAATCAATCAACTAAGCCTACTTGTAACTCTCAACTCACAAAGAGTAAAATCAAATCAAGAGGAATATAAAATTTGAGTTTCCTCAATTTTTCGCTTAATGAACAATAAAATAAAATTGACAGATTTCAAATGCTTGGACTTTCTGAGTTTCTCGTGTTGTTTTCTGAGTTGATCTCAAAAAATTGTTCTCTTCTCTCTGCTTCGTCCTCCTTCTTTTATTTGATATATTGCAACGGTTAGAAGCTCCATTGGCTCAATTCTCCCAGATTTTTTGCGCATTGAATCAGCTCAGTCATTTCCAAAAAATCTGCTTCTAGTTATCTTCGATTGACTTAATTTGAATTTGAATATTTGAATTCATCTTCATAATCCAGCTTCTGATGATAATATAAACATCTTGCAACTGATATGTTTATCCAAAAACTGAAAAATCGGACTTAATCTTGATCGTGTTGATTCACTGCACGTTATCCACTGTTTATGCTCATCTTCAATCTTCACGTGAAATGATTTGGACACAATCCACAAATTTCTGTCCTTGTAAATTCTTCAAACTAACTTTCTCCTTAAAATAATTATTACTTTAAAAAAAATAAAAATTAGTTTGAACTTTTCAAATTGAACTTGTATTTTCTTCAAAAGTATTTTCGTGTTCATTCAATCAATTTAAAAATTCTAAAACAAACCCTGTGGATTTAATCCAACTTTGTGGAACACATTGAGTATAACACCCAATTTATACTCAACATTTGGAGCTAGGTCTTCAAAACTGAATCGTGTTTGAAAACATTTGATTTTGTGCAGTTCATGTACCTTCTGAGTATTAAACCATCACTGCAGGTCTATATATATATATATATATATATATATCTTCTGAGTAACCTTCTGAAAAGTTATTCTCTCTATGTCCAAGTCTCTGAGTTACCCTCTAATGTATAATATAAAAAATATTTATCCTTCTGATATGATTCTATATTGCTAACATTCATTTCTACACACTTAAACAAATTATATGAGAAATATTTAACTCTTGTTGTTATCATCAAAATCATCTCTTGAGAGAAATCAACATTCGCCCCCTTTTTGATGATAACAAAACCCCAAAAAAAATATTTTTGTTAAAACAAAATTCAAGTAGAGCAGCAGCATATAAACTCAGCACATAAACTCCTAGTATTTCAGCACGCAAAAACCAGCAACATGCAACATCTCTAGCCTCATTCTCCCCCTTTTTGTTAGCATCACAAAAGAGATTAAAAGGAGAAATATGCATATGAAATAAGCATCAAGGAGTCAAATATTACAGACCAAAACGAAATATAAGTCTTGAAACAAAGTCATAAAAGAAACAGATTAATTAGTCTTTTTTATAAGGAAGGTAAAATCCTTTCTTTTGAGCTTTCATTTTTCTTCTTTGTTGAAAAACTTGTCTTGCTGGAGGGATTATTGGTGGAATCTGAGTTGGTACTAGATTGTGGAGTTGAAGAAAGGTTAGAACTGACTGTATCACCTCCACTTCAGATGGTTGATTAGAAGAAAAAGTTTCTGCAGATGGATTAGAAGGAAGAATAGCCAGGGGAGTGAGAGAATCCTTAACTTGAATTGTTGCACTCTCGAATTGATCAGAATTAGGTTGATCATAGGCAACATCTTCTTGTATAGGAGAAAAATGCAGATCAGGTTGTTCAGCAGGGGAGACATACTCAGGTTGAGCTTGAGGTAAGGAAGGATGAGGATGACTAGGCTCATGATCAACACAAAAATCTTAAATAGAATGAAGAATAGATTCTATCAGAGATTGCTTGATTGATTTGAAGTGTTCACTGATGAGCTTTTCAGCTATCATCCGAACCGAGGACTGTGAAGATTTACCTCTCGGATCAAGGTAAGTCCTACCCTCTGACTCACTTTCTGAGTCACTATCATGATTCCTCCTTTCACCTTCTTTGATCTCAAACTTGCCTCCTGTTCTTATGGAGTACTTTCTGCCCTTCTTCTCTACCAGTTGTTCTTTTCCTTTCCTTTTTGAGGTTTTCTTCTTATCTTCCTTTGCCTTGGTTCCTTCTGAGGAACCTTCTGCTTGATAGACTATCTCCCCCTCAGTGATAGATCTAATCTTTTCCCAATCAAATTTACCTTTGCTATACTGAGGATTAAGATACCATGAGCCATGTTTGGAAACCAAAAATAATCTACCACTTAGATTCCCATTTTCTTTAAATTAGTTTCACCTATCTTCTTTAATGCAATAGGAATTTTGGGATTTTTGGAAATATGTATTTTCTTGAACTCAAATAACCTCATTAACATATTTCCATATGGCTTATTATTCCTAGTTCTCCAAATATGACGTAGAATCATCCCTGCCATATCAAGCTTCCAGTTTTTCTTCATGGCCAATATAACAATGGCCTCCTCTTTCGAAATAGATGTTGTACTGCCATTCTTAGGAAGAATGCAGTCAATAACTAACTTATGAAGCAACCTCACAACCAATTCAAACTTTGATGAAAAAATATCTTTTTCTACAAAGTTTCCAACTCCATCATTTAACTCTTTGTACAGCGATTTTCTATCATATTGTAGAATCCTTATATCATCCTTTTGATCATTCATATCAAAACATGTTATCAAATCTGTCCTATTTAAAGAAAAATTTTTTCCTCTTATTTTTGTTTTTAGAACAGACTCGTCCAACTGTTGAAGATGATCATAGAATTCATGGATTAAAGAACCATCTACAATATTAGAAAGACTACATAGTTTTTGACATCCTATTCGTCCAAGCCATTCTTCACAATCAAATCCATGTTCTATAAAGAATTTAATATCAACAAAAGAACATTCGAGAATCTTACGTAAAGAAAGTTTCTGTCTTTTTGCTTGTGGAGTTATCTTGGAAGTACGAGGAGTCGTTTTCCTTTTCTTTTGTGATTGAGGAGTAAAGGAGTAGTCTCTGAACTACTCTCTGAGAAGAAGTCAGAGGAAGCAATAGGTTCCTCTGAGGAAGTTTCTTCTTCCTTTCTTTCTTCCTCTTGGTCCTCATTCTTGGTTTGTTGATCTTGTTCCATCTTAGACCTTTTTTCTCGTCGATTTCCTTCCTTTGTCAATGTTTCTAGGGTTTCTTCGGAGTCTGAGGGATCATCCTCTACTGATATAGTTCCCTCTACTGGTTTCGTCTTAAACCCCTTAGAAGCTAGTCGGAATGACTTGTGTGAAGACATTGTAGGAAAATTTTTGAAGGATGATGAAAAACTTAGCAATCAAGAACAGAAATGAAGAATAAAGATGTGTTTTTTATTATGATCAGAGGGTGACGTTTGAGTAGCAGGGCGTTGGGAATGAGGGACATTATTTGCATGTTCCCAAAAAAAAAATACAGCCAATTTTTTTTTTTTAAATGATTACATATTCCAATTTCATTTCGTAAAAATTCAAATCTTATTTTATCCAGAGGTTTGGTAAATATATCAGCATATTGATTTTCAGTTGAGACAAATTCTATATTAATATTCCCATTATTTACATGATCTCTTATGAAATGATGTCTAATTTCTATATGTTTAGTCCTAGAATGATGTACGGGATTTTTTGTTAAATTTATTGCACTTGTATTATCACATTTAATTGAAATATTTTTATATTTTAATCCAAAATCTTGTAATTGTTGTTTTATCCAAAGAATCTGTGCACAACAATTTCCAATTGAGACATATTCAGCTTCTGCTGTAGATAAAGCAACTGAATTTTGTTTCTTGGAAGACCAAGAAATTAATTTATTTCCCAAAAATTGACAAGTTCCAGAAGTACTTTTTCTATCAATTTTACATCCTGCATAATCAGCATCTGAATATCCTATTAATTCAAAATTTTCATTTTTAGGATACCAAATTCCTAATTTTGCAGTACCAGCAATATACTTAAAAATTCTTTTGACAGCTTTTAAATGAGTTTCAGTAGGACTACTTTGAAATCTTGCACAAATACACACAGAAAACAATATATCTGGCCTAGATGCAGTCAAATAAAAGAGAACCAATTAAACTTCTATAAAGTTTTTCATTAATTTTCTTACCTTTGGAATCACTATCTAACCTTATAGATGAACTCATTGGTGTAGCAGCTTCTTTTGAGTTCTCAAATCCAAACTTTTTCAGAATTTGTTTGGTATATTTCTCTTGATGAATGAAGATTCCATCCTTTGTTTGCTTGATTTGTAATCCCAAAAAGAAATTTAATTCTCCCATCATGGACATTTCAAATTCAGCCTGCATAAGCTTTGCAAATTCTTGACAATATTTTTCATTAGTAGATCCAAAAATTTATCATCAACATATATTTGTACAACAATTATATCATCATTGTAATATTTTAAAAATAAAGTAGTGTCAATAGTACCTCTTTGATATCCACTAGTTATGAGATATTCACTAAGTCTCTCATACCATGCTCTTGGTGCTTGTTTTAAACCATACAAAGCTTTTCTTAATTTAAAAACATGATCAGGCTTAAATGTATCCTCAAATCCTGGTGGTTGTTCAACATACACTTCTTCTTTAATATAGCCATTCAAAAATGCACTTTTTACATCCATTTGAAATAATTTGAAATTTTTATAACATGCAAAAGCTAGCAATAATCTTATAGCTTCCAATCTAGCAACTGGTGCATAAGTTTCATCATAGTCTATTCCTTCTTCTTGAGAATATCCTTTAGCTACAAGCCTTGCTTTATTTCTAACAATTTTACCATTTTCATCCAATTTATTCTTATATACCCATTTAGTTCCTATAATTGATTTATCTTCAGGTCTAGGGACTAAGTTCCAAACATTATTTCTTTGAAATTGATTTAATTCTTCATGCATAGCATTTATCCAATTTTCATCATTCAATGCTTCATCTATGTTACTTGGTTCTATTTCAGATATCAAAGCAAAATGATTTTCAAGCTCTTGTAACTTAGATCTAGTTCTAGTTCCACATTCAATATCACCAATAATTAAACTTGGTGGATGTGAAGATTTATATTTCCAAGCCTTTGAGCTTTCAGGAGTATCAAAATTTAACTTTTGCTTACCCTCTGCCTTACCTTCTGCTTTACCTTCTGCCTCAGCGGATTCTTGTAGAATTGCAGTATTATGTATATCAGCTGTATCAACCTTCTTCTCATTCACATCATTAGATTTATTCTCAATAGCTAGTACATCATCATCATCAAAATCATCTTTTACATCAATAAACCTTACATTTATGGATTCTTCAACTATTTTTGTTGTTTTGTTAAACACACGATATGCTTTACTATGTGGTGAATATCCAAGAAAAATTGCTTCATCTGATCTTTCATCAAATTTTCCAAGGTTATGTGTATTCTTTTTCACAAAACATGTACAACCAAACACATGAAAGTATGAAACGGATGGTTTTCTACCACGAAATAATTCATAAGATGTTTTTGTAGTATGAGGTCTAATGTATACTCTATTCATGATATAGCATGCAGTTGCAACAGCTTCAGCCCAAAAATGTTTAGCTATTTTACTTTCATTCAACATAGAACGTGTCATCTCTTGTATTGTTCTATTCTTCTTTCAACTACTCCATTTTGTTGAGGTGTATATGGAGCAGAAAAATTATGTTGTATTCCATTCTTCACAAAAAATATAAATGATGCATTATCAAATTCTGTACCATGATCAGTTCTTAAAGAAACAATGGAAAAACCTTTTTCATTTTGTATTTGTTTAGCAAATTTTGAAAAATCTCAAAAGTTTCTGATTTATGCTTTAAAAAGAACACCCATGTATATCTTGAAAAATCATCCACTATTACAAGACCATATTTGCTTCCTCCTAGACTCAATGTTCTAGTAGGTCCAAATAAGTCAAGATGTAAAAGTTCAAGTGGTCTTTTAGTTGTCATTAAATTGATGCTTTTGTGTGAAATTGAACCATTTTATTCTTTAAACAAGTTGAACATTTAATATCATGCTTTATATTGATTTTGGGTAAACCAACAACAATATTCTTTTTAGATAATTTTTCCAAGTGATTGAAATTCACATGTCCTAGTTTTTTGTGCCATACATAAATACTATCATTCATAGTCAAAAAGCAACATTCAACATTCATATCAGATGGAGTAATTAAATATACATTTCTTTTTCTATATCCTTCAAATAATTTAATTCCATCGGAATTATATGCAAAACATTTGTTTTTCTCAAAATTCATTTGATAGCCTTTATCACATAGTTGACTTATGCTTAAAAGATTGTGTTTTAATCCTTTGACTAACGAAACATTTTCAATCATGTATGGGGGATAACCAATTGTACCTGTTCCAATGATTTTACCACGGCTATCATCACCAAATCTTACATACCCTTTTTCTTTCCAAACTATGCTAGTGAACAAGGAAGGATCTCCAGTCATATGGCCTGAACATCCACTATCCAAGTACCATGTTCCTTTTATTTTTGCTCCTTGTTCCTGCAAATGAAAATAAGGTGATAAACCTTTTTAGGAACCCAAACAAACTTGGGTCCTTGATAAGTCAAGCTCTTATCTTGTTTCTTAACTTGATGTGTACTGAGCTTGTTTCTTTTGTAGAAACAATATTTTTCAATATGACCTATTTTATTACAAAATGAACATGCATATGGTTGTTGATAATACCTTTGATTTCCCTTTTTATAGTTATGATGTGTTGGATAATCATTATAAGCATACTGTACCTTCTGATGCACTGTCACACCCCGAAGGGTACCCTAAACGTGACAGTCCGCCGTACATAATATTAAAGCCTAAGAATGACCACCTCAGTCATGCGAAGGCTTCCATACTATGTACAAGGCGTCTAACACATAAAGGAGACACATCGAAATGATACATTTTATGTTGATACAATTGAGTAACAATGTAAAGGAAATACAATCCACTAAACTCCAAATACAAAACACTATACTTCAAAATACAATTCATCAACTTCAATTACATTCTTCCCAAGACTTCACTACATAAACTATTACAAAACAAATCATAAAACTAGCTGATAACTTCAAACATTCATATTCTGCGCCGCAATCCCGGAGTCATTCCCGGCTCCAACCAATTCGGTCCCCACTTTGCATTCTTGAAATAACCTGCTCATTTAAACAACTATTGGGGTATAAGCTACACTAGCTTAGTGAGAATTTTCTTAGTTCCGTACCATAACAAACAAGTTAAAATCAGTCATATGCTATGCATGAATAAACACATGAGCAAACAATTATGTATGGGTATCCGAAACCCAACACAGAACGGATTTACGCCCTCCGTATCTTGGGTTAGGAATGGTATTGAGTCTACACGACCGCATCTAGTCCCCAAGCCCTCGGCTCTTAGCACTCGACTCGGCTAGGCTCATCCAAGAATGCATCCACATGCGCCTTAGTACCCCTGAATGAGCTCTGGCACCGGGTTCGTTATCCAAACGAGTCATCACGGACCATACCGATCGACCTGCGTAGGAGTAGCATGCTACCAAATGCAATATGTCCAATGCGATGCATGACCAATTTAATTTTTGCTTAGGTCAAAAATATTTATACATTCTTTAGAGTGACCAACCAATATCACACATATAACAGAAATAATATGAACGGTGCAGTTATCCAATCAAATCGTGGTTTCGATATGCTTTAGTATTCTTTGGCATACATTCATCACAGTCTCATCATATCTCCCATCCCCATTCATATCGATTTTTATCTTGTTCCTATAATTCTAATGCAACTAACTACAAGCACAATCAAGGTAACAAAACAAGGAGAAAACTCACTCGGCCATTGGATCACCGGTCTTCTAGTAATAATAATTCGGTGGTAGGGAATCGTCGATCTCGGGATCTCCTAAAAAGGAAGAAATACTCTAATAAGTATTTCATCACTTAACTAATCCAAACTATCTCATTCAAACTATCAAATTCGCAATTCGCGTCCTAAGCGGGAATTCCAACTTAAAACGGCCATAACTTGGTCATTTTAACTCGGAATCTCGCAAATTATATATCGATTTCTATCTACTTCGAAAGATCTATCTATTTCTAATATTATTTTCAAGTTTTGAAAACTTTGAAGCTTCGAAAAGTTCGGATCAGATTAGGGCAGCAACAATTTCAATTCCGAAAAGTTTTGTAAATGTTTGTAATGTTCCTACTATATAATTGCTATACATGCAATATGAATGATTTCCTAACATGAATGACATGAGATGAGCTTAATGTATGCATGATCTTGATGATTTTTGCTAAAAGAAATTTTATAACTTTTTATTTGCAAGACCATAATACAACTACTTATGAAAAATCTAGTTTTCTAACTTTGATCATTTCCATTTGTTTTGGATTTATTACTTAAGAAAATATAATTATTTTTGTCAAAATTGAGTCTTCATTATATATATTACTTATGACCTTCATTTCTACATAAAAATTTCCATTTTACACTTTGTAAATATGTTTTCACATATGATTTACTCAAAAATCCGAATTTTAGAAAATTCACTTTTTGAATGATTACTTTGGGAAAAACTTGTTTAATGCATTAAAATTTAAGGCTTTACTATATTTACTAAGGACTTCATTTAACACATAAAACTTGCAATTTGAGCTCAATACTAAGTGATTACATATGCATCATCTCAAATTACGAATTTGACAATTTGATCACTAACTCAAAATTTTTCCATTTTAATTCCATTACTTGTTTTACACATTACTCATGCCTAAACTCATTTTAACTTGTAAAAATCATTGCTTAATGATATCTATTACCTATATACTTCATTTTTCACATAAAACATGAGTTTTGGAGTTGATACATGGGTTTAAAAATTGGTCTTGGTTGGGATCCGAATTTACAAAATTCATTTTTGGTTATATCTTTTGATAAAATCTATCTAAGCTCATGAAAATCCATTCCTTACATATCCTATCCTAAGAGCCTTTCATTTCTTAAATAAAAACTTCATTTTTGAGTTGGAAAACATGTTTTTAAAATAGGCCTTGGCCAAAATCCGAAAATAGAATTTTTATTTTGAAAATAACTTTTGGAAATCACTTTTGATTCTTGTAAAAAGAAGTCTTGATGATATACATATATTAAGCCTTCATTTTCTTAAGTAAAAATTACATTTTGACACTTGGAAAGTGGTTTTTAAATGGGGTCTTGCCAAAATACGAATTTCACAATTTTGTTTGAGTTCATAACTAAGATCTATACTTAATATGAACATAAACATAAAACAAATGCATGGTAATAAGCTATAAACATCATGGATCTAAACTTCACTTATCAAAATCTTCATTTATGGTATCTATACCCTAAGCCCTTCATTTTAAATGAAAAATACACATTTTGAAGTTGAAAAACCACTTTTCTAACTATGGTTCCATTTTCATCCGAATTTTCAAAGTTGATTTTTGTTGAAAACAAAATAGATCTTGGGTTTCCTACAACTTTCCTACCATCATCAAGCTATAGCAAGTTGTTCATGAACATAAACAAAGATCTAATGCATCTATGAACTCAAAACTTTAGATCTAGTTTTCTAAACTAGTTTTACATGCATGAATCACTAAGATAGACATGTGGATGCTAGATCTATGCATAAATCATAAGGAATAACAAAAAAACAACTTAAATACAAGATCTATGGCATAAACAAAAATCAAAGCTATAAAAAGTTAGATCTACAATATATATCAACTTTAAACAAGAAAATAATAATACAAGATAATAAAAGTGGAGAAGAGAGATTTCATTTTTGGCATCATCATCCTAAGCTTTTAAGCTTATGGAAGGTCATTTGATGCATGAAACCTTCATTACACTTTACCTATATCACCTATGGAGCTTTGAGATGAAGATTTGCTTAAAAATCTTCAAGAAATATGGGTGGAAGCTAATGGAAGATGTGGGGCAGCTTGTTCTTGAGAAACAAGAACAAATGAAGAAGAAAAGAGAGGAAAATGAGAGAGAAAAAGCTAAAGAATGAAAAGAGGAAAGTGAGTAAATGAAGGAGAGAGAGAAAATGAGTGTTTTAATTGAATAAATGAGAAAAAAAAAAACAAGGCAGCCAAGGGAGGGGGCTGCACGTGAATGATGGGAGGAGAGAGAGGAATTTTGTTGAAATTTGACTCAAATTGAATTGTATAATTAATGTGTAATGTAACTTCTTAAGAAGGAGTAGAAAATAATTAATTTTAGTCAAAATATGAGTAAATAAAGGACAATGGCAGCCATAAATGAGTCAAAAATCTGCCATCAATTGTGGGATAATGTGTAGAAAGATTGAAGTGAAAATGAAGTGATATGTGTAAGGTGTACTTGAAGATGGGTTGTAAAAGTACTTTATTAATAAAATAAAAAAATAAAATAAAATTAGAAAATTTATTCCAAATAATTGTAGCAGATTTTTCATAATTAAAATTAAATAATTATTTGAATTATTTTAGTATTTTAACAAATATGTTACCGGTATGATCAAAATACGCGAATATGGGCTATAAATAATATTTTTATAACCCGAAAAATTCTAAAAAATTATTTTATGAAAATATAAAATATTTTTCAATTATTAAATTAATTTATTTTATTTTTAGTATCGGGTCTTAAACAGAATCTGATCCCGTAAAGACCCGAAACGAACTAAATTTTAGAAAAACAAAATTTTCTATAACATATAAAATATTTATCTAAAAATATAAGACTTTATAAGAATAATAAAATTTTGTAATAAATAAAAATGAATAGTGCAAAAGACTAATCAATTACCGGTAATAATGGAAATACGATAAAAAGGTTATAACTGTAACTTTTATAACCCGAAAAATTATATAACTGATATATTTAGAAATCTTATGAAATTACGAGTCTAACGGTACTATTGGTATATTTTTGATATCTCGAGCCCCGGGACACGCTTCTCGAAGTCTGTATCCGAACGGGTTCGAAATAGGTCAAATATTTACCAATCTGATATTTTTAAACAAACTCATATTACTATGAGCTATTCTACATATTTAAACTATCTCTCGGCCTCTAGAGTTGGGGGCGCTAGATTGCCGGACTTACACTATTGTATTCCGGTTAGGGTTTCCGGGTGATTTTCCGGTTTAGACCTTTGCCAATTTGGAAACTGATATTTGTGTTTATACAACATATTTAATTTGAGAAATTTATTTTAAATTTTATTTTTGTAAGTATTTAATATCTCTTAATGTTTTCGAAATTCTTGAATTGAGTTATATTTTCGAAAGTTAATCGTTATTTGCTTTTTAATAATTTGTTTTTGAGCTTTCTATTACCCGTTTTTATAAGTCAGAGTTAAATATGGAATTTTTCGTACGTCGTGGTTTTGAATGTGAAGACCACTGAGTTCTTATTTTATTGTTTAAAGATTTTCATTTTCTCAAGATTAAGAAATTTTTGGATTCATTCATGGTTTAGGACTTATCGAAATTCGGTTTTAATTTGGATTGATTTTTAGGGTTTATTTTCGAAGTTCATCTTGGAATTATTTACTGAAATTTTCCGGGGCTTACATCCTCCTTCTGCTAGAATAGCTTGGTTGAACATACCTTCTGATGTTCCTTCTGCTATTACTGTTCTTGCCTTTCTCGTTATGAATAGAAGCTTGATTATTCGCTGGTTTATTTTCTTTCACAAAAATCGTCTTTTTCAAATTGTTTGATGAATTTCCAGATTCATATCCTAACCCATGTTTGATAAAAGACGCTCTTTGACTTCCAATTAACATATTCAATTTCTTATCACTTTCATTAAATTTGTTGAACGTGTTTTTTATTGATTGAGAAAGATCTTCGACTCTTCCTTTTAATTCCTTGATTTCTGTTTTCAAAACTTCATTTTCTTTCTTGACACCATCAGTTTTGACAAACAATTTCTCATTGTCATTTTTCAAAATATCATTTTCATCAATAAGGAGTTTATTAGTTTGTTGCAAAACATCCTTTTCGTTTTTAAGAGCTTTATTTTCTATTTCTAATTTCGTGATTTTTACATTTGCCCTTTTTAATGCCTTAAGTAACTTTTTCATTTTGGAATAAATGTCATTTTCATTTATATCTTCATCGGAATCAGAATGTACCTCAGATGCAGCCATCAAGCACAAATTTGCTTCTTCTTTGTTGTCACTTGTATCTTCTGATTCACCTTCTGATTCATCAAGATCACTCCATGTCGTCATCATAGCACGGCTTTTCTTCTTAAATTTCTTCATTTTCTTCTTTATATAGGACACTCATACTTAATGTGACCAGGTTGTTTGCATTCATAACACACGAGTTCCTTCTTTTCTTTCTTTTCTTCCTTTTCTTTGTAATTCTTTCCTGCACTTGATTTATTAGTTTTACTGAAATTGTTATATTTCTTACCTTTAAAGAACTTGCTCAATCTTTTTGCAAGCATGCCAACACTTTCTTCAATGTTGTCATCATCTGAATCAGTTTCATCATTTGTGACTTTTCTTGCTTTGAATGCTATTGCTCTTGAACTTCCTTCTGCTTCCTCAATTGTGTTAATGTGTGACTCATAGGCTAGTAATTTCTCCCTTAGTTGACTAAGATTTAGCTTGTTTAGGTCTTGGGCTTCTTCAATTGCTGTCTTTTTAGCATCCCATGACTTTGGCAATATTCTGAGTATCTTCCTGAGTAAATCAGAATCATCCATTTTCTTTCCAAGAGAAGTCAGCTCATTAGTTATAGCAGTAAAACAATTAAAAGCTTCTCTAATTTTCTCATCATGTTTGATCTTAAACAACTCATATTGTTGCAGCAAGGAATTAATCTTTGTTTCCTTAATAGTATTAGTTCCTTCATAAGTTTTGGATAGTATATCCCAAATGTCTTTTGCAGTTTCACAAGAAGAAATTAAATAGAATTTGGAAGGAGCTATAGTAGTGAGTAAGAGATTCTTAACCTTATTGTTCTTCTCAATGAGCTTTAGTTCCTCATCATTAAAATTGGCATCATCAGACAATGTCACTTGTGAATCTCCAAAAGCAATTACCTGCCAAGAACCATAGTCATTAGTTTTTATATAAGTGGACATACGCATTTTCCAGTAGAGATAGTTTGTTCCATCAAAATATGGAGCTCAGTTAATAGCAATATTGTTATCAACCATTTGTAAAGATCACTTAAAAAAATATAAGAACACTGCTCTGATACCAATTGTTAGTCCCGAAAAGATAACCAAGAGGGGGGGTGAATTGGTTATAAAATTTACTTTCCAAAATTTTGAATAAATTTCACACCACTTGGTTATTCTATTAAAATGGATTAAAAACTTTCTTGAAACAGTAATCTAAACAAATAAAAACTTTAAGGAAAAATTCAGATCAAAATTGAAACAACTCTTTCAAACTTGTAAACCTTCTGCCTAACTCTCTGAGTAAGAAAAATGTTAACAATTTACTCTCTGATTAACCTTGAGTAAATATCTATATGCAATGAACTTTCTGATTAACCTTCTGAGCATATAATGCATATAAAAACATAAACAATTAAGTACGAAAATAAAGAGATAAGGAGAAGAAATTGCAAATCGATGTATAGAGGTTCCGCCTTGTGCGTCAATCCTCTCTTCCAGCTCCAAGTCAGGGTCCCCGTACTCCTCATCGGTGTGTTCCACCATCCAATCAAATCAAAGAAATTACAAGAAGTATTTGCCAATCTTTTGGCTATAATTCACTTAGCTTGATTCTCACAAACAATCAATCAACT
Organism: Combretum micranthum; assembly: GCA_024138025.1. Taxonomy (NCBI): domain Eukaryota; kingdom Viridiplantae; phylum Streptophyta; class Magnoliopsida; order Myrtales; family Combretaceae; genus Combretum; species Combretum micranthum. The sequence continues at coordinate 243,015 of JAMXBD010001239.1, forward strand.
AAGCCTACTTGTAACTCTCAACTCACAAAGAGTAAAATCAAATCAAGAGGAATATAAAATTTGAGTTTCCTCAATTTTTCGCTCAATGAACAGTAAAATAAAATTGACAGATTTCGAATGCTTGGACTTTCTGAGTTTCTCGTATTGTTTCTGAGTTGATCTCAAAAAATTGTTCTCTTCTCTCTGCTTCGTCCTCCTTCTTTTATTTGAAATATTGCAACGGTTAGAAGCTCAATTGGCTCAATTCTCCCAGATTTTTTGCGCGTTGAATCAGCTCAGTCATTTCCGAAAAATCTGCTTCCAGTTATCTTCGATTGACTCAATTTGAATTTGAATATTTGAATTCATCTTCATAATCCAGCTTCTGATGATAATAGAAACATCTTGCAACTGATATGTTTATCCAAAAACTGAAAAATCGGACTTAATCTTGATCGTGTTGATTCACTGCACGTTATCCACTGTTCATGCTCATCTTCAATCTTCACGTGAAATGATTTGGACACAATCCACAAATTTCTATCCTTGTAAATTCTTCAAACTAACTTTCTCCTTAAAATAATTATTACTTTAAAAAAAATAAAAATTAGTTTGAACTTTTCAAATTGAACTTGTATTTTCTTCAAAAGTATTTTCATATTCCTTCAATCAATTTAAAAATTCTAAAACAAACCCTGTGGATTTAATCCAACTTTGTGGAACACAATGAGTATAACACCCAATTTATACTCAACATTTGGAGCTAGGTCTTCAATAACTGAATCGTGTTTGAAAACATTTGATTTTGTGCAGTTCATGTACCTTCTGAGTTTCCTTCTGAGTATTAAACTCATCACTGCAGGTCTTATATATATAATATATATCTTCTGAGTAACCTTCTGAAAAGTTATTCTCTCTATGTCCAAGTCTCTGAGTTACCTTCTGATGTATAATATAAAAAATATTTATCCTTCTGATAAACTTTCTGATATAATTCTATATTGCTAACATTCATTTCTGCACACTTAAACAAATTATATGAGAAATATTTAACTCTTGTTGTTATCATCAAAATAATCTCTTGAGAGAAATCAACAGTGTCATCCAGTATGGTGCCTTAGATATTGATTCAGTATCTGGAGCCAAAACAATTTCAAAGTCAATTTCTCTTTTCGGGGGTAACCCAGGTAATATTCCTGGAAACACATCCAAATACTCATTCACCACTGGTATATTCTTTTCCTCCTGAGCTTCCTCCTCATCCAAAATACCTTCGATAGGTACTACCTCTTCATCTTCCATCATCAACTCAAAAGAATTTAACCCAACCTTTCTTGGAACTATGGTTTCTCCTACGAACTCCACTCCTTTTCTTGGTTGATCATTGAAGTTCACCATCCTCTTTTGGAAATCCACCACCACTTTAACCTTGCTTAACCAATTCATGCCAAGTATAACTTCGTACTTATTCATCTCCAATACTACCAAATCACTCCTAGAGTGATCCCTTTGGATCTCCAATGGACAATCACTTATTACTTCCTGAGTTGACCCGACACTTCCTGTGGGTGTTTTAATTCTCAGGCTAGCGGTAGTTGTGGCTATAGGTAATCCAAGCTGTCTAGCCACACTGGTAGTGGTAAATGAGTGGGTTGCTCTCGTGTCAAACAACACATAAGCCTCACATTTATTTACCCTTATGCGTCCTGTAGTCAACAAACATCCATTACTACTCGACCCTAAAACACTCTCACAACTAACTCTACAATGGTTTTAGGTTCTAGATTTCATTTTTACAAGTTTTAATTTCTTAAAAGAAAATTGTCAAATAAAGAACTTTTAACTTAAGAGGGTTTCGCTACTGACCTGTTACTAGGCAGCTGTCTACGCTATCACCTTGATCTAGGGCGACCAACTCCACATCCTCATCATCATCCTCCTTAACCATTCATTGTCCTTCGAAATTGTAAAGTCGCATCCCCTGCATGGCAGATGCCACACGGCTTCCCCATTTGCTTCCTGACCTCATGGTGTTGGCATTGCTCAAAGTCCCAAAAGGTCAAGCGGCCACACTTTTCCTTTGTGAGCATTCAGAAGCCAAGTGCCCTTTTTCTTTATAGATAAAGCAGGTCACGACCATTTTCTTTGGACATGTGTAGACCATGTGGCTATACTCGCCACAATAGTAACACTTATTCCTCAGCTGCGGACACTACTTAAGGTAATGGGCCTCCTTGCACTTCCAGCAAGTGATACTGGCCTTTGACTGATTTGGCCTCCCATTAGCATTGTCCTTAAATCCGTGATAGGGCTTGTACCTTTTTCCCTTATACCCTGAACTCGCGGCATCGAACTGCCTCCTTCCAAACACTCTTTTGTTAGGTTTATGGTATTTTCTCTTCTTGGCTCCTTCAATCACCCGAGCCTTTTCTACCAGTTTCGGGTAGGTTCTCATTCCAAATTCTTCTAGTTTAATCCTTAGGTCCTCATCAAGACCTCCTGAAAATACCTGTTTCTTCAGCTCTTCGCTATCTCTGAAGGATTCAGGTGCACTCTGTAGCGGATGAGTGAACTCAGTTTCGTATTGTTCCACAGTTCTACCTCTATGCTTGACATGCAAGAAGTCTGCACTGTGTTTCACTCTTAAATTAGAGGGAAAATAATTTTCCAAGAATTCCCGGCGGAACGACTCCCATATGACAGGTGGAGTTAAGCTTCTTCTTTTAGAGTCCCACCAAACTCTTGCATTATACCTTAACATATAAGTCCCATATTCCAACTGTAAATATGGTGGAATCTCATAAGCCGCAAAAGAGCGCTCAATTTGAGCCAACCAGTCTTCGGCTTCATCGGGTTTACTGAAAGCCCCATCAAAATACCGGTTGCTCTTTATAAAATTCGGTAGAGAGCTTCGGTGAGACCTTCGATATGGTGGATGCGGTGGTAATGGTGCATTATAAGAATGCTCCTTCTATGGAGCTGGGACCTCAGCAGTCACTTCCCAATGATTTGCGGGTGGTGGTGATAGTGGGGCAGAATCCCTGACTGTCACGCCCCAACGGGTACCCTAAACGTAACAGCCCACCGTACGCAATATTAAAACTTAAGAATGACTACCTCAATCACTCGAAAGCTTTCATATCGGTATAAGGCGTGCATTCACATCAAAGGGAGACCGGTGAAGTAATGCATTTTAAGATATTGGTAGCGGAACATGCAAAATAACACTTAATATATTTCATTGAAATATAAAGTCTTACAACTTCTAAGGGGCATTCCCCTGATAATTCCATAACAACATGGTTTTACTAAGATAAATAACAAAAGCTAGAAGATTTTAGAAGAAATCTACTCTTAGACTTCAAAACAGAATTGCTCCAAAAGCTTCCCAAAATAAGGATTTTACCCGGGGGATCAAGACGGTCTCGGGTACAAAAAGATAATCCTGCAATATCAAAAGTCTATAAGGGTATAAGCATAACTTGCTTAGTGAGTATTCCTTACGTAAAGTACTCATAAGAAGCAATCAACCAAGTTTATTAATCAAGCATATGAAATACAACAACCATATGATCAAACATTACATACGACTATCTGGTTTCGTATGTATGATGGATTTATCCCTCCATCGGTGGTTAGGGAATGCTTTGAACTAAGCCCCGAACGACCTTCTTAAAAGTTTGCATGCGTCTTGGGGTTCCAACGAACTGTACTATTAGTCCTTGAGCTTTCCATACCCAAAGCAATTGATCTGGCTCGGCTACACCTTGAGGCCGTATTCCCCGAACATCCTAACCCTCAAGATGTAGCTAGGCAGCTTACCTTTTCGGTCCCATGCTGAGGAGTAGTAGCAAAATCTCGAAATGATATTCTAAGTGATATGCATGAGCAATTTATTATATGGGGATTCCAATATGACATTAAATCATTTAAATCGATCGAGCAATAATTACACACATGGCAATTCATACATAAACACAATTATATCAATCACAGATCGGGTTCCAATATACTTATCGCTCATTGATTGCACATAACAATTCACATACATAATTTCCAAGATATCTCACATGCATATCAATTTTATCTTTTCCTAACGTCTAGTGCTCTATTCTACAGGCACATGAGCGAATACATAAACGTAAAGGAAACTCATTCGTCCATACCGATCTTCTAGGAATCGAAGTAATCCTCGAGGAAGAGAAGATCTTGGTCCTCGACACCTAAACAAAAGAAACCCTTAATGAGTATTTCATCCAAGGTCTATTCAAACTCTATAATTCTATCTTATTGGATTCCTAAAAATCGTATGAATGGAAATCCCAACTTAAAATGGTCATAAATTGCTCATTTTAACTCGGAATTTCGCATATTATATACCGATTTCTACCTACTCGAAAAGATCTATATATTTGTAAGGTTATTTTTATCAAAAGAAGTCATCTGGGTCTCGGAAAATTGACGTACAGATTTGATACGAAAATTTAAGATTTCAAAACTAGAGTTTTCAAACTTTTCTTCATTCAAGAGCTTTTGTACAAAAATGTAGATAATTTGTATCGTTGAAAAATCCTTGAATATATATAATATATATATATAGACTCAAACTATATGCATGAATTTAGTGGTGTTGTCTCAACAATGATTTTGTAAAACAAAATGTCTTAAAAGTGAGAAAAGCTAAGACTTTGAAAGAAATTAGTTTTGTTAGGAAAATTTCTTAATTTACTATCAGTGAGCATCTCCTTCTTTTAACTCCATTTCTTAAATTTTTAAAAGTAATTTTAATCTTTTTAACTTCCTACAAGTTTATTTCTAATGGTTTGGAAAACATAGTTTTTCTAAATATTTCATGGTTATATGTTCCAAAACTTTTCTAAAGTTAGATCCACTTTAAAAGAATAATATCAATGATCTTATAAGTTAATTTTGAAAAACTTATCTAATCTTTAGTATTTTAGAGTGTTGGTAGAAAACTTTGATAAATGAGTTTAGGAAAACTTTTGTTTAAACAAGGAATTAAGTTTAAAGAAACTTTCTTATTTTATTGGTTTGAAAAGAGAGTTTGTAATAACTTTGCTTTATGTATTTCTTGGTAAAATCACATCTAGTGTTATTACTAAAACTTGAGCTAAACTTATCTAATTTTAGAAAATATTTGTTAAGATAAAACTTTAAGTTTTTATGAAAAAATTATTCCTTATGTGACAAAATTTATTTTTAAAGAGATTTTATTTTTATTACTTAAGAAGACTCATTTTCATTAAGGTTGAGACAATAACATCATGTTCATGCATGAATGAGAATATGTAACTATGAGAAATACAATAAAACAACATAATAAGATGAATAAAATAAGAGCATAAAAATAAAGTCAACTTTTGGGAACTTAGGTTTATCAAGGTATCCCGGGACTAAGAATAGACTAGTCCCAAAAAAAGAAAAGAAAAGCAAAGAAAGAAAATTGTTTTGACTCGATATGGACAAGTCTAAGACTAGAAAGACTAGTCTTAATAATTGCATAAAAACAAGTAAATAAATAAATTAAAAGACATAAATAAATAACAAATGAGCTTATATGCTCTAAATAAATATATTACATAATATACAGAATACTTTATACAAGTTAGATTAGAAACAATAATAACAATAATAATAACAACATAATGAAAAATAGAAATATGAACAAAAACAAAACATATTGTTGCTTCTTTAACTCTCATGAGTCTAAGAAACATACACTAAACTCATGTTAAGTTGTATGAGCATAATGAATATGTGAAAGAAACTTTTACCGAAGGTTATGTGTTTGTTGAAGAAGAATGGAATAGTTTGTAGTAATATGTGGGAATTGGTTTTATGGAGAAAAGAGAGAACTTGAGAGATATTTTGAGAGAGGGATTTTATGGAGTGATTTTGGTTAGTTTTTGTAGGAAAGGAATTGAAAAAGAAAATAAATTGTGAGTGATGAGAGAGAGGGAGTGGACGAAAAGGGATTGAAAGAGAGAGAAAAATTGATTAAATTTGTTGTTTTGTAATAAAAAGAAATTGTAAGTCCCGGAAAATTTCAGTAAATAATTCCAAAATGAACTTCAAAAATAAACCCTAAAAATCACTCCAAATTAAAACCGAATTTCGACAAGTCCTAAATCACGAACGAATCTAGAAATTTCTTAATCTTGAGAAAATGAAAATCCTTGAAAATAAAATAAGAACTCAACAGTCTTCAAATTCAAAACCACGACGTACAAAAATTTCCATATTTAATTCCGACTTATAAAATCGGGTAATATAAAGCCCAAAAACAAACTATTAAAAAGTAAATAATGATTGACCTTCGGAAATAAAACTCAACTCATGAATTCCGAAAACATTAAGAGTATTAAATACTTAAAAATAAAATTTAAAATAAATTTCTCAAATTAAATATGTTATATAAACATAAAATATCAGTTCCCAAATTGGCAAGGATCTAAACGGAAAATCATCCGGAAACCCTAGGTGGAATACAATAGCTTAAGTCCAACAATCTAGCGCTCCTAACCCTAGAGGCTGAGGTGTAGTTTAAAGATGTAGAATAGCCCGTAGTAATGTAACATTGTTTTAAAATATCAGATTGGTAAATTTTTGAACTATTTCGAACCCGTTTGGATACAGACTTCGAAAAGTGTGTCCCGGGGCTCGAGATATCAAAAATATACCAATAGTACCGTTGGACTCGTAATTTCATAAGATTTTCAAATATATTAGTTATATAATTTTTCGGGTTATAAAAGTTACAGTTATAACCTTTTCATCGTATTTTCATTACTACCGGTAATTGATTAGTCTTTTCCACTATTCATTTTTATTTCATTGCACAATTTTATTATTCTTATAAAGTCTTATATTTTTAGATTAATATTTTATGTATTATAGAAAATTTTGTTTTTCTAAAATTTAGTTAGTTCGGGCTTTTACGGGATCAGATTCTGTTTAAGACCCGATACTAAAAATAAAATAAATTAATTTAATAATTGAAAAATATTTTAAAAACATTTATATTTTCATAAAATAATTTTTTGGATTTTTTCGGGTTAAAAAAAATCACTTATAGCCCCTATTCGCGTATTTTGATCATACTAGTAACATATTTGTTAAAATACTAAAATAATTCAAATAATTATTTAATTTTAATTATGAAAAATCTGCTACAATATTTGGAATAAATTTTCTAATTTTATTTTATTAAGAAAGTACTCTTACAACCCATACTTCAAGTACACCTTCACACATAACTTTTTTTCACTTCAATCTTTTTACACTTTATTATATCAATTCATGGCAGATTTTTGACTCTTTATGGCTGCCATTGTCCTTTAATTACTCCATTTTGACTAAATTAATTATATTCCACACCTTCTTAAAGAAGCTACATTATACATTTATTACACATTTCAAATTCAAGTCAAAATTCAAAAAATCTCTCTCTCTCCCCTCTTTCACGTCAGCAGCCCCCTCTCTCTTTGGCTGCCCTTGTTTTTTTTTTTTTCATTTAATACACTCATTTTCTCTCTCTCTTCATTTACTCCTTCTTCCTTTTTCATTCCTTAGCCTTTTCTCTCTCATTTTCCTCTCTTTTCTTCTTCTTATTGTTCTTGTTTCTTCAAGAACACAAGCTGCCCCCATCTCTTCCATTAGCTTCCATCCATATTTCTTGAAGATTTCTAAGCAAATCTTCATCTCAAAGCCTCCATAGTGATATAGGTAAAGTGTAATGAAGGTTTCATGCATCAAATGACCTTCCATAAGCTTAAAAGCTTAGGATGATGATGCCAAAAATGAAACACTCCTTTTCTCCACTTTTATTATCTTGTATTTCAATTATTTTCTTGTTTAAAGTTGATATATTTTGTAGATCTAAATTTTTGTTGCTTTGATTTTCGTTTATGCCATAGATCTAGTTATTTCAGTTGTTATTTTTGTTATTTCTTATGATTTATACATAGATCCATCATCCACATGTGTTCATGCATTTAAAACTAGTTTAGAAAACTAGATCTACTTTTGAGTTCATAAAATGCATTAGACTTTGTTTTATGTTCATGATGACTTGTAGTAGCATGATGATAGTAGGAATGTTTTAGAAAACTCAAGATCTATTTTATTTTCAACAAAAATCATTTTTGAAAATTCGGATGAAAATGGAACCATATTTAGAAAAGTTGTTTTTCAACTTCAAAATGTGTATTTTTCATTTAAAATGAAGGGCTTAGGTGGATAACATAAATGAAAGATTTTGATGAGCAAAGTTTAGATCTATGAGTTTAAAGTTTATTTTCATGGGTTTCATTTAGATATATGTTCATATTATGTGTAGATCTTAGATTTGAACTTGAACAAAAGTAGTGAAATTCGTATTTTGGCAAGCCAATATTTAAAAACCACTTTCCAAGTGTCAAAATGTAATTTTTACTTAAGAAAATGAAGGCTTAATATATGTATATCATCAAGCTTTTTTTACAAGATCTAATGTGATTTTCAAAAGTTATTTTCAAAATAAAAATTCTATTTTCGGATTTTGGCCAAGGCATATTTTAAAAACATGTTTTCCAACTCAAAAATGGAGTTTTTATTCAAGAAATGAAAGGCTCTTAGGATAGGATATGTAAGGAATGGATTTTCATAAGTTTAGATAGATTTTATCAAAAGATATGACCAAAAAAATTTTGTAAATTCGGATCCCAACCAAGACCAATTTTTAAAACCCATTTATCAACTCCAAAACTCATGTTTTATGTGAAAAATGAAGGATATAGGTAATAGGTATCATTAAGTAGTGATTTTTATAAGTTGAAATGAGTTTGATGAGATTAAGTGTAAAACAAGAAGTAGAATCAAGATGGAAAATTTTGAGTTAGTAGTCAATTTGTGAAATTCGTAATTTTGAATGAAGGCCATAAGAACACCTATTATCCAAGCTCAAAATGAAAGTTTTATGTAATGAATGGAGTCCTTAAGTAATAGGTACCATAAAGTCTTAAATTTTAATGCATTAAACAAGTTTTTCCCAAAGAATCATCAAAAAGTGGATTTTCTAAAATTCGGATTTTTGAGTAAATCATATTGGAAAACATATTTGCAAAGTGTAAAATGCAAATTTTTGTGTAAGAATGAAGTCCTTAGTGGTTATGTATGATTGAGCCCTAATTTTCTAACTATCAAATGATTTTTACTTAAAGAAATCACTCAAAAACATTACTTACAAAAATTCGGATTTTGGAATGACCAATTTGAAAACATGTTTACAAAGTGTAAAATGGAAATTTTATGTAGAAATGAAGGTCATAAGTAATATATATAATGAAGACTCAATTTTAACAAAAATAATTATATTTTCTTAAGTAATAAATCCAAAACAAATGGAAATGATCAAAGTTAGAAAACTAGACTTTTCATAAGTAGTTGTTATTATGGTCTTGCAAAATAAAAAGTTGTAAAATTTCCTTTTAGCAAAAATCATCAAGATCATGCACACATTAAGCTCATATTATGACATTCATGTTAGGAAATCACTCATATTGCATGTCTAGCCAATTTATATAGTAAGAACATTACAAACATTTACAAAATTATTTTTCGGAATCGGAAACCATTACTGATCAGATCTGATCTCTCTGTTCCAAGACTTAAATGTTTTCAAAACTTGAAAATAATATTATAAATAGATAGATCTTTCGAAGTAGATAGAAATCGATATATTATTTGCGAGATTCCGAGTTAAAATGACCAAGTTATGGCCGTTTTAAGTTGGAATTCCCGCTTAGGACGAGAATTACGAATTTGATAGTTCGTATAAAATCGTTTGGATTAGTTTGAGTCGAAATACTTATTAAGTATTTCTTCCTTTTTAGGTGATCCCGAATTCGACGACTCCCTACCACCGAATTATTATTACTAGAAAGACCGGTGATCCAATGGCTGAGTGAGTTTTCTCCTTTTTGTTACCTTGATTGTGCTTGTAGTTAGTTGCATTAGAATTATAGGAACAAGATAAAAATCGATATGAATGGGGATGGATATATGATGAGACTGTGATGAATGTATGCCAAAGAATACTAAAGCATATCGAAACCACGATTTGATTGGATAACTGCACTGTTCATATTATTCTGTTATGTATGATATTGGCTGGTCACTCTAAAGAATGTATGAATATTTTGACCTAAGCAAAAATTAAATTGTCATGCATCGCATCGAACATATTGCATTTGGTAGCGTGCTACTCCTACGCAGGTCGATCGGTATGTCCGAGGACTCGTTTGGATAAAGACCCGGATCAGAGCTCATTCATAGGAACTAAGGCGCATCGGGGATGCATTCCATGTGTGAGCCTAGCCGAGGCGAGTGCTATGAGCCGAGGGCTTGGGGACTAGCAGCAGTCGTGTAGACTTCAATACCATCCCTAACCCAAGATACGGAGGGCGTAAATCCGTTCTGTGTGTGGGTTCCAGATACCCATGCATAATCTTGCTCATGTGTTTGTTCATGCATAGCATATGAATGATTATAACTTTTTGTTGTGGTACGGAATTAAGGGAATTCTCACTAAGCTAGTGTAGCTTATCCCAACAGTTTTTAAATGAGCAGGTTATCTCAAGAATGCTAAGTGGGGCCGAGATGGTTGAAGCCGAGAATGACTTCGGGATTCCGGCAAGATATAAGAATGCTTGGAGTTTCGCTAAGCTTTACGATTTGCCTTGTAATAGTTTTATGTAGTAGAATCTTTTGATGAATTGTAATTGAAGTTAATGAGTTTATTTTGAAGAATAGTGAATTGAATTTCCTTTACATTGTTCTCAAGTGGTATCAACCTAAAATGTGTTACTCGATGAGTCTCCTCCATGTGTTAGACGCCTTGTACATAGTATGGAAGCCTTCGCGTGACTGAGGTGGTCATTCTTAGGCTTTAATATTGTGTACGGAGGACTGCCACATTTAGGGTACCCTTTGGGGCGTGACAAAAGTAATATGTAAAGTGTGATGTGATTAAAGTTGTATAGGAAAGGTAAATTGTAAGGTATAGATATGGTAGTGTGTAAGAATAGAGTGTAAGAAAAAGTAGAGATGGATGAATAGTAATGAATAGTAGACTAGACAATTAAAATACCGGTAGTAAAGAAAATACGTGTAATTAAGCTATATCTGATATTTTTAGTCATCGAAAAATTATAAAACTGATATTTTTGAAAAACTTATATTTTTCGAGTCTATTGCTGTTGTCGGAATATTTTCACTATCTGGTGCATCGGGGACGATTTTTGAAAATTGATCCCGTTTGGATCCGAAAGACACTAGAAAATTAAGAATATGATATTTTTAAGCTTTCCTATATTATTACGAACCATATTCCATAATTATTTCAATTTCGTTTTCTAGGGTTTAAGAATACGAGATTGTCGGATCTAGATTCACTAGACTAAATATAGAACTAGGTTAACTTTAGGGTTCCGGTTTGACTTCTGGTTCTTAGGGTTTACTTATATTATCAAAAAATCTAAGGGCTTACACTGACACTTTGTCCTGGTTGCTAGTTCTGATTTTGATTTTGATTCTGGATGAATGTGTTTAGAAGATTGGCCAATTGCCCAATCGCTTTCATCATTTCATTTTGTGGATTCTGGGGTGCTACTCCCTATTGGTTTGGTTGAGACATAGCAAGTTGGTTGGCTTCGTTCAGGAAAGGTTCTTCCTTTTAATTGTGAATTCACCGGTTTCGTCTGTTTGCACATTATTTGGTAAGTTTTAGTGTCTTCTTGATGTTTTTAAATTGTAAAATTTAATTCATAAAACAAGGTTCGTGACTTTAAGAAAATTCGAGAAATCAGAATTTCTGAAAGGTAAATCAATCTTATAAATCTTCATATAATCATAAGAAACCATAAAACAAAAGAACTCATATATAGAAATAAATTCACAAGTTCAGAATGATGATATGAATGAATTAGTGCTCATGTGACTAAATGTGGTTAATGCCATTTATAGCTAATGCATAACATGATTGTTCGAAATCTATGAATTTTTTTTTTGTAACATAAAAGAATAATAATTTTTTTCCTTTGAAATAAAACATAATTCTTCATTACTTTAGCGAGCCATACAAGGAATTATATTGAAATTTTTTTCAGTTCACAAAACTTGGCAAGCCATTAATCTAGTCTTAGTCCTAGACATCATCTTTCTAGCTGATAACAAAACAAAGATACAAGAAAGGAAAAGAACAAAATACAAAACCATCTAAGGAAACCTAAGGCAAATTGGCATCCCGCATTGCCTACTACCAAAAAGTTCTATTTGGACTCTGGGTAAAACTTGCTTCCCTCTTCTCAATCTTCACTCGAGTCGTCGGGGGTCGGGCTAGGGAGCCGTCCTCTACTAGAAGAACTGCCGTCATCCTGACGGACAAATTGGCTGAGATATTCTCTCATCATCAACCTCCTTCTCCTAGTGGGTCGAACCAAAACATCGTGGTCATGCTCTTCACCTTCCTCATTTCTTTCCACTCCTTGTTCTTCCTCTTGGTTTACTTCATCCTCTCCAGCTCTCACTCCTTTCTCATTCTCATGGTTTTCTTCTATCCCTAGCTCTCTTCCCGCTTCTTCCCACAACCAGTCCACTATCTCCCGGGCTTCTCTCCTAATCATCTCATCCTCTGTCTCTACTTCCATTGGTTCAGGGACCACGGGTTCAAGAATCATCTCATTGATCACTGGAGGACGCTCATTTTCAATTAGATATCTCTCCATACTGTGGGATCTATTTTGGGTTCCCTTCTTCCACTATCAAGGATCACTAAGTCTCGATTGAAATCCCAAATGGCTTGATTTGGTTCAGGGTTCACATCTTCCGCCATCCCTATGGGAGGGGTAGGGGTACTTGGTACTATATCTTCTGCCCAATTAGGGTCCTCCTCGAGATCTTCTTTCTCCTCCTCTACTTCCTCTTCAACTTCCTCAATCTCATTGTTTCCTTCCGGCACAGGTGCATTAATCAACTACATGTCAACATCTCTAGCTGGTGGAGGCTGGATGTTCACATGGGGTGGAAGGATATCTAAATACACAGCATGCCAAACTATGTGATTCCAGGCATCTACTATATTCCAATCATGATGGTCAGAGAGATTGTCATGTGCATATACATAAAGGGGTCCTATGGTGGTCCATACTCGGAAGTCTGGAGGGGTTGGGTTCCCTTCGTTTTTTAGAATGAAGGTGTCTTCCCTAGTCATGGGCTCACGCCCGTACTCCACCATGATCCTCTCTATAGTGTAGATGGTTTCTAGCTTGGTCCATCTCCTCCTCCTCATGGGGTCATATCTTACTTGATCAACCATTGTTGTCCATCTAGTATACCTCAATCCTTCTTTCCAAATTTTAAACATCTCTCCTAAAGTCTGAGGACTTCTTGCCAATGCCAAATCTTCACATAATTCCCTTAACCTCAATTGATACTCCACAAACGTTTCATCATTCCTCTTTGCAAAATCCCTAGCACGCTTACGGGTCTCTCCTAAGGAGACTTACAATAAGAAAAGACTCTTAATTAGCCTAAAATTTTAACTCCATTTAACCTATTTGTTTAACTTCTAGGTTCAATTTCTTTTAGTTATATTGTCTTGCTTTATAACCTAGTGCTCTGATACCAACTTAAATTGTCACCTCCCATAGAATACTCTAAACGTAACAGTCCATCACATACCATATAAGACCCATGAATTACTACCTTAGTCCTTCGGGAGTCTTGTATAGATGTAAGGCGTCCCTTTGCGACAATAGAATACTTGAACCGACGGAGATAAAGAGTTTAAATTGACATTCAATAGCATTAAAGTATAAATTAAAACGCATATATAATTAGTTACAAAATCTAAGGGGCATTCCCCCGTAAAAGAATATCGTTTAGAAGTCTTTTACAGTCATCTAGAGTCTCTTGGTTTCCTACGGAAGTCTAAACAAAATTGAATACAACTTCTAAAGGAAACGCTTAGCTCCTGTACCTGAGCTGTAGGTTGCCTCTATCTAAGCCATATGAACTGGTGCTGCAACAAATAAAAACTGTAGGGACGTAAGCTATACTATTACTGAGTGAGAACTTCCAAGATCACATTCATAACACATCATACAAGCAAGTGATTAGTTAGACAATTGATATGCATCAAACATATGGAATCAACAAACATATGACTAGCCGAAAATCATAAGTGAATAGACTTTCGCCCTCCATCCCAGGTTAGTAGATTAACGAATACTGTGGTACTACTAAAATATGTTGTTTAGGATCACAGTCAACCAACTTATAAATTTGTTTGTGGATCACGATTAACCAACTCATTAATTCGTTTATGGATCATGATTAACCGACTTTTATACCGTTTCGGATCACGGGCAACCTAATGCTAATGCTCTATCCCATTTATGATATGAATGAATCCATATTTATTTTCAATTCTGAATAGTCAATTATACCAATTCCTTAAGTGATCAATCAATAGTTGCAGACAATCAATCCTCCTAACTCATTATACATGCAATAGTTTAACCCGACTTCGATATTTTATTTTCAATTTCTCATATCAACAACAACCATACATAATTCCCATTCATCCCCATCATGCATATCCATTTTATCTTTACCAAATATCTAGTGCAACTATCATTACAACCACATACAATAAATGAATTGGGAAGTAATACTCACTCGGTCATGGATCACCAGTCTTTTAGTAAAAATAATCCAGTGGGAGAGAATCGTCGGTTTCGGGGTCACCTAAAAAGGAAGAAATACCCTAATAAGTATTTAATCACTTAACTAATCCAAACTATAAATCAAAACTTAGTAAATTCGTAATTCTCATCATTTGCGGAAGTCCCGACTTAAAATGGTCATAACTTGGTCATTTTAACTCGGAATTTCGCAAATTATATATCGATTTCTATCTACTTTGAAAGATCTATCTATTTATAATATTATTTTCAAGTTTTGAAAATATTTGAGTCACGAAATATTCTGATCAGTTCTTATCAGTAGGGAATTTTATTCCCAAAAATAATTTTATAATTGTTTGTAATGTTCCTACTATATAGATTAACTATACATGCAATATTGATGATTTTCCTATCATGAATGGCATGTTATGAGCTTGATGTATGCATGCTCTTGATAATATTTAGTAAAAGGAAATTTTAGAAACTTTTCATTTGTAAGCCTCCATGAATATTTACTTTTAAGAAAACTAGTTTCTTAACTTTGATCATTTTCATTTATTTTGGATTTATCTCTTAAGAAAATCTAATTATCCTTGTTAAAATTGAGTCTTCATTATATCTATTACTTAGGACCTTTATTTCTACATGAAAATTCCCATTTTATACTTTGTAAATATGTTTTTAAATAGGGGGCTATTCCAAAATCCAAATTTTGAAAAAAATTAGTTTTTGAATGATTTCTTTAAGAAAAACTTGTTTAGTATATTAAATTTAAGGCTTTATTATACATATCCCTTAAGGACTTCATTTCTTAAATAAAACTTTCATTTTGAGTTTGGAAAATAGATGTTTTCATAACAATACTCCAAAATTACGAATTTCTTAAGTTGACTAGAAACTCAAAATTTCCTATCTTATTTTTACTCTTTGTCTTGCATATTTTTCTTAGCAAATCTCATTTCAACTTATAAAAATCATTACTTAATGATATTTATTACCTATACTCTTTATTTTTCATATAAAACACAAGTTTTATAGTTGATAAAAGGGTTTTTAATGCATGGTCTTGAAGTCATCCGAATTTTCATTTGAACATTTCAAACAAAAACTTTTCCTTTATAAGTTTCTTATCTCATCTACTTAAAGATCTACTAACTACAACATTTATATACATAAGACAAGGGCTTTTATGATCATTAATGCACTAAAACACAAAATATCCATGAGATCATGAATGTCAAGTATGGTATGAGTATTTAGATGCTAGATCTACTACTTATGATACATGAAAGGGAGTTTGAAAACATGAAAATTGATTTTTATGCAAGATCTCTACTTTACTCTACTATTATATGCATGAGCATGGAGATCATCAGATGAAAACACATTTAAGCACAAGATCTACTCTGTGATGGCTTGATATTCATGGAGTAGCATTTTTTTGTCCCTAGCAAGAGCTCATGGGGACTTAAATATGAAAACACTCATGAATGGTCTTGCCATTACAAGGTTTAGTGTAGAAAAGTTAAGGATCCATCACGTAAAGCGTGAAATGAGTGGGAAATGAAGAAGAAATTGAACTTGTGTGAGCGTGAGTGCGTGTATGTGTGAAAGTCACGGCCAAGAGGAAAAAATAGAGAGAGTTTGTGAGTTTTTGAAAAGTGAAGGCATAAAAGATATTATATAGTAACGTAAATTAAGGTTTGTTTAATTACAATAAAGAAGAAAAATAAAACAATTTAGGGCAAAAATTGCAGGGGAGAGGGAGAGGGGGGTGCGCTGGTTCAATGAGAGGGAGAGAGGGAGTGTTTAAATTTATTTTGTTTTGTAATTTATTTAATAAAAAATTTAAATTGGTAATAATTCTTTAAGAGACATATTTTTCTTGGAAAAGAAAATGTAATGGAGTGTTTGTAAGGATGTAAAAGTAGAGAGTGGCTTGTGAGTATAGTAGGTTGTACTTATGAATAGTAATGAATAGTAAACAAGATAATTACTTTATCGATAGTAAAGAAAATACGAAAAAAAGGCTAATCTGTAATTTTTATAAACTGAAAAATTATAAAATTTATATTTTTGAAATCATTATTAAATTTTGGTTGTAAAGAGTATTTCGGAATATTTTTTGAATTTCGAGTTCGAGGGCTTGCTTTTCCGTAATGGATCTCGGAAAGGCCCGGAGTGGAAAATTTTTCAAAATAAGATCTTTTCAGCGTTTGAAATATACTTTAGAACAATATTCCACACAAAATTATTTTACAAAAGTTCTTTTATTTTGAAATCGAAGGAAAGCCGGATCTAAGGTTCCTAGGTTTCTCTCTCAAGCTTAAGCTAATCCGGTTTAAGGTTTTGATTTTTGGTTTTCGAAGTTTACTCAGTTATTAGGAAAACCCGAGTTTACATTCTGACATATTATAGACGCAGATTGCAGGTATTGGTAGAGGATTTGTATCTATGTGGGATTACCAAAACCTAAAGGAGATACTAAGCACTTGGAAAAGAGGATTAAGCCTTTATTTAAAGGATGGTTATTTCCGATGGAGAGGGCCTTTCCAAATAATGGATCAGCTATAAAGACACTCTATAGATTCAAGAGGTTGATAGTTCAGAAGGGATGTCGTCACGCCCCAAGGAGTACCCTAAACGCAATAGTCCACCACATGCCATATAAGACTCACGAATCACTACCCAAGTCCTTTGGGAGTCTTGTATAGATGTAAGGCATCCCTTTACGACAATAGAATACTCGAACCGATGGAGTTAAAGAGTTTAATTGGCATTCAAAAGCATTAGAAAATAAATCAAAACACATATGTAATTTGTGCATTTATCCATCATTTAACCATATCTACATAATGATCATAGTGCATATGCATTTATGACTAGTTTAATAAACTAGTTCTAGTTGTTTTGAGGTCATAAATACCTTAGGTTTTTGTTTTATATACATAAAGAACTTGTAGTAGTATATTAATAGTGGAAAAGTGTTAGAAAGCTTGAGATCTATTTTAGTTCCAACAAAAATAATTTTTAGAAATTCGTATCTAAAAAGAACCATATTTGGAAAAGCTATTTTCAACTTCAAAATAAGTATTTTACATTAAAAATGAAAGGCTTAGGGAATATGTATCATAATGAGTGGTTTTGATGAGTAAAGCTTAGATCTGCTAGGGGATATTTTCAAAACAAGAAAAGTTTATAAAAGTTATGTTAACATTATGTTTCAATCCCAATAACCAACTTGAAATTCGTAATAAGGAAAGTTCGAGCTATAAACACCTTTTTTCAACCCCAATAATTAAAGAAATGGAAGCTTTAAGGAGTAGGTTTGATTAGGAGTTATTTTAGAAAGATTAAATGAGTTTTACAAAAGGAACAATCTTAAATGGAAATTTCAAAATTCATATTTAAAAATTACCTCTATTTAAACACCTATTTCCAAATGCCAAAATGAGGATTTTTATGGAAAAATAAAAGTCCTAAGGAATACAAGTAATAAAGACTTAATTTTGGCAAAGATAAATGAAAGTTGTCAAAGTATAATCCTAAAACAAGGAAAGGTTTCAAAATATAGATTAAACAATGTTTTCATTCCATAAAATCTTATAAAATTTGTAACTAAGTAAACCCCCTATTTAAACACCAATTTTCCAACTCTAAAATGAAGAATTTTATTAAAATAATGAAGGTGTTGGGCATATGGGTCATTAAGGTTGAGTCTAGATAAAAGCAAGTATGATTTTGCAAGGAATAAAACTAGTTTTCTTATACCTAATAATTTCACAAGTTTTGCAAATCAAAGGTTTTCTAAAAAGAATTATTGATATCATATATCATTGAGATATACATATAGATAGCTCATCGCATGACATTCATGATAATAACTTCTAGGTAATGCATGTACACATAATGTACTTGGAAGAAACAAAGCAATGAAAATAGTATCTTACACATCCCATCGAGCATTATCTAAATAGATTTACCAACACCCATGAATCATGCATGATTTTGAGTTATATTTGTATATAAAAAAGTCTCTCAAGATATAATGATAGCTAAGTATTTATCAAAGCTTTGCAATGATGCTTGGATTGAAATTAAAAGTTGATTTGTGGGATGGGAATTTCATATAGCATTTTGTACCCTATGGTTCATAGACCAAATGACCTTGTTTGATGGAAATAACTTTAGAAATAGATAGCTCTCATCGAATAGGTAGAAATCGGTATATAATATGTGAAATTCCAAGTTAAAATGACCAAGTTATTGCCGTTTTAATTTAGAATTTCCTCTTTGATGAACTTGTTAGAATAGAATTTATAAGTTCACTCGAACTTCATAGAAATACTCGTTGGAGTTATTTCTTTTGATTAGGAGACATGGGAGACGGACTAGACCTTCTCAAGGACTATTATAATTAAGTGAATTTTCACATCATGGCAAAGTGAGTTCACTATCTTTAAATTATATACTTATGATTGTGCTTGTAATGATGGTGGTATTAGATTTAGGGTAAGATAAAATTGGAATGTGCATGTGAATTCTATTTGATTGAATCGATGATAAGAATATCGAAATGGAATTGTTGTAAATATTTGTATGATTTAGTATAGAATTGAAGTATCTGCAATATCTATGATCGCCTATAAATCGTTAATTAATATGCCACGATCTTATAATCAAATTGACCATGCATACCATATGTTGAGTCACATTGCATTTGTTATTATACCTTTGTGGGAATAAGGCATAATAGCTGGGCAACAAGGGGCTGTAAAACTCAAATGTTGGCGTAATGGCCTGAATTAAAATGGAAATAGTGTAGGCACTTGTATCAACTATAAAATTGTGAGTGGGTGGTGGGCACCTGAATAAACCACAATGTAAAGGAGAAAAATTGAAATCTATGGTCGTATAGGCCTGAAAACACCTAACCTCGAATGGAGGACGTAAATCCATTCAACATAGGACTCCTGAAAAAGTCCTATGTATTGTATGCTTACGTACTTGTGCATTTCATATGGTTGATAATATAACTTGGTTGCCCTATTACATGATGAAGAATTTAATTTGGAAGTGAAACTCACTAAGCTCGTAAGCATATACCCCTATAGTTTCGTGTTGCAGTATGATTATTTATAGCTATCTCCAAGAGGCCACTTTTCAGGTACAATTTTTGGAATTTAAGGAGCTTTTTGAAGAAGTCGGGACCTAGATGTTAGGCATAGACTTCTAGTTGAATTTTAATCTTATATATATATATATTTAATATATATATAAGTTGTTGTAAGAGACTTTTGAGGACCTAAAGACTCTTAATATTTTGACGGGGGTATGCCCCTTAGATCTTATAATAGATTAATTAGTTATAACTGTTATGATTTATATTCCTATCGCTATGTATGTCTTCTTATGCTATTTCATTTCAAAGTATGGTTCCCTATATGCTGAACGTGAGCCTTACACCCGGTGTCTAAACTCATGGAGTGATACGGTTGTCTTACTTGAGTTTAAAAATCTAGTGTGGCGGACTGTCACGTTTAGGGTACTCTTTGGGGCATGACAGAGAGTTAATGTGGATTACTTAGGGCTGTTAGGTATGGTATGTGAATTTTTGAAAGTTGATATTACTACTACTACTATAGAAAGACATCACAGACAGCCATTAGTATATGGAAATAGTTCAAGGTTGGATTTCATGTTGAAAGAGATTAATGATGACAATGATGTGGAAGCATTGATAGAGTTTGCTAAAGCATCTCATATAATGTGTCTTTAGCAATTGTTCATCAAGATGAAAGACAAATCTGTATTAATTCAAACACATTTACGAGAAATCTAACAACCTGTAGATGTTACATTAGATTTTGGAAGAACAAATGATTCTTACAAAACGAGGATCCCATAATTGTTAGAGTTGATCTTGAAAGTGAGATGGAAGAAGCATTTGAAGAATTTGATTCCAAAGATGAATTATTACGTCAAGAAGATGACAAGTTGAGTTTTGGATATGACATATCGGATGATGATAAGGCTCTTGAAATACTAGAAAGTATTGACAAACATATTTTTCGGCTTAGATCTCACTCAAAACAACATAGTAGAAACACATCTTTCTAAGATGCAGTTCCATTCCTTAGCAAAATGGATGTTGGAAATGAATATATATCATATAAAGAAGACTTTTTTTCATTCTGAAAGCAACTGTTCCATTGATGAGTTAAGGTAAGGGATGCGATTTAATAATAAATCAAATTTGGTGTTTGTAGTCAAGATGTGGCATATAAAGCATCACTATAACTTTTCGGTTATTGAAGCATATGCAAAATTGTGGTCAATGATATGCAAAGAGAAGGAGAGTTAAGGAAGGACCACGTACATATATAAACAGAAAAATAGACCAAGTCCATCAATAGCTCAACCAAAGCTTCTTAATTCGATGTTTTATGGGTCAGGTTAGTAATGATGTTGATATGAAGATCATTGCACTAAGAAAGCAAATTGAAGAAACTTTTGAATATGTAATGAGAAAGAGGAAAATTTAAGGAGCAAAAAGAAAAGCAGTTGAATCTGTATATGGCAATTGGGAAGATTCATATAGAAAATTGCCAAAGCTACTATAGCCCATTAAAATAATTAATACTAGACCATTTTTAGCTTAGCAATTTAGGAAAACTAATAAGGAAGATGAAGTGACATTTAGAAGGTCATTTTGGGCATTTAGCCTATGCTTAGAAGCTTTCAAAAGTTATAGGCCAATGGTTGGTTTAGATGGAACTTTTTTATATGGAAAATATCCTCATAGTCTTCTCGTTACATGCAGCTTAGATGGTACTAATCATATAGTACCAATAGCAGTTGCATTAGTTGATAAGGAATGAAGTGTATCATGGTCATGGTCTTTACCCAAACTAATGCATTACTTGCAATACTTAAGAGGAAATGGGCTCCCCTTATGCATCATATTAGATAAACATAAAGGTATAATAAAGGCACAGAATGATGACGAGGTTGGATGGAGAACTTCTTTTGCATATTGGAAACTATGTGCATGACATATTGCAAGCAAATTCAATACCAAATACATGAATACTTATTTGAAAAAGATAGTAACAATAGCATCCTTTCAAGCACAAGAAAGAAAGTTTACAAACTACATGGAGGAATTGAGGAAAAGACACAAAGGTGTTGCAAATTACTTCACAAACACGCTAAAAGAGCAATAGATGCGTGCCTATGATGGAGGTCTCACAAATGAAGTAATGATAACAAGTCTAAATGAAAGCTATAATGCAGTGATAAGTGGTACAAGATCATTACATGTGTCAGCCCTAGTTTTAAAAATATTCTACAATTGTTTGGGGTATTTCCAAGAGAGGCGAGATGAAGTAAACAAAGCTATTACTGAAGGGAAGATCAACACTAAATGTGCTTGTAGAAGGATAGAAAAATGGAAGGGAGTAGTTACTAGACACAAAGTGACAGCTTTCAATAGAACTACTGGTAATTTTGAAGTACAAACAGGCACATACACGGCAACTGGTGCTAGGAAAGGTGATCACTACCAAAGGGTGGATGTTATAAACAATCTGTGCAGCTGTAAGTGGCAAACTTTCAAGATACCTTATTCACACTCATTTGCAACCATGGCTCATGTGAACATGGATCCTATGTAGAAGATTAAGAAGTGGTATCACTTGGAAAACCATCTTGTTTATTATAGGGCTTTTGTCCGACCTCTTAGAGATAGAAACACTTGGCCAGATCATGAATAAATTCATAAAATTCACCTGATATAAAGTAAAGCAAAGATAGAGGGAAGGCCGCAAACAACTCGATTCCAAAGAAAGATGGATCTTAAATAGAAAGCATCAAAGACTTGTTGAGGAATATGAAGGAAAGGACACAATAGAAGAAGTTACCCCAAACTAACAAAACAAAAGGTTTCAAAATATATACGATGATTGTTTCATTTATATAACTGTAATATATAACTTTATAATATATATATATATAAATATATTTATTTATGAAGATTTAATTATACATGCATTTTTTGAAAATCTAACTTATTTTTACCTATTCTTGTACAGATGGATCCGGGTCTAACTGATAGATCACGACTAATAGAGCAGAGTACCCATAGATCCGATTTAGTCTAGTAGAGAGAGGTATGTTGCTTGACTATACTATTTATTGAAAAAAAATGATGTAATAATATAATATGATGATATTAATGTTTTTTTTTTTTTCTAACGCAGGAGCACACTACAATCACATGATGTCATTGTGAGGCTACATTGAAGAATACAGACAAAGTGTTACTATAGCATGATGATAGGATACATCCATACTTAAAGCAATTAGGCTTTTTAGGGATACCTGAGCTGCCTTTCATATAGTTAGATTAGGGATTGATCATTGTATTAATTGAGAGATGGAGACCCAAGACACACATTTCATATGTCTCATGGAGTGGTCAGCCTAACTTTACAGGATATATGACACTATTCAGATTACCTATAGATGGGAGTATAGTTATAGGACAGAAAAAGATGACATGGGCACTAGTATGTCAACATTTATTAGGTGCCTTAGCAGATGATAAAGAATTTTCCCAGTAGAGAATCAAGATGACTTGGCTTAAGAGTACATTCAGATCATTACCAGCAGATTCTAATGATATTACCATACAAAGATATACCAGAGCATATATAATATAGTTGATTAGGGGGATACTATTTCTAGATAAGTCCTCTAATTTGGTATATCTGATGTTTCTTCCATTGTTAAAGGACTTTGAGATTACTCGATCATATAGCTGAGGATCAGCCTGTCTTGCATAGCTATATGGAAATCTGTGTAAAGCATCTGAGTCTTCTATAATAGAGATGGACAAAGCATGTATATTACTATAACTATGGGCATGGACTAGATTCTTACTTATGGCTTCTCTTAAACAGCATAGGCTTACACCACCGGTAGGACCACTATCCTATATATGGCATGACATATTTGATCTATCACAAATTCCTTTACATACAATATCATACTGTATGATGACATTAGATACTCAGAGAGCTTATGAGGTAATATAAAAATATCAATTAAACTATATAAATTGTATATATAAATTAACAACTAGCACATAATACTATTTTGCAGATATGTTGGATGCTATATACATCTAAGATACTAGATTCAATGCCACCTATATGCTGAGAGGGCAGGACTTGTGGTTAGCATGAGTAGCATTGATTTGTTTCCATATTGTAGAGGTACATAATCATGACAGAGTTGTCCGAAAATTTGGTGAGATCCAGTGGATCCCACAATTCTGTCAAATTGACAAACAACTCCACAATATAGATCTCCGGGTGAAGAATGAGGATGATTGGACTAAGAAACACGAGCCTCATATACATCAATGGCAAAATAGGATACAAAATTTGATTGTATTAGAGCATGATGAGACACTTCCAGACATGGTTTTTTTAGGACTATACTCAGTGGTAACACAGTATCATAAGATGATATATAGGACGTTTTGGAGCATTATTAGGAGCTGCAATAAGTACTCTCTCTTAAATTATGTAAGTATATTCACATACACAAAATTTTCATGCTAAATGCATTTTATAACATTTAATTATGTAGTTAGATGCTTTTAATCGTATTGTGCAAGTAAACACATTAGAGGAAGCTAAAACAATAGCAATTGCAAGTAAACAAAGATTGCATGGTTTTGAAGGAGTTAAATTTCTTACTGCAAGTGAGCAAGAGTAAAGAACACAAGGGCCTCCAACTAGAGGGAGAGGAAGAGGAAGAGTAAGAGGACGTGCACAAGGAAGAGGAAATCAGCAAGATCCACAATTAGACCGATCACCTAATCCACCAACAGATGCTCTTGTTGCTCCTACGGATCCACTAGAAAATGCTCCTATTACTCCTATGGATCCACTAGCAATGCTCCTGCAGCTCATACAGATGGTATAGTGGATCGTCCTAATATAGCTAATGCTAGCTATGAGTGTCCATTGTTTGCTTTGATTAATTATCTCCTACTAGACCCGGTTCCATCCTCATCTACTACTACTCCACATGCTCCCATCAGAGCATCATGTCCTACTTCATCATATACAGGGAAGTGCGTTACACAAATACAACCTATGCAGCTCGATAATAATATTGAAACATCATAAGAACAATCAACATCAAGATTTGCCAAGAAGAATTCACTAGGAAAAGAAAGAAGAATTCTTAGATTTTATTTATTTAGTTTTATTTCATATTGTATATAACAAAGTCATTGTAATATGAACAATTACTATTATGTTTTTCATTTTGAGTTTGTTCTGGCTTATTCTTCTGAATTAAAGATAGTAGCTGTGAGGTAAGAATGATGTTGGTTACATAGCTATTATGGGTTAGGAGTACATATTGTTATCGGCTTGATAGGTGAATCATTGTTGTCGGTTTGAAAGATGATTGAAAGTATATTGATAAGATCATATTTTATACAACTTGTTGATATTCATAAGAGCTAGAATGGATATTTGTTTTGATTAAAATCATGTTTCAGGACTAATTTGGACTAAGAATCAAAACAAGAAACTTTGAAGAGAAATTTGGAAAAATTGAAGGATACACCGGCAATTCACACTTCAAAGCCGCCGGCGTTCAAACGGCTTACACCCAACGCCACTGCCAACACTGCCAGCTTTACCAGCCTTTAACTCAATCAACTTTACGCCGCCTCAAAGCTGCCAGCGTAGAAGTTCAACAGGCCAGTGTACATGGAAGGCCGACAGCCCAGAATTGAAACATCACCAGCTTTAAAGGAGTTACATTCTAAGCCGGCACCTAAGCCGCCGGCGTTGAGGCTGTGTACATCAAGAATCAGAAGCGACATGAATGCAACAAAGGCTTGGAAGAAATTGAAAGAGACAAATCTGTTGGAGTGTCTACGCCGGTGTCAAAGCCGCCGACTTTTGGACGGCTTTCATTATAAATAGGCCCAACGCTTCATTTCTGATCACATTCGTCGGCTAGATCTACATCTAAGCCGCCGGCGTAGAAGCGGCCTACATGTAACTGACGTTGAAAGCTGCTTGTACACTGCCTGCGCAAAGGAGAAATTGAAGATACACCAACTATAAGCCGCCGGCGTAGGATCCATAACTACCGGCTTTGGATGAAACTGCCATTTTTCTTTAATGATTTGTTACAAAATTTTTCCTATAAATAGGGGGTCTTCTCCTCACTTTGAGAATAATCCAAGCAGCTCTGAAATACACTACAATACATAGATTAGAATTAGCATTTCATAGAGATTTTGAAGAGATATTGGAGTTTTTCAAGAAATTGCAAGTGAAGCTTTGATATTTTGAATTGGTGATATCTGATCTTTTCCTTTTATGCAATTCATATATCTGAATATTCTGATCATAATGAAATCATTTGCAATTTCTTATCTGATTTTTGAATCATCATCCATGAGTAGCTAAATCCTTTTTGTGGGAAGTTGATGAAGCTTTAAACATGCTAAATGATCTTTGAAACTATGTTATAAGATAGTTAGAACCATGGAATATTCATATTGAGTTCTGATTATTCATCATATCTTTAGTGTAAAGAATTCTGATAACTCGGAAGGGAAATTAGGGTTCATATGAATTCATAAATTGAGATTAAATTACAATTGCGGAAGCGGCGGAGTTTAATCTAATTTAGAAATTGTCCATGAATACTAATGCAATATTTTATATTGATTTCTCACTAAGGAATTAGGGGATGTTAATATAAAGTATTAGTCAATTATAGAATCGGAAGGTTTATAATTGTAATTTTGATTCCACGAATAATTTATTTAATGGAAGCTATTGGATTATTTTTGTGGTTTAAAAGGTTTTTAACTCTATTTTTAAATCTTGACAATTTCTTATGAATATCCAAGAATCTATTTATCATTATAACATGACTTCAAGTTGATTGGCAATAGTTTAAAGTGGATTCTGCTCCTTCCCATATTTTTCTAACATATCACTCTCTTCAAAAGCTCACTGCATTCATAGTAGATACTTAATTAGATAATCTTAATCTAATCATTCTAAAAGATCAATTACCTAGATATTAGTATTAGTTGATAACTGTCTAGTAGTTAATAGATCTCTGTGGGATCGACACTTACTCATGCTATATTACAAGATAAGGTCCAATACGCTTGCTGGATAAGATGCTTTGAAAATTCAATACTAATTTAGCACACCATATATATTGTTGCGTTGCTATTGATTTATTATTATTATTAATTTGACAAGTGAAAAATAGGTTGATATATTAAAAAATAGCAAAGACAAATCATTGAACATACATTTATTACGTTTGCTTGTCGTAATATATGTTGTACTAATAATGTATATTGCATTTATTAAAGCCAAAATACTTCTGAAAGTATATTGTGTCTTTCTACTGTGATATGCTTATAGAAAAATTGTATGTCGCCTTTAGAAAACGTGATATATTTGTGGGATAGGAGTCTTCATATATCCAGTCTTTAGTCGCGATTTTACAACTGTATATTGGTAATTATTCTAGTTTTGACCTTAAATAAGTAATTAATTTTCATTAGGATTCTAAATAAGAAATTATTTTGTCTAAGATGTATTTTTACTATTTTGAATGAATAAATGAGACACATTTGCATTATTTAGACATATTTATGGTCATCCTTCTATAACATGCCCCCTAACAAATCTAAATCTTCCCATCCATTTGAAACCGTGCAGCCTATTTCTTATCATTCTTTAATTGAAAAATTGAACAAGTTATGAACACCATCGAACAACTCAAAACTAACTTTCCATTAGTGGAACTTACAAGCCCTAACTTATCTTTTTCGAATCCTTCCTCTTTGCAAAAGTGTTGATCATATATATATCACACTCATATAGTGTGTGCGTACACACTTCACATGAACAAAAAATGGGTATATTTTATAATATAATAATTCAAAAAACAAATAAAATAGGATGATTTGGAGAGGGACCAGAGATAAGGAATAGAAAATCTCAACAAAACTCAGTTCATGTGATGGGTTATAAAATAAAATAATATTAGTTCCAAAGGCTTCTCTTGTAAGTGGCGTATATATGTATTTCTTATGAGTTCAAGTGATGATTACCGTTGGATCACATGGGCTATTAACGGATGGACAAAATTAGTTTGGGAAAATATTAGAAAACAAAGTAAAAAAGAGATAACATGTGTATTGGCATGGACGAGTACACTACGACTCTTTGTTATATACATTTGTATGTGTATGTTCCCATTTTCAGAATGCCCCATATATGAGTTTTGAACAACATTGCAATGCGTTTTTTAAAACAATAATGATTGATAATGGGATGGAATTGTATCAGATTATGTAGCCCATAACCAAGGGAGAATTTCTTCATAATTTGTTATTTTCCAAAAATTAGGTTATTATTTTGGGATAATAATCCGTTGCTTTAGGCCATGAAAATGGAATTAAGCAACTAAAGTCAAATCAAGCTAATATTATCACTATTTTATTGAAAAAAAAGTCTCAATCACAGGCGACCTATTATCAAATCTTAAACCATCATTATCCAAACCTTTACATGGGAAAAGGAATCCTTACATCATCATCATGAGAACAATTATCATTAATCATTAAAACCCTTAATCTGTCATAATAATTTTACGTGGTTTGATAGGGACGGTTTTCCTTTTATATTCATTCTGAGCGCTGCTCTATACAACTATTTTCCCGTCAAGGATTCTTTCTTATTTCATCTTATCCACCCACTATACGTAAAAAAGTTCAGCACAAAGATGATATAATGTATTTCATATGTAAATAAGGTACATATTAAAGAGAACTTCATAAGGCACACACTTTACCAAATATTATATTTAATATGATACATATATTTTAAGACAAATATCAAAAATACAGAATAGAAAAATAGTCCCACCCATTTTTTATAAGATAGATTTGATAAATCAACGAAGGTCCAAATTTCTATATAATGGGCATAGAATAACTATAATTCCTAGTGAATCACTTTCTATTATAATTTCAATGCATTATGGCTTGAAGACAGGACTATAAAAATTTCGATATAAGCATCTATTTAGTATGATGATTTCCATATAAGCATCTATTTAGTAGTAATGATTTACATATAGCATCTATTTAGTAGTACTAATTAAAGCGGCAGCATCTTCATAGGATGGTAGGGCTTGAATCTTCTTTTCTTATGATACGAGAAAAATAAATGAATAAAAATTGACGTGATTGCAACTAACTCTCTTTTTAAAAATATTTAGACGTTAATTGTACATATTAGTTTACCAATATTGAACAAAATTTAAAAAAAAATAAAATAAGAAATAAAAAATGTTCTGGATGAAAACAATATGCCTGACTTAATCTGATTTTTTTTTTAAATTATGGTTTATAAAACTCCTACGCATGTATTTTATATTCATAACCAACCGTAACATAAAAAAAAAAAAAGTAAAAATAAAGATAGGAAGCATACAAACAAGGGGCCCTATGGAAGGCGCAATAATAACATAACTGAATTATTTTCCTCCTAATTTGAATTTAGGAGCCATCGTGTGGATCCCATGAGATAATTATTTCCAGTTAGATCCTACTCTTATGTCAGTTGTTTCTTTTTATCATTTTGTATCATATTTTATTGTTTTAAAATAAATATTTATAAAAAAATATATTAATAAAAAATAATAATTTTTATTTATAAATTAATCAAATAAATATAATATAAATAAATTATAAATATAAATTATTTATAAATACCATATAGATAAAAATATAGCAATCTAAAAGGAAATAAAATTTTTCTTCTCTTATGTTTATATTCTCTCTCTCTCTCTTTCATTAGCCATTGAAAATGATCCATCATACTTGCGTACAATGTACATGTACTTTTGTGCTAGCTAAGCTGTCTGAACTCAACTTTCATTATCATCCAAAAAAAAAAAATGGAAAAAAGAAAAAGCTTTCCGCGTTAAGCTTCCTCATTCATTGAGATTATGTAAAACAAACTTTTGACAAAACATTTACAGCCATCAAATCTCAGATGATCTAGTTATTATTAAACTTTTTAAAATTATTAAGATATTATTTTAATAATGTTAAAAATTACATGTTATTAAACAAAAATAGAAAGATATATTTCCATTCCCTTCTTAGAAATAATTTTAAAAGTTAAAATCGTTATAATCAACAATTTTGATTTTAAAGTGAAATTCCATTTACCCTTTTCCACTTTTTCTGCACTTACTAATTATATATGTAGTATAATTACTTTTTATCTTCTCGTAATTATTATCTGTATTCGTTGTTGGGATATTCTTAATAATCACACATAAACATAATTTTATTCTATATGAGAATCCACTCCAAAACTAATTTTATTCTTCTAATCTATTTTATTTGTGTCCAATGCATTCTATTTAAAATGATTCCGTGAACCAAGCGGAAGCGGGACATTAGTGACAGTTTTTAATAAGTGGAGGATGGAACTCGGATATTGGTGGACCACAGGGAAAAAGGAAACATAAAAGCGCTGGACCCTCCGAGAAAACCTCACTGGAAGTGACTTATGCTCCAGTCCCAATGTCTCTGTCTGTTCGATGCCACTACTAATATCACTGGACTCACAATTGTGTGTCCACCTTGTCTTCAAACTTTATACACCTCATCTATAATTAATTTTATTACTGATTAAAACAAAACATAGAAATATAAATAACTAATCCTTCCCCTCCCTTTATATTATAGTTTATTTTTTATTTTATTTTATGTCATATGCGATACAAATATGGATATATAAATATGTGTGTTGTGTGTGTGTGTGTGTTGCACCAATCTCCACTTGGTCTTTTGGTCTTGATTCTTCTGGATCGGCAAGCAGGCACAACAATATTGTATTCACGTGAGAGAGGACCATACTATACCTTATAATATACAGATTATGTACTATAATACTATTACTATACCACGTTTGAATATTTGTTTCATTATAATCACTGAAGTTCTGAAATCTGAACTTTGTTAGCAATTTGTTAGTAAGTAATATTATTATTATTATTATTTTAGTAGTATATTAATAACTACCGTGTAAGGATATGGATCCACAGCCCCCGGCAATGATGAATGGATCGTATGCCAATGTCAATGCTCACGCGCCGCCGTACACTTTGGCTGAAATCTGGCAGTTGCCCATGAATGGCGGCGGTGATACTGGACAAGGTATGCCGCATTTTGGCAATAATAGGAACCTGAATCAAGATGGGTCAAGTGATGATCCAATGCATCCAATCGATGGAGGAAACCGTGGCGACATCCGGAAACGCGGCGATGTGGAGGAGGAGCCAGCAAAGGGTGTTTCCACTAGTAATGGCAACAGCCATGGCAATGGCAATGGGATGGTAATATTCCTTTTTTTTTTATATATTACAAGCTGATTTAAATTGGAGACATGGTGATTTAAATTAAAGTTATGTATGTAATAAGAAGTTTCTAACTTATTTCTCCTTGTGATGTAACTGATTTTGAATTGATTAAGATTAAACATGGACATGTATGTTGATTTGATTTATTATAACCCTTGTCTATAAGGATAGGAATAGAGATACAATGTAATCTAGGTTTTTGTTTGGTACAATATTCACTGTATTTTAATCAATTACGGAAGTGATTGAGATGTGGGCATATGGGTATTTAATGGGACTGAAGAGATTGTCATGTGTGGCAATAAAATTTGGCAGAATGATTGTGATGGGAAACGGATCAAAACTTCAGCATATAAGGAGGACAATGGTACCAATAACACAGGCGAAGCGGAACCCGGGTCGAGTAAGCCGATGGAACAGAACAAGCCACCTCCAGATCCCCCGAAGCAGGACTACATCCATGTTCGAGCAAGACGAGGTCAAGCTACAGATAGCCACAGTCTAGCAGAAAGAGTAATTTCTCCTTCATTTATCTATTAATTCTGCTTGATAGCCCCGAGAAATTTCAGTTGAGTGTGATGCTAAAATGGTTCCAGGGCTCGTTGATTCTTGACAATTTTTTCTGAAGTTTAAGGGACCATTTTTTAATGATAATGTTATTCAAATCTTAGAAATAGAAAATGTTCGTTTAGTGGATGGGGCTCTTAGTCAAACCACAAAAGAGCAAAACTCTGGAGTTTTGTTGATCAACACTTTGATTGAATATGTTGACAGGCCAGGAGAGAAAAGATAAGTGAGAGGATGAAAATTCTTCAGGATCTGGTACCTGGTTGCAACAAGGTATTGATCAAAAACCAGATAATGATTAATTTAACTCTGGTTTCGGATGCAGTGCTCTTTTCTAGTTGCTACCTAACGTTGGAATCATTCTATGTTTTGATTACATCTGATCAGGTCATTGGCAAGGCCCTAGTCCTTGATGAGATTATTAATTACATCCAATCTCTGCAGCATCAGGTTGAGGTATGCATTTTCTGTATATTTCCTGAATTTTCCTTCTATTTGGGAGCATGGAATCTACTAATAACAATTAATATCTACAGTTCCTTTCCATGAAACTTGAAGCGTTGAATTCAAGAATGAACCTGGGATGGATGTATTTCCACCAAAAGAAGTAAGTCCCGTAGATACTATTCTTTTTAGATAAGTTTCCCAACTTTTTAGTCGAAACTAAAGTATTACTCAAAGACAAAGAAAACCAGTAATTTTGCAACTACTACTTGATTTTTACCCACTATTAGGTTTTTTGAAGTTGCATATGAATTATTTAAGTCCTTGGTTTATTCAGTTGAATAGGGATCCGTGATGAGTTTGGTAAAAATATAGGATTAAGGATGAAAAGTGCATCATCCTGCAGCCCCTCTTCCAAAGATTTCCTTGTAACTCATGGAAAAGAGGAATTAAACATCATGGAATTGAGAGCCATTATGTCTTATTTTTCCTTTATTTTTATGTTCATCTTTGTTTTCTTACCAAAATCTTACTAAAACAGATAACTGGATTATGGAGAATCTTATAGAATGCTTCATAGCTATATAATTCATTAAGCCTCCATGCCACTAAACCTGAAATTCCTGGAAAATTTGATGTTTCATTGCTTCTTATAATAGTTGCAATAGATATTTGCAACTTCTTGATATCTATTGAATTGACACATGCTGTTTCTTCGAGGTATGAATATGTGCACCATGCTAGAAACTATTAATCGTGAGATTATTTGATTAAGCAATATAATCCTTTAAAACAGTGAAGTGCTGTTCTGAGTGTCTAATTTTCTTGGGGTATTGGCAAATAGGCAAAGGCAATAAGTCATCCTAGCGACAGTATAAAAATAAATTACTACAAAGCATACATGTAGCACTGAAATCTCAGATTTTTATTTACAGTTTGGTCAGCAGATGTATGATAATGCTGGAGTGGCTTTCGGTTCCCAGGCTCCTAGGGAGTATAGCCGCAGTTCTTCACCAGAATGGTTGCATATAAACATTGGTGGAAGTCTTGAGAGAACAACATAATATAGAAGATGAGAATTTACAGGTAATAAGAGGAGAAGGGAGCGAAGTTTCCTCTCATTTTAGGGGCTGTCAAAGATATACCAAATTTATCCAATCGACGCTATCGTCTCTTGTCTGAAAAATGATCTATAATTGCTGTCATTAAGATTTTTCTTCGACGTTCTTCTCTGCAAATGAATTGTTCAAGACCAAATATATTGTAGTAGGACTTTTCTTCTTCTAGCACTGAATGTGAAAAACTAATGCCTTAGGAATAGTGCAATTCTTGTATAAGAGTGGCCGATATTGCTAAGCCGTTGTATAAACTTTATCACATCATTATTTGA
This sequence comes from Combretum micranthum, assembly GCA_024138025.1. NCBI lineage: Eukaryota > Viridiplantae > Streptophyta > Magnoliopsida > Myrtales > Combretaceae > Combretum > Combretum micranthum. The sequence continues at coordinate 276,654 of JAMXBD010001239.1, forward strand.
AAAGTGGTTTATCCTTAGTACTTATTGAGTTTTGGAGATCATCACTTTAGCACTTGGGAACTTTTCGCAATAAGTGACATTAACTTGTTAAATTCAACGAATAGATGCAAAAGCGAAACCTTGACCCAGTGTCCCATGTTACGGGCAATCAAGGCCGATCGATACATGCATTGATTCGGATTGAGCCACCACGTGGACCTTCCTTTTTATAGATCTAAAAGGTTCTCTCCTGATCAGATTTTACAAGTTAGTGTAAACTTGTTCAGTTTTTCTTTTGACATAGGATAAACAGCCGTATCGATTTTATGATATAGTCTTTTGAGATTTTTGGAAATTTCTGCTCATATAATTCCAGATAAATTGCAGATACACCCTACCATGTATGTTTGCTCAATGTGCAATTTATCACTTATCTTTGAAATCGTGAGCTTGCACTCTCCCATCTTTCAAAATTGTGCATTTAAACCCCCAAAGTAGTATAAATACACATTTTTCAAAAATGAATTTAAGTGCACAATTTTAAAATAGGAGGTAAAAGCACACATAGAGTAAATATAAGAAGGTATATTTGCATTTCAAAAAGTAAATCTTAATATTTTATTCTACAAAATTGGCTAAATAAGGTTAACATATTTACTTTAATAATGTATAAGATAATCAATTATATTGTTAAGGGAAATAAGATAATTTTGTATCTTATATATTTTATTATAGTAATATAGGAAAGAAATAGAAAGTTATAATAAGTGTAATGAAATAAAAATTACAATAAATGGTATATGTGCAAGTTTTTTTTAAGGGTTTTTACAAAGATGTGTGTGTTTGTGTTTTTTTTTTCTTTTTTTACAAATAATCATTGCCATATAAAAAATTATATTTTCTTAAACAATCATATAAATGATTTATTTAATTACTTTTCATTTTTAATGTATCCGTATCATGTCTACAACATTTAGTAGCATTTATTTTAATGGAAAATATCATTTAAAAATTGTGAGGTAAGTTTAATTTCCTTTTAACTTTGTAATGATTATGTCTTCGTTGTACTATTATGATTTTCCTATTAAATATTCCATGAGAAATGAGAAGCATGTAAAAAAGAAAATACTATTAAATTATCGTAGGTATAAATTGGCCTTGCTATACTTAACCTCCTCTAGAAATTTGACTATTGACATAACCTATAACGTTATAAAAATTTAAAAAAAAAAAAAGATTTCTAAAACCAATAATTGTTGGCCCAAAATATATAAATATTAAAAAAAAAACAAAAAAGAAACTGCACATCAGTAGTATTGTAATTTGCAAATACACCCACTATGTTTACTTCCTTTAGCCCTTATGCTTAAAATCAAAGTAGTAAAAATATTCATTTTTGTAAAATTATGTGGTCAAAACACTTGATTATAATAATGACACGACCTCAATCATAGGAGAGATCATTTATCTTTTTTAGTCTTCTACTAAGGATCCAAAAAGCAAGGTTCTTCACTTTTTTTTTATAATTGTTTTATATTTTTTTTATTAATTATAATATGTAAAAATATATGGGACCATAAAACCTAAAATGATGTAAATCATCTAGTATAAAAAACCTTATGGATAAAATGAAAAATAGTAAAATTTCTTAAAAAAATATGTTCTTCAAATACTTATTGTTATAGAAGAGCCAACGGTCCAAAGTTTAGATCCAAATCAACATGAAGACCAAGTGGCAACCATGGAACCTCAAAGAAATTCAAGTTCAATAAGTTTTCCTCAAGGACCAATCACAAGAGCTAGAGCTAAGAAGATTCAACAAGCCTACAATAATCACTTCCAAGGCTTATTAGAGCATGCAAGGATGAATCACAAGGTTATCAAGGCTTTGGAACAAGGATGGAGCAAGTATACTTCAATATTTTTCAAGTAATCATCAAATAGAGCCAAGGAAAGCTGATTTGTGCAGAGAGAAACAAGAATGGCCGCCGGCCATGACTCCCCTGGCCAATTTTTCGAACTTTACAATTTTGCTCCAGAATGCTCATGGCCGCCTGCCATCTTTGATTGGCCGCCAGCCAACATTTAGGACGTATTGAATTCATTGTTTTGACGTTTTGTTTTCCTTTGTTTGGTTATATAAACCTATTTGGGTTTGTAAAGACAGATTATTGTTGAATGAAAAACCGAAGCTTTTGCTTGAAATCTTTGTGTTCTTGATAGAATACATGCTTTAGGAACATTCAAAGAAGATCGATCACCTTCTTTGTGGAGTGTTTCGCAATTAGGGTTTGTTATCCTAATTCTTTAAGATCAACAACCTAAGACAAATCTGATATCTAATCCTTCTTAGGGATTGAAATCAAAGGCATCCGTGGGTTTTCTATTCATTGTGTTGGGGGTTCGCAATATCCAAAGGGGTTCTCACGCGTGAATACGAAGGTTCTCGTATCATTTGGTATCAGAGCCTAGGCTCTAGATCAGGTTATATCGTTCTTTCTATTAATCTTTTGTTTCTTGCTTTCAATTCTTGGATTGTTCATCAAGATCAAATCTGATTCTTGTTAGTAAAAAAAAAAAAAAAGATTGAATCTTTATTGTTCCTAGGGTTTGTTCATCAATTGAACGGACTATTAGATATCTGTGTGTGTGATCTTTTTGTTGTTACAAGCGAAAGATTAGGGTTTGAAAATCTCTATTCTTGAGATTTGAGTTCAAAAAAAAAAATCGAAAAAAATTAAAAAAAAAATCACCAAAGATCAATTCTTGTCTTGAGTATTGAGTGTCTTTCCAACAATATAATTCTTGTGTAGAGTTCGTTGAGTTTTCTTCAATTCTCGTTTGTCTGATTCGAAGAGTCTTGAAATTGTCCATTGTATCACTCTAAACACCTTGGTATCGAAATTCTTGGAATTGTTCTAAGAGTGTGATTCGATTAAGAACACGAAAAGAACAGGCTCGAGAGGTGTGAGGGAAACCCTGTGTGTGGCATCTTGATTAGAGAAACACGAGTGAACACCCCCATCTTGTGAGTGATAAACACGAAAGGGAGCGCTTGTGAGGAAATTGAACTTTATTATTGCTAACGATTATTTGTTTTGCAGGAAAAGATGTCGGGTAAGGGTGTGATTGAAGGTAGGGACGGAGGTAGTAAAGAAGGGGCTTTGATGCAAGACGCTAGAGCATCTGAGTATAAGCGTCTAATCGAGACGATGATGGATATGAAGGAGTCTCTAGAAAATATGAATTTGAGACTACAAGCTGTTGAGAAGGAGGCGAGTCCTATGGGAGTAAATAGAGGAGTTAGTTCTACCACACCCCAGGTTGATGATGTGGGGGATGTTAATGAGTATCGGGAGGAGGAGTATGATGATAGTCCACCTATGATATTCAATAGGAGAGGTAGAGGTGGTAGGTAGGGGGTAGGGGTATAGGAAGAGGAAGAATGACAAGAATTATCCCGTTGCTAGGAATAGATGGAATGATGATTATGTAGATCGAGATTTGGGGAGTATCAAGTTGAAAATTCCTATCTTTCAGGGTAAGTCTGATCCTGAAGCTTATTTGCAATGGGAAAAGCGAGTTGAGTTGATTTTTGATTGTCACCAATTTAGTGAGGAGAAAAAGGTGAAATTGGCTGTTACCCAATTTCAAGATTATGCTATATCTTGGTGGGATCAGTTGGTGACAAGTAGGAGGAGGAATATGGAGTACCCTATTGATACTTGGCAGGAGCTTAGGGCTGTGATGAGGAAGCGTTTCGTTCCCAAGTACTTTCAAAGGGAATTGATTCAGCGGCTTCAAGTGTTGAGACAAGGTAGTAGGAGTGTAGAGGACTACTACAAGGAGATGGAGATGATCATGACGAGGGCTGATGTGGTTGAAGATGAAGAATCCACCATGGCACGGTTCTTGGGTGGCTTGAACAAAGAAATCGCTGATAAAGTGGAGTTGCTACCATATGTCGAGTTGGAGGAGATGGTACATCTTGCCATCAAAATCGAGAAGCAACTTCATGGCAAAGGTTCAAACAGGTATGTTTCCAAATCTTCTTCAAGCTATAATAATAATTGGAAAGGATATGGAAAATCTGAATTTAAAGGTGGAAATAAGTCTACAGTTGATGTAGCAAAGAGTAAGTCTGGTGGGGTTTCATCTGAGAAACCTAAAGTAGATGATCAGAAGGGTAGAAATCGAGATATTAAATGTTGGAAGTGTCAAGGTGTTGGACACATTAGTAGGGAGTGCCCTAATAGGAGAACTATGGTGGTGAGAAATGGGGAAGTTGTCACTGATGATGAGAGAGCTGATAGTGACAAAGAGGAGGAAGCCATGCCTGAATTAGAAGACTGTAGTGATGAGGGTAGCATTGATGAGCCAGAAAAGGTTGAAATATTGGTTACTAGGCGTGCACTTAATACACAGTTGAAGGAAGATTGCCAGGAGGAGCAGCGAGAGAATTTATTCCACACTAGAGGCCTTGTGCAAGGGAGAGGTTGTAGTGTGATTGTCGATGGAGGAAGTTGTACTAATGTGGTAAGTACACTTCTAATTAACCGATTGGAGTTGCCTACTGTACCCCATCCTAGACCATACAAACTACAATGGCTTAGCGATTGTGGTGAGGTTAAGGTAAATAGGCAAGCTTTAATTTCTCTAACCATTGGCAAATACCATGATGAAATATTATGTGACGTCGTTCCTATGCATGCTAGTGATCTTCTATTAGGAAGACCTTGGCAATTTGATAGACAAACAGTGCATAATGGCTACACCAATCGATACACTTTCACCAAAGATGGCAGAAAAACTACTTTAACACCATTGTCATCCAAAGAAGTGTATGAAGACCAATGTGCTTTGGAAAGATTGAGAGAAGAGGCCGAAAGAAAAGAGCGTGAGAGTAGAAAAAGCACTTTTGAGAGAGAGAAGAAAAAGAGTGAAAATAAAGAGAGTGATGAAAGTGAGTTGAGTGAAAAGAAAGAGGGGAGTGAAAAGCAAAATAAAAATCGGCCTAGAGAGAAAAAGAGTAAGAATGCTTGATTGCTAGGACGAGTGAGGTTAGATATGCTTTGCATGCCAATCGACCTATATTTGTACTATTGTACAAAGGGGCTTGTTTGGCAACTAATGAGATTAACCAATCTTTGCCTAGTGTGTTTTCTGATTTATTGCAGGAATTTGAAGACGTGTTTCCTGAAGAGATGCCTAGTGGACTTCCACCTGTGAGAGGCATTGAGCATCAGATTGACTTCATTCCTGGAGCTGTCATACCCAACCGACCTGCCTATAGAACTAATCCTAGTGAGGCGAAGGAGATCCAGAAGCAGGTTGAGGAGTTGTTAGAGAAGGGGTATGTGAGAGAAAGTCTGAGTCCTTGTTCGGTTCCTGTAATATTAGTGCCTAAGAAGGACGGGACTTGGAGAATGTGTGTAGACTGCAGAGCCATCAACAAAATCACTGTAAAGTATCGTCATCCTATACCTAGGTTAGATGATATGTTGGATGAATTGTATGGTTCATGTTTGTTTACCAAAATTGATTTAAAATCTGGTTACTATCAAATTCGCATGAAAGTAGGCGATGAATGGAAAACTGCATTTAAGACTAAGTATGGTTTGTATGAATGGCTTGTCATGCCTTTTGGTCTTACAAATGCACCTAGTACTTTTATGCGATTGATGAATCATGTGTTGCGTGACTACTTAGGTAAATTTGTTGTGGTTTACTTTGATGATATTCTGATTTACTCTAAGTGTCTGAATGATCACGTTTGCATGTGCGACTAGTGTTAACAAAGCTAAGAGAGGAGAAATTATATGCCAACCTTAAGAAGTGTAGTTTTTGCATGGATAAGGTTAATTTCCTAGGTTTTGTTGTCTCTAGTCAAGGAGTGGAGGTTGATGAGGAAAAGGTTAGGGCAATTAGGGAATGGCCTAGACCTAAGAGTGCTAGTGAAGTGCGGAGTTTTCATGGACTTGCTGGGTTTTATAGGAGATTCATCAAGGATTTTAGCACTATTGCTGCACCTTTGAATGAGTTAGTTAAGAAGAATGTTGGATTTGTATGGAGTGATACACAAGAACTTGCTTTTAATGAACTTAAAGAAAAATTGTGTAACGCACCATTGCTTGCTTTGCCTGATTTTGATAAAACTTTTGAAATTGAATGTGATGCTAGTGGTATAGGGATTGGAGCTGTTTTAATGCAGGATCACAGCCACTAATGTACTTCAGTGAAAAGTTGAGTGGAGCGGCATTGAAGTATCCAACATATGACAAGGAGTTGTATGCCTTAGTGCGTGCATTGCAAACATGGCAGCACTACCTTTGGCCTAAGGAGTTTGTCATACATACCGATCATGAGAGTTTGAAGCATCTAAAGAGTCAAGACAAACTCAATAGGAGGCATGCGAAATGGGTAGAATTCATTGAGACTTTCCCATATGTGATCAAGTACAAGCAAGGTAAGGAGAACATTGTTGCTGATGCACTTTCAAGAAGGTACGCTTTACTAAATTCTCTTAGTACTTCTTTGCTAGGATTTGAATTGGTAAAAGCAATGTATCTTACTGATGATGATTTTTCTGGAGTATTTTCTGCTTGTGTTGATGGGACTGGAATTAATGATTACTTTGTATCCAATGGATTTCTATTTAAAAAGAATAAGTTGTGCATTCCTAAAGGATCTGTAAGGGAATTGTTGGTTAAGGAAGCACATGGAGGGGGCTTAATGGGGCATTTCGGGGTAGATAAGACCTATGATATGCTACATGAACATTTCTTTTGGCCTGGCATGAGGCATGATGTGCATAAAATTTGTAAAACTTGCATTACATGTAAAGAGGCTAAATCTAAACTGCAACCACATGGGCTATATAAACCATTGCCTGTTCCTGATGAACCCTGGACTGCTGTGTCTATGGATTTCGTTCTTGGCTTGCCTAGGACTAGGAAAGGACATGATAGTATTTTGTGGTGGTTGATAGGTTTAGTAAAATGGCTCATTTTATCCCATGTCATAAAACTGATGATGCAACATATATTGCTGATTTGTTCTTTAGAGAGGTTGTGCGATTGCATGGCATACCTAAAAGCATTGTTAGTGATAGGGATGTAAAATTTTTGAGTCATTTCTGGAGAGTTTTGTGGGGAAAGTTGGGAACTAAGCTTATGTTTTCGACTACCTGTCATCCACAAACTGATGGGCAAACGGAGGTGGTTAATAGAACTTTGGTTCAATTGTTGAGGGCAATCATAGAGAAGAACATTAGGACTTGGGAGGATTGTTTACCATTTGTGGAATTTGCATATAATAGGGCTATTCATAGCACTACTCATTGTTCTCCATTTGAGATTGTTTATGGTTTTAATCCTCTATCTCCTATTGATTTATTGCCATTACCGCCTAACAAGTTTGTTAGTTTTGATGCTGAATCTAAAGCAGATTTTGTGAGGAAGCTACATAAACAGGTGAAAGACCGGATTGAGCAACAAAATGCCAAGGTAGCTTCAAGGGTGAACAAAGGAAGGAGACCTATGATTTTTCAACCCGGAGATTGGGTTTGGGTTCATTTTCGCAAGGAGCGGTTTCCAATACAACGAAAGTCTAAATTGAGTCCAAGAGGAGATGGTCCATTTCAGATACTTGAACGGATCAATGATAATGCCTATAAAGTGGACTTACCAGGTGAGTATAATGTTAGTGCAACCTTTAATGTTGCTGATCTTAGTCCTTTTGATGTAGGTGATGCTTTTGATTCGAGGACGAATCCTTTTGAGGAGAGGGGGAATGTTACAGAAGAGCCAACGGTCCAAAGTTTAGATCCGAATCAACATGAAGACCAAGTGGCAACCATGGAACCTCAAAGAAATTCAAGTCCAATAAGTTTTCCTCAAGGACCAATCACAAGAGCTAGAGCTAAGAAGATTCAACAAGCCTACAATAATCACTTCCAAGGCTTATTAGAGCATGCTAAGGATGAATCACAAGGTTATCAAGGCTTTGGAACAAGGATGGAGCAAGTATACTTCAATATTTTTCAAGTAATCATCAAATAGAGCCAAGGAAAGCTGATTTGTGCAGAGAAACAAGAATGGCCGCCAGCCATTATCCCATGGCCGCCGGCCATGACTCCCCTGGCCAATTTTTCGAACTTTACAATTTTGCTCCAGAATGCTCATGGCCGCCTGCCATCTTTGATTGGCCGCCAGCCAACATTTAGGACGTATTGAATTCATTGTTTTGACGTTTTGTTTTGTTTGGTTATATAAACCTATTTGGGTTTGTAAAAGACAGATTATTGTTGAATGAAAAACCAAGCTTTTGCTTGAAATCTTTGTGTTCTTGATAGAATACATGCTTTAGGAACATTCAAAGAAGATCGATCACCTTCTTTGTGGAGTGTTTCGCAATTAGGGTTTGTTATCCTAATTCTTTAAGATCAACAACCTAAGACAAATCTGATATCTAATCCTTCTTAGGGATTGAAATCAAAGGCATCCGTTTTTCTATTCATTGTGTTGGGGTTCGCAATATCCAAAAGGGTTCTCAACCGTGAATACGAAGGTTCTCATATCACTTATGTAGTATTTTGAGGACCTCGTAGAGGTTTATGGACGTTATGAATTGATGCTTCAACAGCAATGCCCATGGACAATAACAATGACCTAATCTAAATATCTAAGCATGGAGAGACCATGATGTGGTTGGACTGTGTTTCCAGCTCCAGTGGTCGTGGTGAGTTATTTATGAACTGTTGATGCATCAACTTGTCCGATTTCAAATGGAAAGACCCCAACTCTAGCTCAGATGGAGAAAGTGGTCTCTTTTTCTACCAACTGCCACAGTAGCAGATTTGGAGACTAGCACAATAATTTCTTTTGGCCCACACTAAAAACATTATGCATATTTTGTATAATTTTGTCAATATAGTCCTAAACCTTCTAAATAAAAATCAGGTTTCTCTCAACCTTGTTATTGGTGCAATATTCCTTCTCCTTTTATATGATTAGTCTGTTTCTCCATTAAACCAAAAGGGCGATCTAACAAGAATAGTCACATGCAGATCCTTTTTACCAGATCCTGCTGTGTGCCTTGATTCCTAGGGACCCTATGATTATTCTGGTCTCATATACGTGCATATAAATTCATCTTCCTTTTTCTCCGTAATCACTCACTGCCAGCTTCTCCACTGGAGAAGTCAGCCCAAAGCTGAATAAGACCTCTTTACTAAATACAGAAATAGATCTGTGCAACAATAACATTTTTTTAACAGCTAAGAAAGTAATGCACCTGAATCAGAAGAGTCTGGTAAAGAAACATGATTCTTTTAACTATATAGTTTATAACATGCAGCTATTAGCTGCTACATTATACTGCATGAGATAGAGTTTGAATAAGCTCAATCAACATTCATATTTACATTCCAGCACATCAAACATGAACCTATATGCAATGGTCAACACCTGCTTCGTACAAAACAGCCATAATCAAGTAAGTTGAAGTTCTTATCACATCCCAAGGCAAGGTCTGATGACTATTGGCAAACTATGAAAATCACAATATGGGTTGTGTTGGGCTGAAAGCGTTCCCGCCCTGGTTCCAGCCACTGCCATTTGATTGAAAGTATGCGACAGCTGCCCAGATCACACGGAGGAGAAGGATCACCACAAGACAGTGCTGCCAAGACTGCAAGCAACCTGTGATACACATTTGATCTAACATCAGATTACTTAACATAAAAGCAGGGCACAACAGAGGAAAGATCTAATATAGCCCTGGTTTTTTCAGACTACGTGAGGATAGTACAGGCAACTCATGCATCATACCCATAAGTTAACCCATGTTCTACAAAGACCAGTTCCACAAGAGAAGTTTCTATAGACAATGGTTGGCAATTGCTAACATGTGAACTCTAGAGCTTTCACTAAGCTAGAAAGAAAAGAATTATATTACAACTGGTAAGATTTGAACTTTGATACCAATAAATTAGAGAGCAATTCAAGAATAGCTTGGAAGGTTTAAGTCTAGAGCAATAATTAAATGCTAAGCACAGCATACCTCGAGAAGTGCTTTCATAATGGAAAGTGAAGCCAAAAGAAGAATTCCGTCAACAGCAAATGACACCTGTAACCCCATTAAAGAATGAGGATCAAAATATTGAAAAATCTAATACAATTCACACCAAGGCAGAAAAGCTCAACCAGCAATGTAAAGTAATGGCTGAACCTTTCACTTGACAATTGAATATTAAACAGTAAAAAGCAGAAAGACTGATGAGAGTAGAAATACCAAAACAAGTTTCTGGTGATTACATCCTCATTGGTTTACTTCCCTGGATCAGCACATGTCTGAACCAGATAACCAAACCACCCCAAATTACTTTCTCTTGGCAACATTTCAATGAATTGTATTTCAATATTTTTCTAATCGTCACTTTGCATTTTATTGATTTAGCTTGTCCTGGATCGATGCTATGTTTATGATGCTACTTTATCAATCTTACTATCAGCTGCCAAACTGAAAAAGGTTGAGTAGAACCACAGTGATCAAAAGGTTAGTTTGTTTAGGTATACAAAATACAGTTTGTCCTTTCTTATACCTTGTTCTTGGCAATTCAAAAACATAAAGGAGAGGGGAGGAAAATTCCTCAGCTTGCCACACCAAATTAACCAATACATACTCTAGTCAGTGTCCATTTGTTTATATTATCAGTTAACTTAGGAATATATATATAAGTGACAACTGAGCCTTTTCCTATTACCAGGCTCCAAAACATCAATTTTCATATAATTTTCTCTGATCCACGCCCTCCATATGCTTGTCAGCTCTATGATCTATTGTGCACCTTTTTTTGTTTTTGGAATAAAGTTTCCTTGGCCAGCAACATCTCCTACTACCAAATAAAGTTCCCATTTGTTACTAACCAATCTTCCCTAAATTTTGACCATTAGCCAGATAAATTTAGAGAGGAGATAAAGCTGTAACCTTTTGGGCACACTACAAGGTATTATGAAGAGCACTTGATAATTTACTATTTGGAATGGAATATACACACTAGAGGTCATGAACATTTGTCAGTCCCTTTTATGTAGCCATAGATAGTTTAAGTGAGGCAAATAAAGGATAAGTGTCCTATTGCTGCTTTAAATGGGTAGTATCATTATGAAACTGATTGGAAAATGGCCAGGCGGTACCTTTTTCATAAGTTCAAAAGTGATGGCACTTTAGTGATTTTACCTATTTCCAGCCCAAACAACAGCCTCCTAGCTGACTCTATTAAAATGTTGATAGCCTATTCAAAGCATGTACTAAATGGTCTACACTTTAGGTAACTCACTTCATGTGATGATGAGTTATTTGAATACGATCCAAAGATTCATAACCTGTAGTTAATTTATCCCTAAATAGAACCAAATATAGACAATATAGACAGCCTATTGCAAATATGAACCTGCTATACAAGGATATCTTTGTTGGTTAAAGTTTTAGAACTACAAAAATTTCAAAGCCTAAATTCAGAAAAATTGGTCAATCAGCATGGTATCGAAAATTTCTCGATACCATGCAGCTTTTCAATTACAATATCTCTTAAAGCAAGTGTTCTAAAGTACTTGGAAAAAATCCAGAGAAATTTATTCATATCAAAATCTTTTCTTAAAGGCAGCTCATATTCTGGCCATATTATAACTCAAACTAGTGCACAAAAACATGGGAAATTCATTCCTGGGAATTATTTTCCCACAGTTTTCAGTTGAAGCCAACCAATAGAGGCATACACTTGACCAGTCATAACACACAAAAACAAGTAATGATCAGTTGTGAGAATCAAATAGTTTCAAATTCCAGTTGCTTCCATAAATTCATATTACGATGCAAGATTGCTTCTTCTTTATTCATTTTTTTGTTGGGTAAATATATATTTTCTTTTATTAATTTCTGATTCCTGATGCTTCTGTTATTAAAAATAGGCTTTTCATTGTATCACATTTCTAATATAATGAAGATGATGCTAGCCTCCTTATGAAGGCCAAGCTTTTGAACTCCAAGTTTGGCAAGACAGGCTTGCTTGGCTTAAATTGAGATCTTGTCAAGCATGGTTCTGGGTTAATAATGTAGTCCAGACAGGCCTAAGGTAATTCATAGGAAACTTGGGACAATCATGCCCCCCAAACCTAAATATGGAGACGAGAGAGCCTAAGTCCACATAATTGCACACTGACAATCCATACTCTCAATAAGGAACTCAAGTCTTGTGACTTACAACAACAAATCATATCAGTAAACCAGTTATGCAGGCTGGTTTTGCACTAGACTTTTCCTTTTTTGTTGGGGCGGACGTTGGGTGGCAATTGTTAAGACGTCTTTATGACTCTGGCACCAAAGTGATACAAGCCTTAGGAGAGGCAGACCAAGAAAAGTAGCTACTAAGGTAGGAGGAACCAACTATCTGAATCCCACACTTTCTAACACGCAACTCCACTCTCTAACCTTATAATTAATAGGGTTGATTACAGAAAATACAGTGTTTTTCACCTTAACCAAGTCTACGCTTTGACCATTTACACTACCTATGTAGTGTAAAAAACCAAAACACAGACACGCAAAGCAGAGAAAAGTGAAAACACATGTATACTTTTTGTAATTACTCTTATTTTGTATTATAACACCAAGGCTGGAAAGATGCAAGACAATGGCTGGAAAGTCGCTCTTTGTAATTAACCTGAAACATGGCTGGAGCAAGCACTATTGCCTCACTTTAACATACTCCAAGCCAACCATCCACGTTTATTACAATGAATATGAAAAATACACCACTAGCACCTAAACCCAACTACCTCAATCCTTTCAAGATCCCATCATTTTTCTTTTAATATTTCAATCAAGAAAATTAACTTGTAAACACAACAAATTAGGATATCTGCCCACAAAGATCCTAATTTTTATCACTTCTAAGACTTGAGATGCTTCACAGAATAATATATAAAAATAAATCCAAATAAAAAAAAAAAAAAAGATAGCCAAGTTGACGACTTTGTGTTGCATGCAATAGCAAGAAGTGGAAATTCACCAGCTTGGCGGGTATTGCAGGAGGCAAGACAGAGCGAGAGGCCTTCTTAGCACGCTTAGCTACCTTCTTAAACATGCTCTGCAAAAACCTAATGAACAAATCAATACTACTCTCAGCATCCTCGTCTCCATCTTCATCACCATCATCATCTTCATCCCCGTAACCTTGCTCTTCCTCCAACAACTCATCTTCGAAGAACGCGTCGTCTAGGCCATTGGGACGGTCGGTCGTCAAGTCATCGAAATGGATATGGGAGGGTTTGGCAAAGCAAGGTGAAATGCTACCTCTGGGTTTAGCATAAGGATCATGGGCTTGGGTTTTAGGACAGAAACAAGTGATGGGTTGGAGCGGGAATGAGAGAAGAGAAGATGGTGAGGGTGTGGAAGTCGAAGAAAATGGGATTCTGTTCCTGTCCCAGCTGTTGTTGGGGTTGGAGGAGTTGTATGGCAAGGATGGTGGCAACGCTAGTAACCTTGTTGCCATTTAGGATAATGGAACTTTGGAATTTTAAAATATTGTCTTTATAGGTTTCTTTTGCAATTTTTTCTATTTTCAAAGCCAGCAAACCAAAATAGATTCTATAAGAAATGTGATAAACTACAACGCCCTAACCTAAAGATATTATCAATCCGCTATCTATCTTTAACAAAGATGAACATGCTAAGGTTATAAAATTTCACTAATCCACAAATATATATCAAAAATTACCACTTACTCTCAATAAGGTAACATTAATACTTAAAAAGAATAAAACTTCCTTGGATCATCTATTAACAAAAAATAAAAACCAACTTAAAATATAATAAGAAAAATCCTCAAAACATTAAAAATCTAAAATGCTAAAAAAACATCATATGCTCTTCTTAAACCACTATCTCCAATCTAAATAATCTAAATCTAAATATCAGCAGGATAATTTATTTCGCTATCGCTCTCCTTGTAGTCCACAAACATATCATAGCCTAATAAATCATATACTATTGAATATTCACCTGTCCTTGAAAAAAATAAAGGAATGGGCGAAAACGCTCAGTACGCCAAACCGAAAACACATACACATGAACAAGCAATAAGCATTATCACATGCAACTTAATAACAAATGCAGCAAACACAATTTATTATCTTTATTTAGTCAGCAAGCAACACAGTTTAGAACCATTATACATTAGTCCCAAACCTGGAGTATCTCAAGACTTCCTAAAAACAACCAATATAGAAAATAGGTAATATATACAAATATAGTGTTGGGAATCTCCCACACGCCTGAGGTGTTGTACTCACACTACTCCTAAACTATTTCAATCATCTCTAGGTGCAACTCCACTCGGGACAACGCCACATAAGGTTGCTAACGTTAGTATCATAGTCTGCCTTATCTTTACTAACCGCAGCAAATCACAATCAACAAACGATTCAATTAAATTCAAATAATATTATATCAGTTTTATGATTCTAAGCCTACAAGCACAATCAACAAACATGGTAAGGTCGTACCTGAATTTGCTTTGGGAACAAGAAACCTAAATCAACAAAAATCACCTGATCACATAAACATCACAAATTTTAACCTACCACTTTCACAGCATAAACCTAATCCAAACTTCATATGTAACCCTAATCTTAATAGAAATACAAATCCACACCTTTCTCCTTGATTGAAATTTAAAGTCTCTCCGAAAGAACAGATTTTTCCTCCACAATTCCTCCAAACCCTCGAATCTATTCAATAAAAATTAAACCAAAACCAATAAAAATCATTCTTTTATGATCACAAAGGTAAACGTAATCTTATAATCATTTAATCCTATCAATCACAAAATCCTAAGATAATCTCATCTTCCTCCTTGAATAGCAACAACTCAAACTTCAAATCAAACTTTAGGTTTCTTCACACTCCTCAAGAAACTTGATTCCCTTCAAAAACAAAACATAAACTTAGAATAGATAACTTAGGATTACTAAAGGAAAGAGAAAAGGATCAGTATTACCTAGGTCTTGTTCTTAAGAGCACTTAAGGTTCCATGGACTTAAGGGTCTCTTTATAGACCTTTAGCGGGCTAAGAATAGATTAGGAAACTAAGAAAACTTGTGCAAAAGAAGATTGGTACAAAGCTAGCAACTCAAGGACAGCTTAAAATCAAAGTGGAAAATTTCACACACGTAAGCTACCCATATGCTAACGGCCTTCATTGTCAACGCTGGCGGCCTTTAAGATTTATGCCGGTAGCCTAGCTCTGGCATTCCTATAAATGCTAGCAGCTTCTATGCTGCCTTGAAAATTGCTCGACGCGCATCAGTGCTTCAATATTGGTGGCTTTTCCAGCTAAGGTCAGCGGCCTTTCCAGCTAAGGCCGGTGGCCTTCCTTCTCTAGGCTAGCGACTTACAGCCGATGTAACTCCTCTTATTCTGATTCTTCATGAACAATTTCCTCAAATCCAAATCTGGCTGTTAAAAGGCAAAAATACCCTCTCAAAAAACATTATATTAACTTTACCCTTCATTCTAGATTAATTATTCATATATTACATAAACTATCATGAAGGCAATATTTTATGTTGTCAGTTTTTTATTTGTATTGGTTCAGTATCGGTTCAGTATCGGTTTGGTATCAATATTAGTTCAATTAGGTTAGTATATGAGTAAAATTGTTGGTTTTTTCGTCGTTATCATATCTGTATCGATTCAATATCTGTTCGACACCAAAATGATGTTAAAACGACATCAAAACGATAAACCAAACAAGCCCTGACAAGTTTAGGCACGACCAGCTTCGATTGTGGATAAGTAATTATATTAGTGCATATGAAAACTTTCTTTTCTTTTCCCCCATCCTAAGAGATTGACAAATTCAAAAAAATGAGAATGAACCATAAGAATAATATATATCATATTCTTGTGTCATAAGTACTTGTTTGATTTATTTATATTTATGTTTTATTATAGATTGAGACTTTAACATACTATATGAATTGTATCTTAAAATTTCTCTCATTATTATCAGAGTTGATGTACTTATTGTATTTTTTTTATCTTGTTTTTAACAAAAACGAATGGCACTCTTTCCTAAAAGATTTGGTTATAATAGTTATGATAAATTAAATTATTACATGTATGAATAAGGAGCTTGCTATAATTATTAAGGAATGCACTATATTTGATGTATGGGTTTCTTAACCATTTATATAATTTATTTTTTCAAATACATTATTGTTCCAGAGGTTGTGTTAGATGCTAACATCTTATGGTCTACCTATAGTCGTAGTACTTCTACTTAAGGGAAAAGTAGAGATATTTTTAATTGTTATTAGGCAAGAATATATAAATGATTTAAGGGATTTTTTAATATTCACCAAAAACAATGTTTAACTATTCAACCAACTTCTTACACAAGAGCTTTTACAGTCTCATCGCAGTCAACTATCTAACCATTAAAATAAATATAGTGATTGGAATATTAACTATTAGTAGTTATAAAATTTCTCCTTCTTATACATTAGTAGGGTCATTTAAGAAAGAATGTAAAACTACAATATTCATAGAATATGAAAATCCTATTACAATATGAGAGAACCTAAATAGGTTAGGAAAGCTTTGAGATCTTATTAAGTGACTATACGATTGAATGCTTACAATTTTACTATATTTTGAAGCTATTGATTTCCTCATCATATTTCCTAAGAGTGCATACAATAAGAATCTAGTATTGAGTTTATTCTATATATGAAACGTTTGGATCATTTCTACCTTAGCCAAGATGTTTCCGTTTACTTAACATGAATGGCTCTTTATTCACTCTTCATTTTACCATATTCATTTGAGAGGAATTGCAATTCATAATGAATTGTTATTATGTAAAATAATGAATAATAATTCGTGTCCTCAAAACATGAATTGTAAATTAATGATTTATTTTCTGATTTTTTCATAAGCAGCCTTGTCTTAAAAATATCACCAATACAATTATCATCTCTCTTGTAATAACCATTACAACCCCATTATATTATATTGAATTGAAATTCAATTTCACTCTTATTCAAAATGCAATGCAAAAGAGCATAAGTTAATCAAACAAATGGCCCAAATCAATTAGGAAGCAAGAGAGATCACTTGGGCATCATAGAAAAGTAAAGATTGACTTACCTAAGGCGTGATTGAACCTAACCCCTATCAATGGCTCTCATGGGGAATGAAGCAAATTTTTAGTTTTACCTTTTTTTTCCAATCATATGTAGTTTTTTTTTTTTTTACTTTCCTATTTTAGTTTATTTTCCTAATAATTTAGGTTGTGCACTATTTTGCCCATAAGTTAGATAGGGTTATTTTATTTTGCCAAAAAATATCCATGGATGAAATTTATAAAATGATAAACATTACATTTCTTTTATACTGGGATTAATAAGTTGATCTTCAAATATTTTGTTCTTATCAATCATTATGGATTGTGACACCATTATCAATGTATCATATAAGATTTCTTTAACAAGCCATTGATTGAGTTGCATGTGCCATACCATTATTTCTTTCAACAATGATAACCCGTAAGATTATACATTATATTAATCAATCTATTAACCAAACCAATTCTTTTTGAAATTAGTGCGTAACATCTAATTTTAAAGTGTCTATATCTTTTTTATTTATGGATCCAAAAGCCCTTAAAATAACATTTTTTATTATTTTTATCAGTTTGAAACCCTATATCGAATTCATTTATTACTTTTATGAGTTTGAAACCTTAAATTAAATCCTACTTTGGCGATTCAATTAGGTATTTATTTTACAATCTTTTGATGAATTTTTGTTTGTGGGAAAATCTTTATGTTTTTTTTTTTTATTTCTAAATGATGAGATGATGAAGAATAAGTTTTAGCACGTTATTGTGTTTAAGGGAATATGCATTACATGCTTATAATTGATAGTCCATGTAATTTGATTTTAAAGTTTGTTGTAGAAAAGTTAAGAATATCTACAATTGGACATCTCTATTCTTATAATTTTTTTTTTTGTTTTTTGGCCCGCTATTTTGTATGAGTTTATATGTCACAATAAGGTAATCTAAGTGATGAAACAAATAAAGATGGCCTTTTTTATTATTGAATAACCTACAATGTCCTAATCTTAAGGGCATTTATAACCCGCCATGTGGAGATAGAAATATCGACATTAATAGCAGGTCTGATTCCAACATTGCATAGATCAGCTTATAAGAATATTTGTCCATTGTAATGGAAATTATATTAGTAGGAATATAAGCTGAAACATCTCCCGACTGAGTCTCAAATATTAGTAAGGCAATCATACTTCCTTCATCTAAATGAGAACTTAATCTTGCAGCTCTTTTCCAAAAGGCGTGAACAACTAAAAAATCGAGTCTCATTTCGCAAAGCAATGAAAAAGGCTACTGAACTAATCGAACAAGCAAATACAAAAGGAATTCAAGTACAAATTGCAAGGCGCATTAACGGAAAAGAAATCGCACGTATTGAATGGATCACAGAGGGTAGGGCTCCTCTATAAACCATTCGAGCTAAAATTGATTATTTTTCGCATCCAGTTCGAACTATTTATGGGGTATTAGGCATAAAATATGGACATGCAAAGGTTTAAAACTTGCTAAATTCCACAATTAATACCAAAAATAACTCAAGAATCAGTAGTAAATTAATAACTCAAAATTTATCTCATATTACATGTCTATAACCTATGCAACCACATAAATTTCAACTCAACATCTTCATGTATTAACTTCACAATTGGCTTAGATAATTTTATCATAACAAAATTTTAATAATTATACAGTATAATCAAATGTTATTCTATGATAAATATTAACACTTGTTACATTAGACCAACAACGCATGATTAACTGAATCATGACATTCCTGGAGATTGTCAATTTGACCATTGTGCTCGCCCCCATATACCTCTACTAAGCTACCTTCTATACTTGTAAACAAAAACACAACATCTATATAATAAATAAATAAATAAAAGGGATTAGTTGGAGACTAATATGGTACTACTAGGGCTGTAACTAAGTGGAGACCTGTCACGGCCTTAATGGAGGGCCTAATATGATTATTCTGAAGTTATCATACCACGTGTGCATCCACAATATGAGAGCTGTCTTATAAGTCAGAGATTACAAGACTCTTTTATTATCTTCTCATATAGTAATTATACATATACATATAATACTATTATTGAACTCAACTATAGAATCCGATTTTCCACATTTTGCTAAGATCGTAGAGAATCGGTATCCCTACCAAAAATAAATTGAGTTTAACCTACAAAATACAAAGTCTTAATTATATAATTTATCTATTTTGTATTCTAAGTTCAATATAACCTATATTCTAACTACAATAAAGTTTGATGTAGAAACACTCTTCACACATTCTTAGCCCATTCTTGGTAAGCACTATTCCTACACAAAAACTGTTTGAGGGGGAGTGTGTGAGAGAAACCATAGCTCAATGAGATAATCTGACCAGACTACACATCAAGCAATAACAAACAAATTTCATTAGCAAGCATATATAATGTAACAACCAATCATATGCACAAGTACAAGCTTTGATAACTCGGAATCTAAACAAAATGTAGATTTTCACCCTTCCATCGAGATTGAAGGAACCTAGTCAGGTCAATGCCTTAATGACCCACCTGCCTAGGAGAATCTAAGAACTAAGGGAGAGTGGGTGCCATACACCCTTATAAATTTATCTTAAACATTTTTCTCATATCCTTCGAACAAAGAAACTCCACAAAGTGTTAGTCATTTCATGTCGATGTCATGCGGCATTCCTTCATTGGCTAGTTAGTTCCCATGGAACTGAGCAGAATAAAGATAATGTCACGCCCCGAAGGGTATCCTAAACGTAGCAGTCCGCCATACACAATATTAAAGCCTAGGAATGACCACCTAAGTCATGCAAAAGCTTCCATACTATGTACAAGGCGTCTCACGCATAGAGGAAACATATTGGAGAGATACATTTTATATTGATACAACTTGAGTAACAATGCAAAGGAAATACAATTCACTATACTTCATTTGCAATTCATCCACAGATTTCACTACACCAACTTTTACAAGACAGTTCATAAGACCCAGCTAATATCTTCAAGCACTCTTGCTTCTTGCCGAAATCCCGAAGTTATATCTGGCTCCAATCATCTCGGTCCCCAAGTAGCATTCTCCCGTCAACCTGTTTATTTAAACATCTATTGGGGTATAAGCTACACTAGCTTAGTGAGACTGTGAGAGTTCCCTTGATTTCGTTCCACAACAAGCAAGTTATAATTCATCCATATGCTATGCATGAACAAACATATGAGCAAACAAACATATGACTTTCCGGTAGCCATATGTGAATGGATTTGCGCCCTCCATTCAGGGTTAGGATGGTCCGTAAGACATGCAACCATAATTCCAATCTTGAGTGAGGTGGTCCATAAGTCATGCTGTCATGCCTCGAAGGGTATCCTAAATGTGGCAGTCCACCGTACACAATATTAAAGCCTAGGAATGACCGCCTCAGTCATGCGAAGGCTTCCATACTATGTACAAGGCGTCTAACACATAGAGGAGACACATTGGAGAGATACATTTTATGTTGATACACTTGAGTAATAATGTAAAGGAAATACAATTCACTATACTGCAAATGCAAATCACTATACTTCATATACGAATCACTATACTTCAAAATACAAATCATTAAACTTCAATTACATTTATCCACAGACTTCCCTACATAAACTGTTACAAGGCGAATCATAAAACCTAGCTGATAACTTCAAACATTCTTATTCTTTGCCGAAATCCCGAAATCATTCTCGGCTCCAACCATCTCGGTCCCCACTTTGCATTCTCGAGATAACCTGTTCATTTAAACATCTATTGGGGTATAAGCTACAGTAGCTTAGTGAGAATTCTCTTAATTCTGTACCATAACAAGCAAGTTATAAGTCATCCATATGCTATGCAGGAACAAACACATGAGCAAACAATTATGCATGGGTATCCGAAACCCACACACAGAACGGATTTACGCCCTCCGTATCTTGGGTTAGGAATGGTATTGAAGTCTACATGACCGCTGCTAGTCCCCAAGCCCTCGGCTCATAGCACTCAACTCGGCTAGGCTTATCCATGGAATGCATCCACATGCGCCTTAGTTCCTATGAATGAGCTCTGGTACCGGTCTCGTTATCCAAACGAGTCATCATCGGACCATACTGATCGACCTGCATAGGAGTAGCATGCTACCAAATGCAATATGTCTGATGCGATGCATGACCAATTTAATTTTTGCTTAAGTCAAAATATTCATACATTCTTTAGAGTGACCAACCAATATCATACACATAACAGAAATAATATGAACAGTGCAGTTATCCAATCGAATCATGGTTTCGATATGCTTTAGTATTCTTTAGCATACATTCATCACAGTCTTATCATATATCCCATCCCCATTCATTCCTATAATTCTAATGCAACTAGCTACAAGCACAAACAAGGTAACAAAATAAGAAGAAGACTCACTCGGCCATTGGATCACCGGTCTTTTAGTAAAAGTAATCCTTTGGTAGGGAATCGTCGATTTCGGGATCACCTAAAAAGGAAGAAATACTCTAATAAGTATTTCATCACTTAACTAATCCAAACTATCTTATACAAACTATCAAATTTGCAATTCTCGTCCTAAGCGGGAATTCCAACTTAAAACGGCCATAACTTGGTCATTTTAACTCGGAATCTTGCAAATTATATATCGATTTCTATCTACTTCGAAAGATCTATCTATTTCTAATATTATATTTAACTTTTGAAAACTTTGAAGCTTCGAAAAGGTCCGATCAATTCTGATCAGTAGCAATTTCCAATTCCGAAAGATAGTTTTGTTAATGCTTGAAATGTTCCTACTATATAGGTTAGCTATACATGCAATATGAATGATTTCCTAACATGAATGACATGAGATGAGCTTAATGTATGCATGATCTTGATGATTCTTGCTAAAAGAAAATTTTATAACTTTTTATTTTGCAAGACCATAATAACAAGTACTTATGAAAATCTAGTTTTCTAACTTTGATCATTTCCATCTGTTTTGGATTTATTACTTAAGAAAATATAATTATTTTTGTTAAAATTGAGTCTTCATTATATTTATTACTTATGACATTCATTTCTACATAAAAATTTTCATTTTGCACTTTGTAAACATGTTTTTAAGTAGGGTTGATTCCAAAATCCGAATTTTGTAAAAATTTGTTTTTGAGTGATTCCTTTAAGTAAAAATCATTTGACACTTAGAAAATTAAAGCCCAACCATGCCTAGCCACTAAGGACTTTATTTTTACATAAAGATTTGCATTTTACACTTTGCAAATATGTTTTCAAATAGGATTTACTCGAAAATCCGAATTTTAGAATATCCACTTTTTGAATGATTCCTTTGGGAAAAACTTGTTTAATGCATTAAAATTTAAGACTTTATGGTACCTATTACTTAAGGACTCCATTCATTACATAAAACTTTCATTTTGAGCTTGGATAATAGGTGTTCTTATGGCCTTCATTCAAAATTACGAATTTCACAAATTGACTACTAACTCAAAATTTCCCATCTAGATTCTATTTCTTGTTTTATACATTAATCTCATCAAAACTCATTTCAACTTATAAAAATCACTACTTAATGATATCTATGAAAACTCTTCATTTTTCATATAAAACACAATTTTTGAAGTTGATAAATGGGTTTTCAAAATTGGTCTTGGTTGAGATCCGAATTTACCAAATTTATTTTTGGACATATCTTTTGATAAAATCTATCTAAACTTATGAAAATCCATTCCTTACATATCATATCTTAAGAGCCTTCCATATCTTGAATAAAAACTTCATTTTTGAGTTGGAAAACATGTTTTTAAACTAGGCCTTGGCCAAAATCCGAAAATAGAACTTTGTTTTGAAAATTAATCTTTGAAAATCACATTTGATTATTGTAAATAGGAGTCTTGATAATATACATACACTAAGCCTTCATTTTCTTAAGTAAAAACTTCATTTTGACATTTGGAAAGTGGTTTTCAAATAGGGGTCTTGCCAAAATACGAATTTCATAATTTTTGTTTGAGCTCAAAACCAAGATCTACACTTAATATGAACATACATCTAAATGAAACCCATGGTAGTGCACTATAAACTCATAGATCTAAACTTTACTCATCAAAATCTTTCATTTATGTTATCTATATCCTAAGCCCTTCATTTTAAATGAAAAATACACATTTTGAAGTTGAAAAATAACTTTTCTAAATATGGTTCATTTTCCATCCGAATTTTCAAAAATGATTTTTGTTGAAAATAAAATAGATCTTGAGTTTTCTAACACTTTTCCACCATCATTAAGCTATTACAAGTTATCTAAGAGCATGAAACAAAAGTGTAATGTATGTATGAACTTAAAACAACTAGATCTAGTCTACTAAACTAGTTATAAGTGCATAAACACTATGATAGCCATGTGAATCATGAATAGATGATGAATATATGCACAAATCACTAATAATAACAACATACCTTAACAATAAAACAAGATAATAGCATAATAGCTCAAATAACAAGATCTAAAACATTGTGATGGCAAGGATCTCATGTTAAAGTGTTTCTACTTGCCTAGCTTGAAGCTCATAGGGATTTTGTGTGGAATCACACATGAATGAACTTGCCATTACATGTTTCAAGATCCTAAAGTATAGATCTCTTACCTATTTGTTGTGTGGAGTAATAAATTTGAAGGAAAAACAAAGTGTGGGTGTGAGAAAGAGGAGAGGAGGTCACGGCAAAGAAGGAGGAGAGGAAGAGAGAGTTTTTGATTTTTTTGAAACAAATGAAATGAAAATGAAGAGAGAGAAAAGAAAGAGATTATTTATATTAAGTGGAATTAGGGTTTGTTTAATACAAAAATGAGATAAAATAAAACAAATTGGAGGGAGAAATGGGGGAAGTTGCGTCGGCCATGTGAGGAGGAGAGAGAAGGAGAGTTGAAATTGTTTTCAAAATTGGAATTTGTGTAATAAAAGTGTTAAATGTAATAATTTTGTAAGAAACAAAAATTTCTTGGAAAAAAAAGTATAATTGAGTATTTGTAAGGATGTAAGACTAGGGTATGGGTGCATGTGTAGTAGGTTGTACTTGTGAATAGTAATAAATAGTAGACAAGACATCTACTTTACCGGTAGTAAAGAAAATAAGGGAAAAATGCTATAACCGTAATTTTTATAACCCGAAAAATTATAAAACTTATATTTTTGAAACCCTTATAAAATTTTGGTTCTAAAGAGTATTCCAGAATATTTTTCTGAGTTTCTAGTTTCAGGGCTCGTTTTTCCGTAATAGAGCTCGGGAAAGCCCGGAATAGAAAATTTTTCGAAATCAAAACTTTCTATGGTCTAAAACATACTTTAAAACAATATTCCACATTAAATTATTTTATAAAAGTTCTTTTGATATGAATCCGAAAGAAAGCCGAATCTAGGGCTTCTAGGTTTTTCTCACAAAATTTGGACCAAACCGGTTTAAGGTTTCGTTTTCCGGTTTCCAAAGTTTACTTGATTACTAGGAAAACCAAGGTTTATATTATAAGAATAATAACATTGTGTAATGAATAGTAGTGAATAGTGCAATAAGACTGATTAATTACTGGTAGTAATAAAATACGAAATAAATCGCAAAATCAAATAATTCTAGTTATCTAAAAATTATAAAACTGATATATTTGGAATTCTTAGGGAATTACGAGTCTAATGGTACTAATATCGTATATTTAACATTTCAAGTCCCGGGGCACGTTTTCCAAAGTCTGTACCCGATCGGGTTCGAAATAAATCGAAAATTCGTTAATCTCATCTTTTAAAGCATTCTAGAATTAATACGAACCAACTACACCTTTTTCTTTCACTCCGACTCCTTGGTTTAGTAATACGAAATTGCCAAATCTAGGCTATTAGGGCTTTTCGGGAATTTTGGAGACTTAGGTTTTCCGATTGACTTTCCAGTTTATACCTTTGCCAATTTGGAAATTGATGTTTTATGTTTATACAACATATTTGATTTGAGATATTTATTTTAAATTTGATTTTTGTAAGTATTAATATCTCTCGACATTTTCAGAATCCTTTGAATTGAGTTTTATTTCCAAAGGTTAATCATTGTTTACTTTTTAATAATTTGTTTTTGGGCTTTATATTGCTCGATTTATAAGTCGGAGTTACGTATGGGATTTGTCGTACGTAGTGGTTTTGGAATTGAAGTATGATGAGTTCTTATTTTGTTTTTAAGAATTCTTATTTTCTTCAAGATTGAGAAATCTCCGGATTTGTTGTGATTTAGGACTTGTCAAAATTCGGTTTTAATTTGGAGTGATTTTTAGGGTTTATTTTCGAAGTTCATCTTGGAATTATTTACTGAAATTTTCCGGGGCTTACACATGTAACCATAATCCCAATCTCTTTCTCTTGTTGTTATATGTAGTTGATTCAAGTGCCTACACCACTACCGTTAAAACGAATGTGTTGGTTAATCATGATCCATAAAACGAATATGTTGGTTAATCGTGATCCATAAAATAAAGTTATAGTTCAGTTGACCATGAGCTTAAACGGCGTCGTACCGCAAGATTCGTAAATCTACTAACCCGGGATGGAGGGCGCAAGTCCATCCACATATGATTTCCGGTTGGTCATATGTTTGTTGAATCCACGTGTTTGATGCATTTCACTTGATTGATTAATCACTTGCTTGAATGATTTGTTGAAATTGTGATATGGAAGTTTTCACTCACTAAGCTAGTGTACCTTATACCCCAATAGTTTCCTATTACAGTATGAATACTTATGGCTATCTCCGAGGACCCGTGGACATTAGGTACAACTCTTTGACATTAAGGAGCTTTCGATGAGACCGGGACCTAAAAGTAGACACGAACTTCTAATTGTGTTTCCTAAGTTGGTATTTGAAGGATAATACAAGGGATTTTGTGAGCCTAAGAACTCTAACGTTGTTG
Organism: Combretum micranthum; assembly: GCA_024138025.1. Taxonomy (NCBI): domain Eukaryota; kingdom Viridiplantae; phylum Streptophyta; class Magnoliopsida; order Myrtales; family Combretaceae; genus Combretum; species Combretum micranthum. The sequence goes on from JAMXBD010001239.1 coordinate 302,795, forward strand.
ACGGGGTATGGTCCTCGGCTCATGTAATTGTATAGATCTAAAGAAAACGGTTATGATTTACATTCTTGTTGCTATGTATGTCTCCTTAAGCTACTACGAAGCAAAGTATGGTCCCTGTATGCTGAAAGTGAGCCTTACACCCGATGTTCAAACTCATGGGAAGGCTAAGGTTGCCTTACTTGAGTTTAAATATCGAGTGTGGCAGACTGTCGCGTTTAGGGTACCCTCTAGTGCGTGACACTTTTCAACATCCGTGAGTCTAATCCTAAATCTACATATAATCATCTCCAAGTGTGACTCAATAAGGGACAGCATCGCATAAGGATCATCAGGGTGTTACGTTAACATCATCGATTCTCCCAATCCATTAACCACAACCAAGCACATGCAACAAATAAGTTTAGAATTGGATATATGATTAGCCAATTTATTATACTACTATAACAAACACAAGCATCACGCAAGGTAATACACACATCTAGATTGTTGGCTCAAGTTAATCCAACTGCTAGAATACTCTAATGTGGATTACAACATATAAAAAGTATTTGGACCTGTTTACACTTCCTAACTCATGCGTAGATAGCATCTCCTGGATTCTACACTCTTACTCTACCACTAATGTGGACATTTCCATAAGATATTTGCATATATATTCTAAAGGTTTAACTTATAATAAAATAAGTAAAATAGTAATTAACTTGATAATAACAAGGTATTAGCCTTTTTAAGTGGTAATAAAAATGCTTTTAAGAAGAGTAAATGAAGTTTTGAAAAGGTTATGTTGTACATAAGTTTTCAACGAGCTGTGTATATGGTTGTGTTGAAAAATATAACGTAATTACCTTTGTGCATGACATTCTGCACAAGTTGTGTTGAAAATAAAAAATGTAATTATCTTTTACACAACTTTCTACACTAGTATAGGAAGTCATGTTGTAAAATAGAATATAATCGTTCACTCATTTCAACTAATCTTGCAACCAAAAGATTAAAACTTGTATGGAAACTTACATTACTTTGCTATGAATCCAATTGGTCCTTTGCTTATTCCACCTTCTGAATTTTTCCTTTTAGAGATTTATTGGAATCTCTCCTAAATCTCATTACTTCCTCTACCAACTCTGACAATCGCTCAAACCATAAGAAAATGATATTGTAACAATTACTTTTATCCAAAACAATGAAAGAAAGAGAAATAAGAGATTTTTACTCACTGCATGTCATACCCCAATTGGTACTCTAAATGTGGAAGTCCACCGCATACCATATTAAAACTTAGGAATGACTTCCCTTAGCCATGCAAATGCTTGGACACTATATGCAAGGCATACTTCCACAACCATAGGAAATGCTAGTGGAGTGTGTAATTCAAGATGATAGCAATAAATGGCATACAAAAAGCATTTAAACTTAAAATTATATGACTTAAATATTTATAGTCTTACACCATAAAAGGGGCATTTGCCCGGTAAAGTCTCTAAAATATCGCTATGCTATCATAGTCTTTTGTAAACAAAATAAACATAAAACTAAGAGATTTTAAAGGAAATCTAATCCACAGTCTTCAAGTAAAATTCCTTTAAATGCTCTCAAAAGGCTAGTCTCACCTGAGGAAAAAGGGACCTTGGGTACGAGAACAAGTACTACGATAACAAAAATCTATTGGCGTATAGGCACAATTACCTTAGTCGAATAATTCCCCTATGAAAAACATACTTATAGCAATATAAGAGGTTAAGGAATGCTTTGAATGGTTCCGTCTGACCAGTTGAAATTATACACACAACTTAGGGTTTGAATCAACTATACCACTAGTCCCTGGGTATCTTTTACCCAAAGCAATCGATCTAACATGGCTATTGCATGAGATTGTATTTCCCAAACATTTTAGTTCCTTATGAAGTGGCTTGGTAGCTTACCATTATTGTCCCATGTAGAGAAGTAGTAGCAAACGTGAATATGACTCACAAGATGACATACATGATCAATTTATTAAAAAGGAATTTCCAATCCACAATCAATTTCCATTGAAGATGATGAACCAATATTCACACACACATCATCATAATAATGGAAGCAATTACATAAATCAACCATTCAAGTTTCGATATATTTATCATTTATTAATCAAGCATAATGAATCACATACATATTGTTGGGAATTTAGCAATCCATAAAACCGGATCTTGCGGCGGAAATAATTTAAAAAAAAAACCTTAAATTCCCAGCAAATCCATGTGATTCAATTAAATCGAAATGAATAAGATTATACCTTTTCGAAGCTTTCAATCTTTCGGATCAAAAGCTATTGCGATCGCATAAGCTCCCTCTATGATATCTACACTAATGAACTTTCCCAACCAGCTTTCACGTGTGCTAGCACATCGAAACAATTCCGGATGTGCTCGGGAATATCTCTCGAAGATCTCTACTCTCGCTCTTGTTGTTATAGATTTTCTCTGTAATTCTAATGTGATGGTACGCATCATGCATCCCTAGAGGAGACCATTGTGTTCTATTTAAAAGATGTTGTGTCATGGTCATCTACCTTAATCCTATTAGGGTTTTTCTATAAAGGGACACATGTCTTATAAAATAACAATTTTGTTTTAATAATTATTTATTATTCTTAATCTAATTAAGAATAATATATAATAAGATAATTCCCAATATGGTTATTAAAATAACTTATAATCCAATTGATTCATTTTTTGCGTATGATCCTATAGGTTTACTTAATGTTGGCAATAGCCCTTAAACACCATTTAGGCCTACAAGACATAATTAGTCTTTGGCAAGATATTTGTCATGCCCCGAAGGGTACCCTAAACGTGGCAATCCGCTGTACACAATATTGAAACCTAGGAATGACCGCCTCAGTCATGCGAAGGCTTCCATTTTATATACAAGGCGTCTTACGCATGGAGGAGACACATCGGAGTAGTACATTTTATATTGATACAACTTAAGTAACAATGTAAAGGAAATACAATTCACTATACTTCAATTACAACTCATCCATAGATTTCACTAGACAAACTATTACAAGATAATTCACAAAACCTAGCTAATATCTTCAAGTATTCTTACTTCCGGCCGAAATCTCGAAGTCATATTCGCTCCAATCATCTCTGTCACTACGTAGCATTCTTGAGTTAACCTGTTCATTCAAACGTCTATTGGGGTATAAGCTACACTAGCTTAGTGAGAGTTCTCTTAATTTCGCATCATAATAAGCAAGTTATAAATCATCCACTATACATGAACAAACACATGAGCAAACAATTATGTATCGGTATCCGAACCCATACACAGAACGGATTTACGCCCTCCGTATTAGGGTTAGGGATGGTATTGAAAGTCTATATGACCGCTGCTAGTCCCCATAGCCCCCTAGGCTCATAGCACTCGACTCGGCTAGGCTCATACATGGAATGCATCCCCGGTGCGCCTTAGTTCCCTATGAATGAGCTTGATACTGGGTCTCATTATCTAAACGAGTCCTCGCACCATACCAATCGACCTGCGTAGGAGTAGCACGCTACCAAATGCAACTTGTCCGATGCAATGCATGACCAATTTATTTTTTCTTAGGTCAAATTATTCATACATTCTTTAGAGTAACCAATCAATATCATACACATAAATAGAAATAATATGAACAGTGCAGTTATCCAATCGAATCATGGTTTCGATATGCTTTAGTATTCTTTGGCATACATACATCAAAGTCCATCGATTATCCCATACCCATTCATATCGGCTTTTATCTTGTTCTATAATTCTAATGCAACTAGCTACAAGCACAAACAAGGTAACAAAATAAGAGGAAAACTCACTTGGCCATTGGATCACCGGTCTCTTAGTAAAAGTAATCTGGTGGTAGGGAATCGTCGATTTTGGGGTCACCTAAAAAGAAGAAATACCCTAATAAGTATTTCATCACTTAACTAATCCAAACTATTTAACAAAACTAGAAAATTCGTAATTGTCATCCTACGCGGAAATTCCAACTTAAAACGGCCATAATTTGGTCGTTTGAACTCGGAATTTAGCAAATTATATACCGATTTCTATCTACTTCGAAAGATCTATCTAATTCTAATATCATATTTAAGTTTTGAAAACTTTTAAGCTTCAAAAAGATCTGATCAGTTCAGATCAGTAGCGAAAACCAATTTAGAAAGTTGATTTTGTGAAAGTTCATGAAGTTTCTACTATCCAAAGCAAGGATACATGCAATATGAACAAGTTACTATCATAAATGATATGTCATGAGATATATATACACATGTTCTTGTTGATATTTAATAAAAGAAATTTTTTTTAAAACTTTTTCTTCGTAAGCTTTATGAAAAATCAACTTAGAAAGGCTAGTATTGTATTCTTAACAATCCCCACTTGTTTTTAGAAAAATCCCTTGAAAAAATTTATTTATTATTGTCAAAATTAAGCCTTCATTATGTATATTCCCTAAGGCCTTTGTTTTTCAATAAAAATTTCCATTTTACACTTTGTAAACATCTTTTCAAATATGGTTCATCCCAAAATCCGAATTTTATAAAAATTGTTTTTGTGGTGATTCCTTTAAGAAAACTCATTTGATACTTAGAAACTTAAGGCTCAACCATATCTAGCCACTAAAGACTTCATTTCTTTAATAAAACTTCTATTTTGAGTTTGAAAAGTATGGGTTTTCATATCAATACTCCATTATTACGGATTTCTTAAAATGACAACAATTCAAATTTTCCTACTTTATTTCTACTCCTTGTTCTACATGTTTTTCTTAGCAAATCCCATCTTAACTTATAAAAATCTCTACCTGATAATATCTATTATCTATATTCTTCATTTTTCATATAAAACACAAGTTTTAGAGTTGATAAAAGGGTTTTTAAGGCATGGTCTTGAAACCATCTGAATTTCACAAGGTTAGGATAAAACTCAAATTTTATACTTTGTAATCTCTTCCTATTTTGAGAATATCTATTAGTAGATCTATCATTTACTTATAAAAAACATCTCCTATTAATACCTATTCCATAAGCCTTTCATTTTTTTTTTAACAAATCATTCATTTTGGTATTGAAAAATGGGTTTTCAAAATTGTTATTGGTTGAGATTAATTTACAAAATTTATTTTTGGACATATCTTTTGATAAAATTCATCTAAACTTATGAAAATTCATCCCTTACATATCATATCTTAAGTGCCTTCTATATCTTGAATAAAAACTTCATTTTTGAGTTGGAAAACATGTTTTTAAACTAGGCCTTGGCCTAATCCGAAAATAAAATTTTGTTTTGAAAAATAATCTTTGAGAATCACCTTTGAATCATATAAATTGAAGTCTTGATGATATATACCCATTAAGCCTTCATTATTTCAAGTAAAACTTTCATTTTGACACTTGGAAAATGGTTTTTAAAAATGGGTCTTGCCTAGATACGAATTTTACCATTTTTGTTTGAGTTCAAAACTAAGATCTACACTTTCTATGAGCATAAATATAAAAGAAATCCATGGTAGTAAACTATAAACTCATAGATCTAAACATAAACATGATCAAAGTTACATAAAAGTTAGATCTACAAAATATAACTACTTCTAGCAAGAAAATAATAATATTACAAGAGAATAATCATGGATAAGAGGAGTGTTTCATTTTGGCATCATCATCCTTAGCTTTTAAGCTTATGGAATGTTATTTGATACATGAAACTCTCACTATACTTTACCTACATCAACTATGGAAGCTTTGGACAAGAGTTTTATCAAAGGATCTTGAAGAAATATGTGTGGGAGCTCAAATATAGAATAGGGGCAGCAAGTGTTCTTGCAAGAATAAGAACAAAAGAAGAGAAAAGAGGAAAAAAATAAAGAGGAAAAGTGTAAGGAATGGTAAAGGTTTGATGTGTAAATGAGAGAAGGTAGAATGAGTTTTAAGACACTTAAATGAAGTGAAAAAAAAAATAAATGGCAGCCTATACAAACCCTAAAGCTAGTGTGAAAGTTGGGAGGAGAGAGGGAGGGAATTTGATTGGTTTTTAACTTGAAATTGTAATGTGTAATTAAGGGTATGTATAGCTTCTTGAAGAAGATTGGAAGAGGGTTATTTTAATTAATTTGGGAGTAATTCAAAGGACAAAAAGGCAGCCAAAGAAGGTCAAAATTCTTCCATAAAGTGATACATGAAGTGTAGAAAGATTGAAGTGAAAAAGAAGTGATGTGTGAAAGGTGCTTAAAGGTATGGGTTTGTAAGAGTACTTTCTTAATAATAAAAAAAAATAAGAAAAAATAGAAAATGTATTCCAAATTTTTATAGCAGATTTTTCATAATAAAAATAACATAATTAATTATTTATTTTAGTGAATTATCAAATAAGTTTCCGGTATGATCAAAATATGTGAATATGAGCTATAAATGACATTTTTATAACCCAAAAAATTCTAAAAAATTATTTTATGAAAATAAAAATATTTTTCAAATATTTTCCAATTATTAAATTAATATATTTTATTTTTAGTATCGGATCTTAAATAGAAACTGATCTCGTAAAAACCCAAACGAACTAAATTTTGGAAAAACGAAATTTTCTATGATATATAAAATATTTATCTAAAAATATAAGGGTTTATAAGAATAATAAAATTGTGTAATAAATAGTAGTGAATAGTGCAAAAGACTAGTTAATTACTGGTAGTAAAGAAATACGAATATAATCGTAAAATAAGATATTTCTAGTTATCGAAAAATTATAAAACTGATATTTTTGAAAAATTAATGGTATATTTTTTATATCTCGAGCCCTGGGACATATTTTTCAAAGTCTATATCCAAACGGATTCGAAATAGGTCAAAAATTTACCAATATGATATTTTTAAGTGACCTTATAATATTAAGAGCTACTTTACACACTTAAAATACACCTCGGCCTCCAGGGCTAAGATCGCGAGATTGCTGGACTTAAACTACTATATTCCACTTAGGGTTCCCAGGTGACTTTCCGGTTTAGATATTTGCCAATATGGAAACTGATGTTTTTATGTTTGTACAACATATTTAATTTGAGAAATTTATTTTAAATTTTGTTTTTGTAAGTATATAATATCTCTTAACATTTTAAGAATTCTTGAATTGGGTTTTATTTCCGAAGGTTTATCGTTATTTACTTTTTAATAATTTGTTTTTGAGTTCTATATTACCCGATTTTACAAGTCAGAGTTAAGTATAGAATTTATCATATATAGAGATTTTTTATTTAAAGACTGTTGAGTTCTTATTTTATTTTTAAGGATTCTCATTTTCTCAAGATTAAGAAATTTCTAGATTCGTTCGTGATTTAGGGCTAGTCGAAGTTCGGTTTTAATTTGGAGTCATTTTTAGAGTTTATTTTCGATATTTATTTTGGAATTATTTATTGAAATTTTCTGGAGCTTACAATATTAGGCTTGCCCAAATTAAGTGAAGATTGGTGATCTGACTCTACCTATTAACAGTTAATTATTTAATCATTTTGTTACACGATTTCTTATGATTAAATATAAGATATGGATCAATACACTCTTATATTGTCTAATCACATATTTCTTGTGTGAACCTCCAAAATTTTTGGAATCGGTTTAGCATAAAACCCTAAATTGGAAGTCAAACGGAACCCTAAAGGTTAACAAAACTCTAGTTTATCGTAATCAATTAAGTCCGGCATTGCCGTTTTCTTTAGCCCTAGAAAATAAAGTTGGAATAATTAGCTAGAATAGTTCGTAATAGCTATAGGTTATATAAAAATATTAGTTTTGCGAATTTCGGATGTCATCTGAATCCAATCGGACACAGTTCTCGAAAAAGGTGTCAGGGAGCTCGGAATAGAAAAATTATTCTGAATACACTATTAGACTGGTAAAAATATAAGTTTTCCAAAAATATCAGTTTCATAATTTTTTTGTGAGTAAAAATAACAGATATCGCATTTATACGTGTATTTTCTTATACCGCTACTTTATTAGTCATATCTATCTTACATTACACTATTCATTATTATTCTACACTATTCTTTTATCTCTACTTTTTCTTACATCTATTCTTACACACTCCATAACCTATAATCCTTACTTTTATCTTTCCCATAATTTTATTTCACATCTACCTTACATATTACATCTTTTATTTAACAAAAAGTCAAAAAATAAATTCACTTCCCCCTAGGGGTGTTCATGGACCGGTTAACCGGTCCGTGGCCTTATTTTTTGAACCTAACCGTAATTATCGGTTTTTAAATATCCCGATCCTTAACCGGTCCATTATAACGGTTAACCGCCTTAACGGTTAACCGTTTATTCGGTTAATTTATTCGGTTTTCGGTTTTAACCATTTAACGTAATGGTTTCAACAAATCAAATTGATAATTTCAAAAAAACCTTCTTTTAGCCTTATCATAAAGTTTTTCTTTAAACTATTATATATATTACTAGAGCTAAAAAAAGAAAATGAAATTAAGGAAAAGGGGAAAAATGAACCTTTGAATGTATCATTATCAATAAAATCAAACTAAATCAATTACCAAATTAACTCCATTAATCATAAGATAATAGTATTTTAATCGAAATTCAATGAATAAACATAGGTAAATTATATGTATATGAAATCATATGTATATATATATAAAATAATTATTTATATATGTAAATTATATATAACGGTTAACCGTTAACCATCGGTTTTTTGTGGTTACAAACCGAAACCGAAATCGAAAACCGAAAAAAATAAAAACCGTAATCCTAAACCGAAACCAATGGACCGGTTAACCATATTTTTCGGATTGGTTTTACGGTTTCGGTTTGGTTTCTCGGTTTCATCGGTTTTTTTGTGCACCCCTACTTCCCCCGCGCCCCCCCGCTCCCCCCCCCCCCCCAATTTTTATTTAATTTAATCACACAAAATTCACTCCACATTTTCCTATAAATATCCCCCTCCTCTTTCACTTCTTTCACACATTCACTACCCACAAATTTCTTACCAAAACTCTCTCAATTTCTCCTCTCAAAACTCTCTCAAAATACCATCCCAAAACTCTCTCAAAATAACCCAAAACAACTTCTACCTACAACAAAACCCATAACCACATACTACTATCAAAACCTTCTTTAAGTAACTACCTTCTTTTATTTTCTTCTTCTTCATGTCATGTAACTTTACATGGCCATAGTGTGAGTTTCCAAAGACTACAAGTTATGGAAGCTATATTATGTTCATGTATTGTTCTTGTTCATGAAAATCTATTTATGTTTATGTTATTATTTTTGTTCATATTATTGTTAATATATCTAAGTATTATTATCTATATATATATGTACATATTCTTTAGAGCATATAAGCTCACTTGCAATTTATTTATTTCATGCAAAGCAATTTATTTATTTATTTATTCCATTGCAATTTACCTATTTATTTCTTATTAAGTTAAGAATAGTCTCTAGTCTTAGACTTGTCCTCATCAAGTCAAAACAAGTTTTCTTTCTTTCATTTTATTTTATTTTGGGACTAGTCTACTTCTTAGTCCCGGGAGTCTTGAAAAAGCTAAGACTCCAATACTTGACTTTATTATTCATGTTTTATGTTATTTTTGTTTACTATTATTCTCATAAATCATGTTCATTTAGATTGTTGTCCAAAAATTTCAATTTCCAAAAATAATTAAACAAAAGAAGATTTTGTCACTTAGAAATAAGTTTATGTAAAGTATAAAATCTATGAGTTAGCAAAACTAAACTCATTCCATTTCAAAGTTACAAAAAGAACTTACTATAATTTTAGAAACTACTTTTACCTTGAAAAGCTACCCAAAAACCTTTATTATTCCACTTTGTTTTTCAAAAGAGAATACTTGTTGATACAATAATGATTTTTATGAAAAAGATATACAAGATGAAAAGCTAAGGAAATTTTCAAAAAAAAAAAACCTTTACAAGCAAATAGGCAAAGAAAATTGTATAGGAAAAATAAATAGGAAAAGTGGTACTAATATAGAAAATAGAAAATGGCATTTTCAAAAAGTTGCTTGGGAAACCTAATAAAACCAACATGAAGTATTTTGGGAAAACAACAGGAAAACAAAATATTCATTTCAAGAAATTTACGAAAAAATCAAATTTTTGAAAACTATACTTTTCTAACAACTTCAAAACCAACATTGTTTTACTCAAGAAATATAATCGGAAAACAAAACACTTGAGCATGCTTAAATATGAGTTATATGTTATAAAAGATAATTTTTCAACTATATAGATAACTAAGTATTTATCAAGCAAGTTTTGAATGAATGAACCCAAGTTGTTTTTACTTTGGAAAATCCGTGGTGAATTTTGTCGTCACTGTTTTGGGGCATATATGGCTTTGTTTGTTGAAAATAATTTTGTAAATGGGTAGATCTTTGCGAGTAGGTACAAATCGGTATATTATATGCGCGATTCCAAGTTCAAATGACCAAGTTATGGCCATTTTAAGTTGGAACATTCCTTTATACGAACTTTAACGTTCTTTTGACATTGTTTTATCAAAATTCAAGAAAATCATCAAGAAATACTCATTGTGGGTATTTTCTTTGGCTAGGTGACCCCGAGGAAGGATTCCTTTACCCAAAGATTATTACGATTAAGTGGAGTGTGTGAACGACTCATCCGCTTTAGAGGAATAGTCGACATGGCATCGTGAGTTTATTTCCTTTAAATGCTATACTTGTTGTGCTTGTAAATTAGTTGCACTAAAGTTAAGAAAAGACAAATGGTTATGCTTGGAAATAATTCTTTGAAAGAATCCTAAGAATATCGAAGCCGGAATTGATTTAAATTGCTTGTTAGTAGTATAATACTTGCTTTGTATGAAATGCCTTGATCACCTTAAACTTGATAATAATAATGTTATGGTATACAAATAAATGGATTCATGCATACCACGAAGTGAGTCACATTGCATTTTGGGTTATTATCCTTAGGTGAGAAGGATAGTAAGCTCATGTCGAAAGCAACACTTGGTGGAAGATCCGAAAGCGATTGCTTGGCAGCTTAAGGAAAATGCTTGGCGGAAGATCCGAAAGCAATGTCATTTCAAGTAGATTCAGAATGCTTGACGATAAGTGCTCGCAAGCTTAAAACTTTTAAACTAAAACTACTTGATTTGAGGTTATGTATCACCAAACCCCGAATGGATGGCACAAATCTATTCAACATATAGTTCCCGGAAAACTATATGTCTTGTTTGCCCACGTGTATGTTGCATCCCATTTGTTTGCTTAATTAACTTGTTTGAAACTTTGATTAGAAGAAGTTATTTATGAAAATAATTCTCACTAAGCCTATTAGCTTATACCCCTATAGATATCTTTTGCAGTTTCCCTACTTATGGTTAAGGCCACGAGGACCCTGCGAGGTAATTTCTTTTAGATAAAAGAATTCTAAGATGAAGTTTAGAATTAGAGATAATGTACAAATGTCTTGTAATAGAATAGTGATCTTGGAAATGTCCCTAAGTTTGTAAAACCATTGCTATGAATAAATGTTTATTATGAATCCTCTTTTCTTAGTATGTTTTTATATCTCCTTAAGCTTCATAATTCCATATATGGTTTCTAAAGTTGTAAAGTACGCCTTAACTTAATATAAAAATTTTGGGATTGGCTAAGGTTGTCATACTTAAGCTTTGATATTGAATGTGGGACTGTCACGTTTAGGGTACCCGTTGGGGCGTGACATCTTGATTCTAGAGTTTGACTGACCTAAGCAATGATATTGATAACTCCTTATCAATTCATTCGAGCATAGTCATGCATTTCTCAGTTTTACTCATTAAGAGGCCTAAAAGATATCTCTCTCAAATTAATGAGAGGAACAAATTCCTTAATGAATAGTCACATCCCTCTACATGACTTATTCTATGTCCAAGTACAGTCTTATAATCACCCTATTAAAGATGATAAGAGCTGAATTAAAAATGGAACTTATCATGTATAGTGTCATCAGGTCAAAGGACTAAAGCAACACTATAATTAGAAATACTTATCATATTGATCAATCTAGTATTCTTATAATTGGTCATTCCAATACAATGTACTCTTACATGCATCCATGTGCTGAATCGATATCTCATATCTATGCTAAGTGACACATGATCATTATTCAACCAACATACTAGTCTTAATTCATTAGTATTTCATATTATGAATCATGAGGGATAATTTAGAATAAAGTTATCTCTTATCTTATGGTTTTACTATTAAAGTCACATATTTCAATAACATAAGGAATAACCAATTTATTCAAGGAATACTTTTATAAAAGAAAAACGTGACCAATAATAACTTTGATAAAGAAAATGACTTATATTATAAAGATATAAATATTCAATGACATAGAATTCATATGGCCTAAGGTACATCACTAGCACATATTTCCCATGATTTCCCACATGTAAACCATTTTTTTCTTTTTCTTATAATCTAGTGCTCTACTTTACAAGCATATACAAGAATATGTAAAGCATAACGAAAAAACTCACTTAGCCAAACTTGAAAAACTTCAATCGAAGTAGCCCTTAGGAAAGGGTACATCAAACTCTTCGTCACCTAAACAAAAGAAATACCTAGAATGAGTATTTCATAACTTAAATTTCTAACTTTATTTATTCTATTCGCGTCATTTTTCCTGGTTATGAAAGTTCCAACTTAAAATGACCATAACTTGCTCATTTTAACTTGAAATTTCACATATGAGTAGTCGTTTTTTACCTGCTTTAAATGCTCTATTTATTTCTAAAATTATTTTTAACATTTAAGGTCATTGAGGTCTTGGAAAGGCGTGTTACAAAATGCATCCATACTATTCCAAAATTTGATGCTTTTTTAATTTTTACAATTTTACTTCATTTGGATCTCTCTAAGGTAAGTATAAAATATTTCTATCTTTGGAAATCATATAGTAATAATAGTAGCTCATATGACATGCATGATTCTAGTGATGTTACTTAATAATAGAGTTTTCATTAAAACAATCTTTATGGAAAGTAGAAAAGTTTAGTTTTATGAAAAATAACTTTTAAACTTGTAATAAAATTTTTGTAGACATGAAACTTTAATAAAATCATGGTTTGATATTTATTTTGAAACCTTGAAGATTGATATTTAGTTCAAAAACTTCATTTAACAACTTATTTTACAAAACATGGATTGTACTTGTTTGTGAAGAAAATACTTCAAGTGGTAAATTTTTAGGAATTCTTCTAAGTCTTCGTATTAAAAAAATATTGTTGATGTCTCTTTTTAATTCTTTATTCCTAGTAAAAAGATTCCTCATATATTAGAAATAAAATTTTTGGAAAATATTTTTCATAACAAATAATTATCAACATTTGTGTTTATGAAAAAACCCGTTTCGTTATAATAACAACATCACCTATGACTATATATGTGCATAAACGTAGAAAAATAGTAATAACAAAATCAAGAGCATGGAATTATATTTACAACATAGAGAATTTAGAAATAAATAATAAGAATATAAAGTTACAAAAACATGGGACTATTAGCTTGTTATCAAAGACTCCTCGAGACTTGAAATAATCTAGTCACATATATAATAAAACAAAATGGGATGAAAAATGGAAGTCTTAGTTTTATTAAGACTCCTAAGACTTGAAATTTTTCGTCTTATAAATAAATCAAGATATATAAAATATGAAAAGCATGGGAGTCTTAGATTGTTGTTAAGGCTTCCTGGGACTTGAACTACTCTAGTCTCCTTCAGACTTGAGTATGGACAAGTCCAAGACTAGAAACAAACTAGTCTTATGAAATATTGAACTTGAAATAAAATTAAATGCATAAAATAATTAAAGTTAAGTTAGTGAGCAATAAGCTCTAAAAATATACATACTTATATATATACATAACATATAAAAAAGTTAGATTAGTTAACAACATATGAACAATATGAATACAACATGTACATAATGATAAACATGACATTGTGTAACATGATTTAAATGTGTTGTCTTGAAATTTCCATTCCCTTGCATTATGTATCATGGGGATCCTATAGAAACAAATAAAGATATACACTATATGTTACATACATAAACACGGAGAGAGTACTTAGAAAAATTTACCTAAGGAAGATAAATGTATATGAGATAGTGAGAGGGAAAGTGTTTGGCAGAAATTTAGAGAGAAATATTGAGGAGAGAATTTGGTGAGTTTTGTTATGTTGTAAAAAAAGTGTAAAGGCAGTGAAGGGAGAAGTAGTATTTATAAGTGAAATTGAAGGAAATTAAAGAAGGAGAAATAAAAAAAAAGAAAAAAGAAAAATAAAGGGATATATATATGGGCATCGGCCATAGAGAGAGAGAGAAATTTATTAAAATTTGATTAAGAAAAGTAAAAAGTAAGTAAAGTATGGTAAAAAGTTGTATTGATAAAGTAAATGTAAGAGATAAGTGTAAGAGTGTTGTAAGAAAAATTAGAGTAGAGTGAATGGTAGTGAATGTAGTGAATAGTAGACAAGGCAATTAAATTACTGATAGAGATAAAAATACGCCATAAAAGTTATATTTGACATTTTTATGACATGATAAAATTGTATATGATATTTTATGAATATCTTAATATATTACTAATCTAGATTATTTGTTGGGATATTTTGTCTCGTTTTGCATGTTGAGTCCTGATCGGAAATTGATATCGTAAAGGCTTGAAACAATTGAAGCCTTGTCAAATCTGATCATTTTAGGGTATCCACCATATAACTAGTTCATAATTTGAGTTTATCCTATTTTTCTAATTCATTCAATATTTTAGGATTCTAGAAATTGTCTAATTGAGTCTATGGTTTCTAGGATTTAAGGTTAACTCGATTTGACTTTAAGGTTCAAGTTTCGATTCCAGCTATAAAACTTACTTATAAAATACCGTGAAATATTGGGGTTTACACTACAAAACCCTTTTGAATCTTCAAGACTGATGAATGTCACATGGAGAGAAGGGGAGAATTTTGCAAATACTATATGATGGTGAAAAGTGATGGCAGTTATTAGTTTTCAACATTCTTATATGTTAGGTGAACCAACACGTCTTTCTAAAATTTTATGGCATTTTCCCTTCTTGTCCTTGTTTTTAAAAATTGATGTTATTCTTTTACCCCTTCATTATATTTTCATCATTTAGGATATTTCACGCCCTTCTAACCCCCTTAAATCCCAAATTGAAATTTTATCTTTGAAAGTTACCTAAATCACTAAAATTCTTTTTAAACCACTCTTCCACTTGTTTTTTCATTGTCTAAGTTGTTTCCACTCGATGATTGACACCTTAAAATTAGATCACCTACTTCCATAACTTATTCTTAACTCTTTCACATGTCTATACACTTAACTAGAATTAGACTTAGTTAATTGAACTTTAAATTCTAATAGTTATTACTAAGATTAATTTAAATTTCTCCTACACAATCACATGATGTAGTTCAAGGATGTTAATCTAACTTATTATCAATACATATGTATATCATCTACTTTTCATGCTATTCATAGTTGAAAAGAATAGGTCCTCTCCTCTTTTCTTTTGGTAACATGGGCCAATAGTAACACAAGGTCAGTTTGTTGGCAAGTTGGAGTGGAGACAGGTTGGGCTCATAGTGACCATATAAGTATTCAACTAAGTGCACGCAATGACGACATCCGTGGTGGCATGTAATCTTCTCAATTTAATCGCATCTTTTCATTCCTCGTATTGCTCATACATGTAGAGGAAATTTCTTCATGGATGTACCTTCTTTCCCATTTTTTATTGCTTTCCATATACATAAAATATATATATATATATATATATGTAACTTTTTATTTCAACAAGTGACAATAACATCTTTTCATCTTGATTTTCTCAACCTTCAATTGTTAAGTTGTTGTGTTGTGTTAGTTGGTGTCATGTCGTCATGTGTCTTTGTAAGTGAAAAATCAAGAAGAGTCTGGTCAAGTCGAGTCGAGGTTGTGAGTCGTCTATGTTGAGTTTGGTCTTGTTCACTCGAGTAAGTGAATGTTGAAAAATCACTAAACTAGTTCCTACTGTGTTATATATGCTATATTGCACCAAATATTAGTATGGTAAAGTTGAAGAAACATAAAAAAAAAAAAAAAAGAAAAAAAAGTTCAAATTAAGAAGTTAAGAACAATTGATAATTATATGAATGATTATAAGAAATGATACTAAAATTAGATAAATAATTTAATTTTTGAATTATGAAATTAAAAAAATAAATGATGGATAATAAATATTTATAAAGAAATAATGTTAAACCAAATAATACTAAATTTCAATATATCTATGAAAACGAAAAGGATGAAAAATATCAAATATGTGTGATAAAAGAAGTAACATGATGTAGCTATATATGTTAACAAATAAACTTGATAAATATAAATATTTTACCAATAATTCAAATTTCTTTAGCAATGAGCTGTAATAACAAAATTCGATTTAAAAATAGTCAGAGTAATGCAATGGAAACATAATGGAAGAACAAATTCCTAAGATGACTAAAATCTTTTGAACAGTAAAGTTTAAAGTTAATATGAAATGTTGGCTAGCAACAAATAGTTTCGTGAATTTTGAGGATGAAATTCTTTTAAGGAGGAAAAAATGGAACACCTTAAATCCTCACCTAGCTAAGTTAGAATTTCCATAATTGAATAATATAATAGGTAGTTAATTTTTAACTTGAATTTAAATTTAGTTTAGAAAATTGTTTTAGATAGTTTCATTAAATAAAATAAGTAAAAAATCGAGTAAGATTAGATAATTTGATATAATTAAATTAGTAAATAGATTTAATTGAAATTTGAGATTTTAAATATTTTTTCAAGTTATCTTTTGCTTCAACCATCTATTTCATTAATCGAATTATTCGATTAATCCCAATTATTCATTTTTATCTCTATATCTCCAATTTCAATTCCCTAGACCCTTAAACAAACAAATTAAATATTTAGTATACTCATAAATCATTGGACTTTAGTTTAACTTCTATTTCTTTAATTCCTGCAAGCTTTAAATTCATTTGCTTGTTTAAAAATATAAGATCTTAAGTCCAAATCCAAACTAAATATCAAATTTTTATAAATTAAACTCTTAAACTAGATTTTCAATTCAAATCATTAATTTCTATTTTATAAATTCTCACATTTTTTCTAATTATAATCATATTTAAGATAATCATATGAAAAATTTAAGTTAAAGCCCATACCTAATTATCATAAAATATATTTAAATCCTTATCCTTTCTTTTTCTTTTTCATTTTCTTTTTTGCTACCTGCCCTCTCTCTTTCTCTTTTCTCCTTCTCTTCCCCTTCTCTTATTTTTCTTCTGTGTTTCTTCCCCTTCTCTTTTCTTTCTAAAAAGCTCAATCCTAATTCTCAAATTCAACGAGATCATAGGAAGAATTGAATATAGAAAAGAAGATAAGTGGAGAAGCTGCATGAAGAAGCTACATCATCTTAGGAGGAGTAGTAGCAAAGTGTTGTTTACTTAAAGTTGCTAAACAAGTAAGTTGTTTTTCTTTGTTATGATAGTTGTAATTGCATAAATATTAGGGATGCAATCGGGACGGGTTGTTATAGGGTATCCCCGCCCGCCCCGCTAAAAACCCTATAGGGTTTAGGGTTGGGTTTTGGGTTGTACTCATAATCCGTTGGGAAAACCCACCGATTTAATTTAAAAAAAATTAAAAATTTTAGTTTAAGGAATTTACTGTTCATTAGTTGAATGATGCTTTTCATATAATCATTTTATTCATGTATTGAGTCGCATGATAGGATATAAATTATATTTACAATTAATAATTACTGACCATTATCCAGATAAAATCGATTTTCATGTGCACCTTCCTACTTTTTCAAAATTCATTTTTTTTCCATGCAACACAACAAAGTATAAAAATTAATTTTTATACTAAATTTTTTTTAAATAAAAGAATAATTGAGAAACATAGGAAGATTTGCACGGGGAAAGAACTCAAACTAATCTGAAAGGATGATGGCGACAGGCTAAGACGGCTCCATCAAGACGATTGATCAGCCAATGGACCATCCTCGGTTGATCACATTATGGTTGGCGGCTCTGCTCTTTCTTCGATTGACAAACTTAATCAAGGATTAACTTGAGGGCTACACATATTTTTAGTTTTTTTTTTTTTTTTTTGAAATTTCAAAAAATTTAGCTAAATGTAAACGGGTCGGGTTCGGGTTCCTTAAAAATCGGGTTGGGTCGGGTTCTAGGACACCCATTTTATAATCGGGTCGGGTTTGGGACAGGATGACCCGACCCATTTACATCCCTAATAAATATGATGAATTTATGCTAGATATATGTAGGGTTTTTGTTAAAATTGGTGAACTAGGATTTATGAGGTTATATGCTAAAACCTAGGTATTGTTTATGCATGTATAGATTAGAGATTTGATGAAATATGAAGTAAAAAATGTATATAGATGTTAGGTCAGGGTTATAACTTGTATGTTGATTATAAGATAAGGGTTGTTGAGTTTGTGAAGTAAAACAAGTAGATAAATAGGTTAAAGTTTACATGCTCTGTTTTCATCAAAAGCATAAGGGGAACAAGGGGTACTCTAATCAGTCGTCCTTACTATTGCTTAAAACACATGGATTTTAACTCACTTGAGAAGGAACATGGTTGGAACATAACTACCTTATCTAATTGTCCTTCTCTCTATTTCCTTTATTAAATGATATTCCAAAACAGCATGGGTAGAACATGGATTTCCCTATCCTACCATGCTTTTCTTTGATCCTTAAGTGCATAGCATGTTAAGTGAAACATGGTAGGAACATGGCTCGCCAAATCTCGTGTGTTTCTTACTAGTTTCCAACCTAAGGCAAAACATGATGGGAGCATGATGCATGTACTTAGTCGTGCTTCTCATATGCTTATACATGGGGTGGTAGTGGGGGGAGGGGGGAGGGTACATCACTGACCTATTTTCTCGTGTCTCCATAAAATAAAATAAAATAAAATATATAGTGTGTGTGTGTGTGTGTGTGTGTGTGTGTGTGTGTGTAGCATGTTAATGCTAAATCGAATAATTGCATAAGGTCTTACCAAAAAGCTAAATAATGAATGATAGGATTTGAATTTCTTCAAGTCTTGTTTAGGCAAGAAACTAAGCTTTAGATGGATACATAGGTAAAGCGGGGTGCAATGAAAAACAAAAGCACGATTTGGGGAGGGGTTTTGGTTACCTATTTCTTTTTTTTTTTAATTTAATTAAAAGAGAATAAGGAAATTATCTACTCCATCCGATTAGTTCCTAATTCGAGTCTTGGGCAACCCTTTATGACAAATATATCACAATTAGTATTGGATTAATGAGTTAAAATGAACTAAATTAAGTAAGATCCTATAAGATATATGATAGTACCTTAATGGAATGATTGAATGTAACTTAGTAAAGTGGACTAGTTAATAGACCTAAGTTTACTTTGACTTAATAGTTTATAAGGAGCAAAGATGAACATGATCTACTATAGATATACTTAGTTTAACTAAGATCCTAATGGATATAAGATAATGACCTATTGAGATAAGTGAATATGACCTAATAATTAGATTAATTGATTAAGTCTAATTATCTTGGCTAAGATTAAGTTAATTAGGCATAACTTGAAGTTGGCTTAGATAATATTAATGTAATATGTTAGGTTAAACCAATAAACAATAAGGAAGTATGTTATTTCTGGGATATGTTAAGCTAGACCTTGTTTAATAAAAAGAAAAGATGATTTGGCATATAATGGAGAACTATCTATATCTTGGCATGAATATCTTTGTAGCCATGGTGGGGCTCCTATGAAAACTTAAAATACATGTTTAATATATGTTAATAATTAATTTAGTTACTTATGAGTTTATTTTTTGAATAGATGTTTGTCTCAAAACCAACCCTTTGACCTACTCCCCATCTCTATTTAGATTTCAAATTTCATAACAGGTAAGCAATGATTTGCGTGTTGATTGTCTAAGGTAGGCATTTAAAATTAATTAATACTTAAAGGCGGCTTAATTAATGAATGTTGCTTATACTTGTGTTGTTGAATCCAGTCTGGGCAGAGATGTCCTTTTTCAGTGATGCCAACACAATAGTTAGACACTTAGGCTATCTCCTTATCAAGATGCAATGACAATTCATAAGTGGCTTAGCGGGTAGCCAATAAGGCAAATGATATTGGGATAGTGTCTACTTAAACTCAGGAAGAAGTAATATAGTATGTGATGAACTTTTGTCAATCGTAGTTTAAATTTATGAAACCTATTCTTAGATTAACTACAAGAAGCAATAGGTAGAGTACTTATCAAATTGTAGTATAGAGTTAAGATAGGGGTCATCTAGGAGGAAAGAATAACTACTAGTAATTACTTCTTTTCTACTATCTAGCAGCCCAAAAGAGATGATTGTTAAGCACTGTCAACTAAAGAAACTACTAAATTATTTAAGGTCAACAAACAAGATGACTTTGAACAGCAAGCAAAGATTACAATTAGAAAAAACACGACTTAGATCTTGCCTTCATTTAATCTCATCATGTGAATCATAGAATACTATACATTATCTAAAATGAGCTCTTAAATCGTTGAATTCCTTACACAAATTGAAAATCCTCTCAAATCTATCAATTTATCTAATCTCAGATCAATTAATTAGGATCTCTCCTCAATTAATAAAAACATAAGATCGCATAAAACAAAGAATTACGAAAAATCCTTGCTATTCTATCTCTAGAATTACAATTGAATCTCATCAAATTACATAGATCTATTCATGAAAGCAATTTCTTAATTGACTTAAATGAATCAAACATAACTTTGCATTCCAGATATACAAATCTAAGAAACCAGAAAGAGCATGCAATTTGAACATAAGAACATCAATTGGATTGCATTAAGAGTAGATTCTCAACACATGATGAAATCAGAATTCAAACAAGATCTAGATCTACGATCTAATCTTCCATAGTGATATTAGATGATAATTAAAATTCAAAAGAAAGATTTGAATTCATGAGTACAACCCTTAGAAATGAAGTTCAATGGTGATAAATTGGATCTATAACCCAGATTCAACCTTCACTTGTTATTCTTCGTGATTTGCTCAAGCCAAAACCTCTCAAAACCCACAGAGAAGAATGAGATCTAGAATAGAATGTAACTAACTTCTGAAATCTGGATGCTCTATTTATATATGGGTCTCCAAAAATCAAAGCAAAAGAAATAAGCGGGGGCATGTGATCGGCCATGCCCAGTGGTAATGGGCATGGCAGGAAATGGTCTCGAAAATGGCCATCACCATGCTATTAACCACGCCCACGTGTCAAGGGTCGTGGCAAATACTAAACATCTTTCATTGAAATCTGGGCTGTAGTAGGAGCCATCGTGGCTTCTGCTCCAAAATATGATCCATACTGTAAACCCCCAAAATTTTGGAAATGATTTAGCCTAAAACCCTAAAACAGAGGTCAACTGAAACTCTAATGGTCAACAAAACCCTAGTTAGACGTAATAACTTAAGTCCGACACTCTTGAATAAGAAACTCGGTGAGGATAAGTAGAAGTTTAGAATGTAGAATAGTGCGGAATTATTTAAGGTAGCATAAAAAGATCATATTAGTAAAACCGCAACTCATCTCGAACCTTGTCACGCCCCAATGGGCACCCTAAACGTGACAGTCCGCCACACTCAATATTAAAGCTTAAGGATGACAACCTTAGTCATTTCCAAAAGCTTTTATATTAAGTGTAAGGCTTACTTTCACAATTTCAGAGGACCATATGTGGAATAATGAAGTTTAAGGAGATATAAAAACATATTAAGAAAAGAGGATTCACAATAATTATTTGTTCATGGCAAAGACTTTACAAACTTAAGGACAATTCCCTAAATTACTAATCTATTATAAATATTTGCATGCTAATACTATGCTATACTTTATCCAGATTTCTAATGTTCAAAAGGGATTACCTGCCCGCATGGTCCACGTGGCCTTAACCATAAGTACGGGAACTGCAAAAGATAGCTATCGGGGTATAAGCTACTAGGCTTAGTGAGAACTATTTCCATAAATAACTTCTTGTAACAAGATTCAAACAAGTTGGTTAATCACACATATGTAATGCATCAAACACATGGTCAAACAATCATATAGCTTTCCGGGAACTATATGTTGAATGGATTTACGCCCTTCATTCGGGGTTTGGTGATACTCAAAACAAGTAGTTTTAATAATAGAAAATTTAAGCTTGCGAGCACTCATCGCCAAGCGTTCAAAAAAAAAACTTTTAAACTTGCGAGCACTCATCGCCAAGTATTCCAAATCTACTTGATTTGACCTTGCTTTCGGATCAACCGCCAAGCATATTCCATTAAGCCGCCAAGCAATCGCTTTCGGATCTTCCGCCAAGTGTTGCTTTCGACATGAGCTTACTATCCTTCTCACCTAAGGATAATAACCCAACCATGCAATGTGACTCACTTCGTGGTATGCATGAGTTCATTAATTTATAAAGTCATAACATAATTATTTTCAACTTTATGGCGATCAAGGAATTTCACACAAATCCATATTACACTAAAACAATCACTTCGAACAATTCGGGCTTCGATATTCTTAGAATTCTTTCAAGGAATTATTTTACATGCATATCGGTTTATCTTTTCCTAATTCTAGTGCAACTAATTTACAAGCACAACAAGTGTAGCATTTAATGGAAATAAACTCACGATGCCATTGTCGTCTATTCCTCTAAGCGGATGAGTCGTTCACACACTCCACTTAATCGTAATAGTTCTAGGGGTGAAGAAATCCTTCCTCGGGGTCACCTAACCAAAGAAAATACCCATAATGAGTTTTTCTTGAAGATTTTCTTGAATTTTGACAAAACAATGTCAAAGAACGTTAAAGTTCGTATAGAAGAATGTTCCAACTTAAAATGGCCATAACTTGGTCATTTTAACTCGGAATCGCGCATATAATATACCGATTCTATCTACTCGAAAAGATCTACCCATTTCTAAAATTATTTCCCACAAACAAAGCCATATAGGCTCCGAAAAAGTGGCGACAAAATTCACCACGGATTTCCAAGTAAAAACAACTCTAGTTCAAGAAATCGAAATTTGTTTGATAAATACTTAGTTATCTATATAGTTGAAAAATTCTCTTTTTATAACTATATAACTCATATTTAAGCATGCTCAAGTGTCTTGTTGTTCAAATTATTTTTCTTAGGTAAAACAATGTCGGGTTGAAGCTTTTCGGAAATTGTTTTTGTAGATTTCTTTGAAATGAATACCTTGCTCTCTTCGTTTTCTAAAACGTTTTACGTTGGTTTATTTATCTCTTTCCAAGTAACTTTTGAAAATAAAATTTTCTACTCTCTAAGTTATATTAATACTATATTTGAAGTTTTCTAGGAAATATGTTATTCTTCATTTTTCTTGTGTAAATTCCTTTGTTTACTTGTTTTGCAAAAATTCCTTACTTGATATTTCTCATTCTTTTTCAAAAATAATCATCCATGCATGAAAATTTGTTTTCTTCATAAAAACAATGTGGAACAATTAAGGACTTTTTTGTAGAAAAACTAATTTCTATAATATTCTTCTTGTAACTTGAAAAGAAATATCTTTATTATTTTCAAACCATAAATTTTCTTTGCCTATTTGTTTGCAAGGTCTTTAAAAAAAATCTCCTTAGTCATCCATCTTCTTATAAAAGAACCATTTTTGTATCAACAAATATTTTCTTTTGGAAACAAGGTAGAATAACAAAGATTTGAGTAGCTTTTTAAGTAAAAATAGTTTCTAAATTCATAGTGAATTCTTTTTGTAACTTGAAAATGAATGAGTTTATTTTTGTTATCTTATATTTTTATGTTTCACATAAATTTATTCCTAAGTGACAAAAAGCCTTCTTTTATTTAATTATCTTTAGAAAATAAGACTTTTGGACAACAATCTAGATGAACATGATTATGAGAATAATAATAAACAAAACAACGTAAAGCATAATAATAAAGTCAAGTATTGGAGTCTTAGCTTTTTCAAGGCTCCCGGGACTAAGAAATAAACTAGTCCCATAATGAAATTGTCGAGCCTGGATTTTGTCATTATCTGGTTTATTTCTCCTAACCCGATTCACATTAAACCCGAACCCATTTAACATGAATCATCGACTAGGGGTTAAAAGAAATTTTAATTTTTGAAAATGATTTAGAGTCGCCACCCGATATAAATCGGGAAAAAAAAAAAGCTAGGATCAATGGGTCGGTTGATCCTAACTTAGCTACTAGTCTGCGAAAAAATTTGATTTAAAAAAAAAAAACAAACTTTTTAAAACCAGATATCATGGATTCGGGGGCTAATCTATTAAAACCAAATGGTTACCACTTTCAGAATTTTAAACTTATAATTTATCCTTTATATGCTCAAAAATTCAAGTAATACATTATGAAACAATATTCACAAATCACATTATTCATTTTTTTTAATATGCTTTTCTTCATTTTTATTTTTTTATCAATATCAACAAATATATTTCATTTTTTTAGAAAAACTTATATTTACAAAATAGTTATTCACAATATTCGAAAAAAAACAAAAACATTTTTTTTTAATGTCGCCCCGCAGGTGCCTACGTACTCGCTAATCGAGATCAGACAAAACGTAGTTTTTTTAAAAAGAACTTTAATTTGTTGATCAATTTTAATTTTTGAACTATTCTCAATTTAAGTTCATTAAATTTTATATTTTTATGAAAATCATTTTTTTGATGATCCTATGATCTAATCAATTGATTTTTTATTTTATGAAAACATATTTTTCTATGTCCAAAAATCATTTTTTTTAAAAAAAAAAAATTAGTTTTGGAAAATCCAATTTTATCAATTTTATTTATTTTTATCATTATTATTATTATTTTTTTAAATCATCACATAAATTCACAACATATTCAAAATATTTTACAATATATTAAAATTATTTTTTATGCATCAAATATGTATTTCTAAAAGTAATTTATGTATAAATACATATTAAAAATATTCAAAAATATATAAAAAAATTTTATATGAAAAATAATTATTTTGATTTTTCTGGATTTTTCTGAATTTTTCTGAATTTTTTCAATTTTTTTTATGAATTTTTTTACTATTTTTTGCTATTTTCTGAAATTAATTATATAATAAACTAATAATAAAATAATACGGCTGACCTGGGCCGTTAGATGGAGTGGATCGGATCTGGAGCGTCGGTCACGCTTGCTTGATCTGGACCGTCTGATCTGAAGATTTCCAATCTGGAGCGTTGATTTGCTTGATCAAATCTGGGCCGTCTGATTTGCTTGATGGAATCTGGGCCGCTGATCTGCTTGATCGAATCTGGACCGTCTGATCTGCTTGATCGAATCTGGGCCACTGATCTGCTTGATCAAATCTGGACCGTCTGATCTGGATGATCGAATCTGGGCCGCTGATCTGCTTGATCAAATCTGGACCGTCTGATCTGGATGATCGAATCTGGGCCGCTGATCTGCTTGATCAAATCTGGACCGTCTGATCTGGATGATTGAATCTGGGCCGTCTGATCTGGGCTGACCGTTGACCGTTGACCAGTGGGCGGGTTGGACTTCGGATTTTCGGGTCAAATTTCGGGTCGGATCCGACCTGATCGGGCGAAGAAGACGAAGTCGCGACTTTTCGAGGAGGATTCCGGCGGCTATGGTGGTTGGCGGCGGCTGGGAGTTTATCGGCCCGATTCCTGTGGAGGAGCCGCAGCTGGTGGCGGTGGTGGATGGCGCCCAGAACCACCGGAAGCAGCGGTTCGTGGTGGTGGTTGCCGACGGTGAAATTTCAAGCAAATAAAAAATTTACAGAGAGGAATCCGATCAATTCGAGTAAATCCAAGCACACTAAAACATCAAAATCAAGTTTGTAATACTCATAAAACACTCAATTTGATCCAAATCTGATCAAGTCATTTCGAATTTGAAAAATTCGAATCCTAAACTCTAAATTCGAAAATCTCGAATTGAACTCATTGTATGTGTGTTTCTTCAAATTGAGTTGTGCCTTTTGATCCTAGTACCCCCTATTTATAGGTTGCAAGCTCAATTTTACGTTTCATACTGTTTCAGAAATGAATCGATTTTTGCCTCTTTGTTTACACGAATTTAATTCAATAATTCATGTTTAATTTGTTTCAAACTGATAAATTGATGATTTATCTTTCATATTCTTCATCAAATCATTCAATGTGGGTAGATTAATCATCCAATTTTATCAATTCTTGTAACTCCTCATTTATGTGCAATTGAATGCTTTATAAATTGTATTTTTTCCCAATTTTTTTTAGCACGAATTTTGTGACTTTTGGGTTGTTTTTACACATGAATTGTGCATTGATCTTTCATATTCCATGTCTACTTTGCAATTGCATCATCAATTTCAACAATTAATGATGTTTTGTCAGTTAAAAATTGATGCAAAGTAAGGCAAAAAGTCACTTTGAGAAGGCAAAAAATATGAGATGATAAAAAGGCAAAAATTTGCCTTTGCTAGGGTTTGAACCTGGTCTTTGAGCTTGGGTTTGTATTTGGGTCAATGTGTTAAACCAACAGGCCATTTGGCCTGTGCCTCGATCACTTAGCCAACTCATTACTTAATTAAGGCTTTTGGAAAAATGAGTTTAATTAAACAAAAATGAAGATTTTGTTTAATTAACTTTATAAATTTAAGCCTTAATTAATTGGGCAAAAATTGGGTGTCTACAGAAATAAAATGAAAGAAAGAAAAACTTGTTTTGACTTGATGAGGACAAGTCTAAGACTAGAGACTAGTCTTATTTCAACAAGGAATAAATAAATAAATTGCAATGGAAAAGTAAATAAATTGCTTTGCATGAAATAAATAAATTGTAAGTGAGCTTATATGCTCTAAAGAATATGTATATAGTTATATAAAACAACATAAACATAAATGGATTGGCATGAACAAGAACAATACATGAACATAATGTAGTTTCCATAACTTGTAGTCTTTGGAAACTCACACTATGGTCATGTAAAGTTACATGACATGAAGAAGAAGAAAGAATTATAAAGGGGTTACCTAAAGAAGACTTTGATATGGTTATGTGGTTATGGGTTTTTGTTGTTGGTGGAAGTTGTTGTGGAATTATTTTGAGAGAGTTTTGAGATGGTATTTTAGGAGAGTTTTGAGAGGAAAATTTGAGAGAGTTTTTGTATGAATTTGTGGGTAGTGAATATGTGAAAGAAGTGAAAGAGGAGGGGGGTATTTATAGGAAAATGTGGAGGGGTTTTTGTGTGATTAAAATAAAGTAAAATTAAAACAAATTGAGGAAGAGGGGGAGGGGATAGGCGCCGGCCACTTTGAGAGGAGAGAGGGAGTGATTTTATTTTTTTGTATTTTATTAAATAAAAGATGTAATATGTAAGATAGATGTGATATAAAGTTATGGGAAAGGTAAAAAGTTAAGGTTATAGGTTATGTAGGGTGTAAGAATAGGTGTAAGAAAAAGTAGAGATAAAAGAATAGTGTAGAATAGTAATGAATAGTGTAATGTAAAGTAGATATGACAATTAAAGTACCGGTAGTAAGAAAATACGCGTATAATAGCTATATCTGTTATTTTTACTTGCCGAAAAATTATGAAACTGATATTTTTGGAAAACTTATATTTTTACGAGTCTAACGGTGTATTCGGAATATTTTTACTATTCCGAGCTTCCGGACACGTTTTTCGAGAACTGTGTCCGATTGGGTTCGAAGGACACCCGAATTTCACGAAACTGAACTTTCATAAAACCTATGGTTATTACGAACTATTTGAGCTAATTATCCCAACTTCGTTTTTCTGGGTCAAAGAAAACGGCAATGCCGGATTTAGTTTGATATGGTAAACTAGGGTTTTATTGACCTTTAGGGTTTTGTTTGACTTCCGATTAGGGTTTTGTGCTAAACCGATTCCGAAAATTCAGGGGTTTACAACCTACCCCCCTTAAAGAAAGTTTTGTCCTTGAAACTTGGAAATTCCTACATGTGGTTCTAACCAAACTTGGTTACTTGGGTTATGCGTCATTCTTCAAAAAGATCCCCTTAATTGATTTCCTCATTTCTTAACCTCTAAACTCCTACGGATAAATATCGGTATTGGGTACATCTTCATAAGGAAAATTCTACTTTAAAAACATTAACTTTTATCCCTATAACTTGATTCTTAATCTTTGTCAAACGGGGAATTGTTGCACATCTCCGATATGTTTATGTAAAAATCAACTTTCTTCTCGTCTTATGATTACTTCCTATCTTTAAACTCACCTGATTCTCAATTTGAGACTTTTAAGGTACTTCTTTTCCGATTCATCTTATTTCATCTATCTTGTGCCTTTATCATCTCACGAGATACTCTTGATTGTTCCTCCAAGGTATTAGCTTCTCTTCGTTCCCATTCTTGCGTCCAAGTTTGTCATATCTCTGACTAATCTCTTTTGCTTTCATCTCCTTTCCCTTTAGAGAGCGTTATATTGACCGATTATGAAACGAACTATCTTGGTTAGTTACTCAATTTATACCATAAGCATCCTTGCCTTCTTGTTATCGTTTGTGAGAAATCCAAAATCTTGAGAAGGTTAATTCCGTTTTCATTGATTTGCATAAACCCTTTCATCCTTTGGTGTCTTTATTCTCTTATCCATTTTTCTTATTCTTCTACTGTCCCTTGAACTTCGGTTTATCTAAGTTCTCCTTGAATATGTTGTTGGTCCCTAATTATGAACCGTACTCATGATTCCTTCTTACTAACTTCCTTGTCCTTAGGTTATGCTAAATCATCATTTTTCTTCCATTATCCCTTCTTTATCCTTCGTATCTTCTCATCTAAGCACTTTTGTTATTTTTATACGGTTGATCTTAATATCCTACCGACATGGTTCCTCTTTTAAACCTTGTTGTGAGCTTTAAGGTTTGGCTTTTCAACTCTCTTTAATTTCCTATACTTAAGATTACATTTTTAGATTGCTTCTTTGCTTCTTTAGGCTATATCACTATCCAGAAAGCATTTACTAAAACTTGTGGGGTTATGAAGAATTTGAGGGTCATGCCTTCTTGATTTGATCCTTTGTTGGTGATATCGTGATCTTAATCTTGAGAGAAACGTGTTTGCTCCTTAAAAGGTTTTCTCCTTGTTCCTTTCCGAAAATTAACACGTTGGCTTAGGGTCTTTCTCCATTACAAGCTGGATGGGTATATTTCGTGATGGCATACTTCATTTCGTAAGGTCTCGATTTCTTCGTTGTTTGTTGTTTCTCCAACTTTCTTATTAGTCTATTTTCCATGTTTCTCTGAGTGAAACTTGTATCCAGAATTCTTTTCAAAAATTTCTTATTGAAACTTATGGATGTCTCCAAAGGTCAATTTCTCTTCACTATTTAGCTATTTAATTTCCTTTGAAAGAATGTGTCTGTTCTTTTCTTATGTTAGCAGATCCTTTGCCCACTATATTCTCTTTTTGTTTTGTAAGCTCTATGTTCTCCTTGCGTCTTCTTATTGGGATCTTATTTGAGAGGTATATATCTTATTCAAAAGATTACGTGGTTCCATTATTCCTTAGAGTCACAGGTGACTTCATGTCCTCACGTCTTTGTTGAAAGTTCGACCAATTTTCTTGGGTTTCCTCATTCTTTCGCATTATCTTAAACTAGGTTGATTGTTTGTCATATATAGAAAGAATGTAATACTTTGAACTTCAAGAGAGTAAAACATTCTGATTTACTAATCTTCTGATGTACACAAGAGGGGATTGTCGCTCCTATTTATCCACATAAAGAAAACTGTACATTTCTTTGTTACTATAAAGAAACAACATCAATAAAAGAAGGTTGGAGATTGATTTGTTCCTGCATCACTATTATAGCCTCTAATGTACTCCAAGGAAGTCAAGTTCCCATTTTCCTTGTACATTTCTTCACCTATCCATCGTCCCTCCAAGTTGTATACTCGAATTCCCGAAGTAGTAGGTCCAGGTCTGCTTTCACTTCTACTTCCATTTCCTTTTTCTACCCTTATAGGAGGAACTTCCTCTGATGATCTTGACAGAATATTCCTTCCTTGTGGACAGCCGTTGGCAAAATGTCCTTTCTGATTGCAAACATAGCAAGCATCTATCCCTCTGTTTGGGCATTTTGACATCTATGGTTTGTATTTCCACAGAAGAAACACTTTCCAAAAAGCTGGGGCACTCTTCGGGTAGTAGTGTGCTCCATTGCACTTCCAACACTTAATACCTCTTGGTATGATCCTTCTATTGTCGCTCTTGATTTTCTTTGGTAGGGGCATGAGATGGGGTTCTATGTAAAATTCCCTTTCGATGATTGGGTCGTCTTCTTCTTCTATTCTTTCTCTCCTTTTCCTTGCTTCTTCTACAATCCGGGCTCTTTCCACTAATTCTCGAAAATTTCTTATGTCAAATTCTTCCAACCTCATCCTTAAGTCTTCATCCAATCCTCCTATAAAGACTTGTCTTTTCAATTCTTCACTATACTTATAGGAGTCTAGTGCATATTGCAACAATCTACTGAACTCAGTTTCATATTGTTCGATTGTTCTTCCTTTTTGAGCAATTTGCAAGAAGTCTGCACTATATCTTACTCGTAAACTTCCTGAAAAATAATTCTCCAAAAACTCGTGTCTAAACATTTCCCAAGTGATTGGAGTTATTATATCTCTTTTCCTTGACTCCCACCATATCCTAGCGTTTAAACGGAGCATGAATGTTCCATACTTGATTTGCAAATGGGGCGGCACGTCATATGCATCAAAGGACATCTCTATTTGAGATAACCAATCTTCTGCCTCCTCTGGCTTGTCATAAGCTCCTTCAAAGAAGCGGTTACTTTTGATGAAGTTAGGTAACATGCTTTTGTATGGTCTTGGCGGTGGAGATGGAGGTAGGGGTGCACTTTGGCTATGCATGTTCCTATGCACAGATGCCTCTGTTGAAGCTTGTTGTGGTGGTGGGGTTGGTATAGATACTGGGGCTGTCGCTGATGCTGTTGCTGGTGTTGCCTCTGGTACGGGTGCTTGTGCTGGCATATTTTGCCTAATTTCTTCTAATACGTGGGTTAGGTGTCCTAACGTGGCGTGTAAGTCCCTTTGAGGTGCGGCGGCTCCTTACAGCAGGTTGATCTGCTTCTATGTCTGGTTGGTTAGAGGCGCTTGTTCCCTTCTTCGTCTACTCCTATTTCGGCTGTTTTAAACTTTCTAAGTCAGGTTTGTAAAGTTTTGATAACTTAATTAAATTTTTGCCGGAAATTGGTGGATATAACGGAAATTTAAATATGCATAAAAGCTAACAAAATTTAAATCAAAACAATTTCTGAAATCAAACTTAAGCATTATCATAGAAATAAAGTTCATACATGAAATCGGAAATAAGAAATCAAAAGAAAATACATAGAAATAACAAACATTGTTCCGAAATTAAAAGATAGACTAAGATCATGAATCTAGTCTATGATTACAAAATCTAAGCTGGACTTCTAGGGATTGCTCCTTTCTTCATTCTTCGGGCGCATCTCCCGGGTTGCTGCTGGATGATCCTGGGTTCAAACTCCTCATGATTTGGTTGAAGTGTTTTCTTCTCTTTCGTGCTCTCTCTTTCT
The DNA here is from genome assembly GCA_024138025.1 of Combretum micranthum. Lineage (NCBI taxonomy): Eukaryota > Viridiplantae > Streptophyta > Magnoliopsida > Myrtales > Combretaceae > Combretum > Combretum micranthum. Next base: position 334,588 of record JAMXBD010001239.1, read on the forward strand.
TGTTCGTGATAGGCAATTAGCTCCTCATCCGTCATTGCTGGTGCTATCTCATCAATGGTCTTCCAAATGATTGTTCCTTCGGTCTCCCTATTGTTGTTTTCATTGGCTGGAGCATTTTCCGTATCCATCGTGGAGTCTACATCTTGTCCTCCCCGAACATGTCTTCCTTCTAGGTAGCGAATGATTCTTAACTCATCGTTAGTCCAAGGTTCCTCGACTCCTACGGCAGCTTGGTTCCTTATCTCTTGCGCCGGTCTTTCTTCTTGATTTTCCTCCGAGTCCTCACCGGGTTCATCATCCGAACTGTCATTCCTCCTGCATTGGTTCATCTCTTATCACTGTTCCATCTTCTCGCAATCGTAGGGCTCTTATTCCTAGTTGGATTCCTGTGAAGGTAGGTGGTTCGGTGGATACTTCTGTTGGGGGTCGTAGTATTCCCTGATATACTCCTGCCAATGGAAAGTATCGTTGAGGTCGGCTCTCATCCATTCGAGGTGGTCCATCAAATCATCATGGGCATAGACAAAATTCGGTCCGATCTTGGTCCAGGTCCGAAAATCCGGTGGGGTTCGTCCTCCTTCTTCTCTAAGAACGAAGGTTGCTTCCTTCAGCATTGGTCGGTGGTCCGCGATAGCAATGATTCGTTCCACAGCATATATTACTTCCAACTCGGTCATCCTTTTGCCTATGGGGCAGTTGTGAATAGTTCGTAACACTCCTTTCCACTCGGTTTGCATCATTCCCCTCTTCCAGATTTGGAACATTTCTCGGAGGGTCTTAGGTTGTCCAGCTAGGGCAAATTCTTCACATAAAACTCTAAGTCTCATTCGGAAGTTCTCGGGTGTTTCGAAGGATCCTTTTCGAAAGTTCTTGGCTTGGAGAGGGCCTCATCTATGGTGATCTACGTAAAAGAAAGATATTAGAAGGCTTATTCTACCCATTCTATTTTATCTAAGTTTTTCTTGCTTCTATCTAAGTCAATTCTTCTTAAGTCCATTTCTATAATTATGATTCCTAGGTTCTTAAACCATGCTCTGATACCAACTTAAACTGTCACGCCCCAATGGGTACCCTAAACGTGACAGTCCGCCACACTCAATATTAAAGCTTAAGTATGACAACCTTAGTCATTTCCAAAAGCTTTTATATTAAGTGTAAGGCTTACTTTCACAATTTTAGAGGACCATATGTGGAATAATGAAGCTTAAGGAGATATAAAAACATATTAAGAAAAGAGGATTCACAATAATTATTTGTTCATGGCAAAGACTTTACAAACTTAGGACAATTCCCTAAATTACTAATCTATTATAAATATTTGCATGCTAATACTATGCTATACTTTATCCAGATTTCTAATGTTCAAAAGGGATTACCTGCCCGCATGGTCCACGTGGCCTTAACCATAAGTACGGAACTGCAAAAGATAGCTATCGGGGTATAAGCTAATAGGCTTAGTGAGAACTATTTCCATAAATAACTTCTTGTAACAAGATTCAAACAAGTTGGTTAATCACACATATGTAATGCATCAAACACGTGGGCAAACAATCATATAGCTTTCCGGGAACTATATGTTGAATGGATTTACGCCCTCCATTCGGGGTTTGGTGATACTCAAAACAAGTAGTTTTAATAATAGAAAATTTAAGCTTGCGAGCACTCATCGCCAAGCATTCAAAAAAACTTTTAACTTGCGAGCACTCATCGCCAAGTATTCCGAATCTACTTGATTTGACCTTGCTTTCGGATCAACCGCCAAGCATATTCCATTAAGCCGCCAAGCAATCGCTTTCGGATCTTCCGCCAAGTGTTGCTTTCGACATGAGCTACTATCCTTCTCACCCAAGGATAATAACCCAACCATGCAATGTGACTCACTTCGTGGTATGCATGAGTTCATTAATTTATAAAGTCATAACATAATTATTTCAACTTTATGGTGATCAAGGAATTTCACACAAATCAATATTACTAAAACAATCACTTATAAAATCAATTAGAACAATTCGGGCTTCGATATTCTTAGAATTCTTTCAAGGAATTATTTTACATACATATCGGTTTATCTTTTCCTAATTCTAGTGCAACTAATTTACAAGCACAACAAGTGTAGCATTTAATGGAAATAAACTCACGATGCCATTGTCGTCTATTCCTCTAAGCGGATGAGTCGTTCACACACTCCACTTAATCGTAATAGTTCTGGGTGAAGAAATCCTTCCTCGGGGTCACCTAACCAAAGAAAATACCCATAATGAGTTTTTCTTGAAGATTTTCTTGAATTTTGACAAAACAATGTCAAAGAACGTTAAAGTTCGTATAGAAGAATGTTCCAACTTAAAATGGCCATAACTTGGTCATTTTAACCCGAAATCGCTCATATAATATACCGATTTCTATCTAATCAAAAGATCTACCCATTTCTAAAATTATTTCCCACAAACAAAGCCATATAGGCTCCGAAAAAGTGGCGACAAAATTCACCACGGATTTCCAAGTAAAACAACTCTAGTTCAAGAAATCGAAATTTGTTTGATAAATACTTAGTTATCTATATAGTTGAAAAGTTCTCTTTTTATAACTATATAACTCATATTTAAGCATGCTCAAGTGTCTTGTTGTTCAAATTATTTTTCTTAGGTAAAACAATGTCGGGTTGAAGCTTTTCGGAAATTGTTTTTGTAGATTTCTTTGAAATGAATACCTTGCTCTTTCGTTTCTAAAAACGTTTTACGTTGGTTTATTTATTTCTTTCCAAGTAACTTTTGAAAATAAAATTTTCTCTTCTAAGTTATATTAATATATATTTGAAGTTTTCTAGGAAATATGTTATTCTTCATTTTTCTTGTGTAAATTCCTTTGTTTACTTGTTTTGCAAAAATTCCTTACTTGATATTTCTCATTCTTTTTCAAAAATAATCATCCATGCATGAAAATTTGCTTTCTTCATAAAAACAATGTGGAACAATTAAGGACTTTTTTGTAGAAAAACTAATTTCTATAATCTTCTTCTTGTAACTTGAAAGAAATATCTTTATTATTTTCAAACCATAAATTTTCTTTGCCTATTTGTTTGCAAGGTCTTTAAAAAAAATTCTTAGTCATCCATCTTCTTATAAAATAACCATTTTTGTATCAACAAATATTTTCTTTTGGAAACAAGGTAGAATAACAAGATTTGAGTAGCTTTTTAAGTAAAAATAGTTTCTAAATTCATAGTGAATTCTTTTTGTAACTTGAAAAAGAATGAGTTTATTTTTGTTATCTTATATTTTTATATTTCACATAAACTTATTCCTAAGTGACAAAAAGCCTTCTTTTATTTAATTATCTTTAGAAAAACTCTCCCTCTCCTCCTCTCTATGTGGCCGGCACAACCCCCTCCCCTCTCTTCCTCAATTTGTTTCAATTTTCTTTTATTTTAATCACACAAAAATCACTCCACATTTTCGTATAAATACCCCCTCCTCTTTCACTTCTTTCACACATTTACTACCACAAATTCTATACAAAAACTCTCTCAAAACTCTCTCCAAATATCTTCCCAAACTCTCTCAAAATAATTCCAAAACAACTTTTGTAAACCCCGGGAATTCTCGGTAGCTAGAAAACCCCAGGAGTTGGAGACGAAACCCTAATCCGATCAGATTGAGTTTAGTGAATGGAGCCTAGGAACCCCAAATCCGGCTTTCCATCGGTTTCATAGTAAAATAAAATTTTGGAGTAAATGAATTTGAATTGTTGTTCCAAAGTACATTTCAAACCTTTGAAAGTTTTAAATTCGGGAATTTTTCAATTCCGGGCCCTCCCGAGCCCAATTACAGAAAAGCGTGCCCCGGGCCACGGATTCAGAAAAATATTCCGGAATATTCATTAGAACCGTAATTTTATAAGGATTCCAAAAATATCAATTTCATAATTTTCCGAGCTATAAAGATTACAGTTATAGCTTTTCCCGTGTTTTCGGAACAACCGGTAAAGTAGATGTCTTGTCTACTATTCACAAGTACAACCTACACTACACACTACCCATACCCTATTCTTACATCCTTACAACTACTCATTTCAATTTTCTTTTCCAAGAAATTTTGTCTTTAAATAATTATTACATTTATTACATTTAATTTACTAAACTACAAATTCATTTTTAAACTCACACACACACACACACAAAGGAGGCCGGCGCCCCTCCCTCTTATTTCCCCTCAATTGTATTATTTTTACTTCATTTTTATTAACTAAACCCTAATGCACTCAATATATATACTAAATTTTCTCTCTCTCTCTTCATTTTCTTTCTTTCTAATTTTTCAAAAGGAGCAAAACCCTCTCTTCTTCTCCTCTCAAGTGCCGAGCACTCCCCTCCCCCTTCCTCTTGCCATTTCAACTTTGTTTCCTCTTCTTTCCTTCTTCAAGACCTCTTTGGTATGTATATTTAGGCCTTGTACATCCTAAATCTTGTTATGGCAAGATCATTCTTGTGTGTTTTCTCCTCTAAATCCCAATGAGCATGAGCAAGGGACATGAAAACACAACTACAAGAATCTCAAGCCATCTCAAGAAGTGGATCTAGCCTTTAAATGAGTTTTGTTTGAAATAGCAACTTGTTCATGCATATAAAGTAGTGATTTTGTGTTTATATTGTTGTTCATGCCATGAGATCCATGTTATATACATCATATGTAGTAGATCTAAGGTTTAGACATTCACCACTTTATGTACATGCATGATCATAGGTTCATTTTTGTTTATGTGCCTTGTTGATCATAAAAATGAAGTCTTGTTCATGTATAGGGATGTTAGATAGTATATCTCCACATATAGATGGCAAGAACATTGAAAAAGGAAGGACTTTGTTAGATATGAAAAGTTGAAAATTCGGATGAAATGGAAACCCTACCCTAAAGACCTCCAAAATCAATTTTAAACTTATATTTCATAAGAAAAATGAAGGGTATGTGTAATAGATATGTTGAAGGAATTATTTTCATAAGTTTAGATGAGTTTAGGCATAATAATAATGAGGAAAACAAGAGGTGAAGTTAGATGAAAATGTTGACTTTAAATGTGTAGTCAAATTCGTAACTTTGTGTAATGCCTATTAAACACTTAGTATTTAAGTCTAAAATGGATATTTTATAAGCTAAATGAAGTCCTTAGATAATGTATACATTGAAGCCCAATTTTTAATGCATTAGACTAGATTTCCCTTAAGAAAAATGTAAGAAAAGAAAATTTGGAAAATTCGGATTTTTATAACTAGCTTATTGAAAACATGTTTACCAAATGAAAAATGTGAATTTTTGTGCATGAATGGAGGCCATGACTATTATAGACTTTGAGAACCTAATTTTAGTTAAATAATAAGTAGATTACAAGATTAAAAACCAAAGAAACCCTAAGGAGTATAATGTGGGAAATAACTTCTTAGAATTAGCCTTTATGAAACTTTCCCCAACACTTAGGAGTTCCTAAAAGTTTATTACTACAAAAATCATCATGACCATGCACAATTGAGTTCATTACATGGCATACACATTAGTAGTTCATTCCTAAATCATTCATGCATGAATCACTAACTAGGAACATTTCTTATCAAAAGCAAAGCACATTTTCAAAGTTGGATCAATTGCGGGACAGAACTGATCCCACTGTTCCGTGACCTATTATTTTCAAAACTTGGATTTAATACTTGAATTAGATAGATCTTTCGAAGTAGATGAAGATCGATATAAAGTTTGCGAAATTCCGAGTTAAAATGACCAAGTTATGGCCGTTTTAAGTCGGAACTTCCAAATATAGCGAGAAATCCGAATTCAACTAGTCTAGATGTATAGTTTGATTTAATTACATGGTGAGAATCTCATAGGGATTATTCTTGATTGGTAGGTGATTCCGAGCAGGACGACTCTCTACCACCCGATTATTACTATTAAGGAGTTTGGTGACCCATGGCCGAGTGAGTTACTTCCACTCTCAATTAATGCTTGTGAATGTAATGTAGTGGCACTAGTGATGTAGGCAAAGATAAAAGGAATTGTACAAGCATGATGGGGTATGTGGGAATTATTTATGTTGTGAATTGTTGATATGTGAAATGGAACTTAAGGCATATCGAAACCGGGTGTTAAGATATTGATTGTTTTATTAGAATCATATGATGAATGTCTGCGTATACTTGTTGGTCACTTAAAAGAATCGAATTAATGACTATTCGACTCCGACTATAAACTGAGTTCATTCATGTCACAATGGGGTTGGAGCATTTGCATTGGTTGGTTTTTCGTGACCCATAAAACGAATGTGAGGTTAATCGTGATCCATAAAACGAATGTGAGGTTAATCGTGATCCATAAAACGAGCTTTTAATCAGTTGACCGTGAGCTTAAACGGCGTCGTACCGCAGGATTCGTTAATCTGCTAACCCGGGATGGAGGGCGCAAGTCCATCCACATATGATTTCCGGTTGGTCATATGTTTGATGATTTCATTTGTATGGTGCATACACTTGCTTGAATAATCACTTGTTTGAATGATTGTATCTAATTGCGTTATGGAAGTATTACTCACTAAGCTAGTTAGCTTACGCCCCGATAGTGTTTATCTTTTGCAGCATGAGTTTATATGGCTTAGGCCAAGACAAGCCACAGCGCAGGTACCGGAGATAGGAGTTTCCCATAGAAGTTTGATTCATTTCTTTTGTATAGACTTCCATTGGAAACTAAGGACTCTGGATGACTGTAATAGACTGTTATTCTTTTGCGGGGGAATGCCCCTTAGATTTTGTAAACCTTAAAATTTATGCGTTTTGATTTATTATCTATGGCTAATGAATGCCTTGTTAAACTGTTAAACTCCATTTGTTGAAGTATTCTATTGTCGTAAGGGAACGCTTTACATCTACTTAAGACTTCCGAAGGCCCCGGTTAGGGAACTCGAGAGTCTTACTTAGTATGTGGCGGACTGTTACGTTTAGGATACCCTACGGGGCGTGACAACTTCCACCTACAACAAAAACCAAAACCACATAACACTACCAAGTCTTCTTTAGGTAACAATCTCCTATTATTTTCTTCTTCTCATGTCATGTAACTTTACATGACCATAGTGTGAGTTTCCAAAGACTAAATGTTATGGAAGCTACATTATATTCATGTATTGTTCTTGTTCATGAAAATCTATTTATGTTTATGTTATTATTTTTGTTCATATTATTGTTACCATATCTAAGTATTATTATCTATATATATATATACATATTCTTTAGAGCATATAAGCTCACATGCAATTTATTTATTTTATGCAATGCAATTTATTTATTTATTCCTTTGCAAATTATTTATTCATTCATTCCTTATTATTTTAAGACTAGTCTCTAGTCTTAGACTTGTCCTCATCAAGTCAAAACAAATTTTTCTTTCTTTTATTTTATTTTAGGACTAGTCTACTTCTTAGTCCCGGGAGCCTTGAAAAAGCTAAGACTCCCAATACTTGACTTTATGTTATTTTGCTTGCTATTATTTTCTCATAATTCTTGTTCATTTAAATTGTTGTCCAAAATTTCAAGTTCTAAAAATAATTGACAAAAAGGAGATTTTGACACTTAGAAATAAGTTTATGTAAAGTATAAGATCTATGGTTTAAACAAAAATAAAGTTATCTCTTTTCAAGTTACAAAAAGAACCCACTACAAATTTTAGAAACTACTTTTGTCATGAAAAGCTTCTTAAATCCTTTAATATTCCACTTCGTTTTTCCAAAAGAAAATAATTGTTGGTACAAAAATGGTTTTTATGAAAAAAATAACATAATGAAAGAAGGAGGAATTTTCAAATAAAGATCTTTACAAATAAACAAGATAAAGAAATTTGTATAGGAAAAATAGTATTGATATAAAAAACTTAGAAAGAAGAAAATTTATTTTCAAAAAGTTACTTGGAAATATATATATATATATATATATGCCAACATAAAGTATCTTTGGAAAACAAAAGAAGCAAAATATTCATTTCAAGAGATTTACAAAATGAATTCTTATAAACTATATTTTTCTAAAACTCCAAAAACCGACATTATTTTACTCGAGAAACATGATTGGATAACTCACACTTGAGCATGAATAAAATATGAGCTAAGTAATCATAAAAAGATAATTTTTCAACTATATAGATAACTAAGTATTTATCAAACAAATTTTGATTGATTGAACCAAAGTTGTTTTTGAGTTGAAAAATTCGTAGTGAATTTTGTCGCCACTGTTTCAGAGCTTATATGACCTTGTTTGTTAAAAATAGTCTTAGAAATGGGTAGATCTTTTCGAGTAGGTAGAAATCGATATATTATATGCGCGATTCCGAGTTAAAATGACCAAGTTATGACCATTTTAAATTGGAGCTTTCCTTTATACGAACTTTAACGTTCTTTTGATATTGTCTTGTCAAAATTCAAGAAAATCATCAAAAAATACTCATTGTGGGTATTTTCTTTGGCTAGGTGATTCCGAGGAAGGATACCTATATCCCGAAGATTATTTCGATTAAGTAGAGAGTGTGAGCGACTCATCCGTATAAGAAGAATAGTCGACATGGCATCGTGAGTTTATTTCCTTTAAATGCTATACTTGTTGTGTTTGTAATTTAGTTGCATTAGAGCTAGGAAAAGACAAATGGATATGTATGTAAAATAATTCTTTGAAAGAATCTTAAGAATATCGAGGCCGGAATTGATCTAAATGTTTGTTTTAGTATAACACTTGCTTTGTATGAAATTCTTTGATCGCCTTAAATTTGATAATAATAATATTATGATATCATAAATAAATGGATTCATGCATACCACGAAGTGAGTCACATTGCATTTGGGTTATTATCCTTGGGTGAGAAGGATAGTAAGCTCATGTCGAAAACAACACTTGGCGGAGAGTCCGAAAGTGATTGCTTGGCGGCGTTATGGAAAAAAGGAAATGCCTGGCGAAAGATCCAAAAGCAATGCTCGATTCAAGTAGACTTCACATGCTTGGCGACATTGGTCGAAAGCATAAATCTTTTTAAGTAAAACTACTTGTTTTGAGGTTATGTATCACCAAACCCCGAATGGAGGGTGCAAATCCATTCAACATATAGTTACCGGAAAACTATACGCCTTATTTGCCCACGTGTATGTTGCATCTCATTTGCTTGATTAAATAACTTGTTTGAAATTTTGTTACAAGAAGTTATTTATGGAAATAATTCTCACTAAGCCTGTTAGCTTATACCCCCACAGATATCTTTTGCAGTTTTCCTATTTATGGTTGAGGCCACGAGGACCCTGCAGTCAGGTAATTTTTTTTTATAAAGAAAATTTTAGATGAAGTTTAGTATTAGAAATGATGTCAAATATTCTTGTAATGGATTAGTGATCAAGGGAAATATCCCTAAGTTTGTAAAACCATTGTTATAAGTAAATAAATATTATGAATCCTCTTTTCTTAATATGTGATTATATCTTCTTAAGCTTCATAATTCCATGTATGGTCCTCTAAATTTGTGAGAGCACGCCTTACACTTAATATCAAAGCTTTTGGTAGTGGCTATGTCACTCCCCATAGGGGTATCCTAAACGTAACAGTCCGCCACACACTATATAAGACTCTCTAATTACTATCCGAACACTTCGGGAGTCTTGTATAGATGTAAAGCGTCCCTTTACGACAATAGAATACTCTAATCAATGGAGTTAAGAAGTTTAATGTGGCATTCGATAGCCATAGATAATAAATCAAAACACATACATAAATTTACAAAGTCTAAGGGGCATTCCCCCGCAAAAGAATATTAAGGTCCAATACAGTCATCCAGAGCCTTTTAGTTTCCTGTGGAAGTCTAAACAAAACCGAAATAAACTTCTAAGGGAAACTCCTTGTTCCGGTACCTGAGCTGTAGCCTACCTTGGCCTAAGCCAAATGAATTCGTGATGCAACAAGTAAAAACTATAGGGGCGTAAGCTAACTAGCTTAGTGAGTGAAAACTTCCATATCGCAATTAAGACATAGCATTCAAAAAAGTGATTATTCAGTCAAGTGGAATGCATCAAACGTAAATTCAACAAACATATGACCAGCCAGAAATCATATATGGATGGACTTACGCCCTCTATCTCGAGTTAGCAGATTAACGAATCTTACGGTACGACGCCGTTTAAGCTCACGGTCAACTGAATAATAATTCGTTTTATGAATCACGATTAACCAACACATTCGTTTTATGGATCACAATCAACCAACATATTCGTTTTATGGATCACGATTAACTAACATATTCGTTTTATGGATCACGAAAAACCAATAAATGCTAATGCTCCATCCCCATCGTGATATGAATGAGTTCAAATTTATATTGAATGTCTAATAATCGATTAATCCAATTCTTTTAGGTGACCAAGCAATATTAGCAGACAATCAATTCTAGTTCCTCTATATACAAGCAATGAATTATCATCCGGCTTCGATATTCTTTAAATTCAATTTCACATATCAGCAGTAGACAATTATAATTCCTAACTAACCCTATCATGCATAATCATTCTTTTTATCTTTGCTTAGCAACTAGTGCAACTATCATTACATTCACAAGCAATAATTGAAATCGGAAGTGATACTCACTCGGCCATGGTACGTCAGTCTCTTAGTAATAGTAGTCGGGTGGTAGGGTATCATCGTTCTTGGGATCATCTACCAAATAAGAATAACCTAATGAGAATCTTATCACTTAACTAATTCAAACTATACATCTAAACTAAACAAAATCGTGATTCTCACTATTTGCGGAAGTTCCAACTTAAAACGGTCATAACTTGGTCATTTTAACTCAGAATTTCGCAAATTTTATATCGACTTCTATCTATTTCGAAAGATCTATCTATTTATATTATTAATTTCAAGTTTTGAAAACATTTAGGTCAAGAAATAGAGGGATCAAATCTGTTCTGTAACTTTTCCATTTCGAAAAATTGTTTTGCACTTAATCAAAATGTTCTTAGTTGATGATTCATGTATAGATAAAAAATAAATGAATTCCTAATATGAATGACATGTAATGAGTTCAATATATGCATGATCTTGATGATTTTTGATGATGAAACTTTAAGAACTCCCAATTCTTACAAGACTCCAACAATAGCCATTTCTTAAAATCCACTTTTTCCAATTTTGTATCTCCGTAGTGTTTTGGGATTTTATTCTTAGAATTTACTTGTTATCTAGATAAAAATGAGTCTTCATCATCTATACTATCAAGACCTTCATTTCCACATAAAAATTTATTTTTCACCTTGCAAGTATATTTTTAAATAAGCTTTTCACAAAAATCTGAATTTTGGAAAAATTCATTTCTTGCATGTTTCCTTTGAGAAAACTTGTTTAATGCATCAAAATTTAAAGCTTTACTATATCTATTACCTAAGGACTCCATTTAATACATAAAACATGCAATTTGAGCTTGAATACTAGGTGATTACATATGCATCATCCCAAATTACGAATTTGACAACTTGAACACTAACTCAAAATTTTCCATCTTAATTTCACTATTTGTTTTACACATTACTCATGCCTAAACTTATTTCAACTTATAAAAATCATTACTTAGAGATATCTATTACATATACCTTTCATTTTTCATGAAAATATGAGTTTCAAAGTGGTTTCAAGGGTTTTTAAAATAGGTCTTGAAGTTCATCCGAATTTTCCATTACACATTTCTAACAAAAACCTTTTCTTTTCAAGTTCCTTGTCTCATATTCATCAAGATCTACCATCTAACACATTTATATATGCAAGACTAAACTTTTATGATCATTAATGCATGAAAACACAAAATACTCACATAAACACGAATGTCAAGATAAACATGAATGTCTAAACACTAGATCTACAACTTATGGTGCATGAAAATGAGTTTAAAGACATGAACATAAATTTTTCATGCAAGATCTCTACTTTTATATGCATGAACATAATAATACTTCAACAAAAGCTTGTTAAACACAAGATCTACTCTTGTAATGGCTTGAGATTTATGTATTAATATTTTCTCATCCCTAGCATTTGCTCATTGGGATTTCAAGATGAAAACACAAGAATACTCTTGCCATTGCAAGATTAAGTAGTAACAAGGCTTGGAATCATCACCTAAATGAAGATTTGAAGAAGAAAAGAAGAGGAAATGAGCTTGTGAGTGAGTGTGTATGTGTGTGGAGTGTCACGGCACAAAGAGGAAGGAGAGGGAGAGTTTTGCTTCTTTGTAAAATTTTGAATGAGTAAAAATGAGAGAAGAGAGAAAATGAGCTTATGTATTATAGGAATTAGGGTTTAAATGTATTAAAAAGAGTAAAAATAAAACAAATAGAGGGAATTGGGGGAGGGGGTGCACCGGCCAATAAGAGGGAGTGAGAGAGAGAGATTTGAATTTTGATATAATTTGTAATTTAAGTAATAAAATGTAATAAATGTAATAATTAAGTAGGAAACAAAATTTTCTTAGAAAAGAAAATATAATGAGTAGTTGTAAGGATGTAAGAATAGGGTATGGGTAGTGTAGGTTGTACTTGTGAATAGTGGTAAATAGTAGACAAGACATCTACTTTACCGGTAGTAAAGAAAATACAGGAAAAGGCTATAACTGTAATTTTTATAGCCGGAAAAATTATAAAATTTATATTTTTGAAATCGTTATAAAATTTTGGTTCTAATGAATATTCCGAGATATTTTTCTGAGTTTCTGGTCCCGGGGCTAGTTTTTCCGTGATTGAGCTCGGGAAGGCTCGGAATATAAATTTTTCTAAAATTAAAACTTTCTAAGGTTTGAAATATACTTTAAAACAATAATTCACATTAATTTATTTTATAAGACTTCTTTTGTTATGAAACCGAAGGAAAGCCGGATTTAGGGTTTCTAAGCTTCTCTCACTAGGCTTGAACTAGACCGGTTTAGGATTTTGCTTTTCGATTCCCGGAGTTTACTTGACTACTAAGAATACCGGGGTTTACAGGCTAAGGTTGTCATACTTAAGCTTTAATATTGAGTATGACGGACTGTTACGTTTAGGGTACCCCTTGGGGCGTGACACATACGACCTTTACCATGGGGCGTGGTGGCTACCAGTGCTGTACAACTTCAATACCACCCTTACCACGGGCCGTGGTGAGTAGTAAGTTTGCATAATTTTTCTTTTCCTTGTCAATTTTGCTTGATTTGATGTTTTTTGGCTCCTTGTTGCCTGAAATTGACAAATTAAATAACTAAAAGCTAATTATAGATGATTTTTACTTAGAATACCAACTAATTGAGCCTAAAATCATCTTAGAAATAAGGATGTTACAACATTTATTAGTATGATTCTTGTTTATGGGATCGATTGAGCCATATTTTATTATGGACTGAGATGTATAGAGATGCGCAATGGCTAGAACCTTAGATGAAGCTATTTTTCATTTTCTAGTATATCATATAAGAGATATAAGTATCTGGGCTATTTATATCAACTCCCTAATAATTGCTGCTACTCAAGAATCCCAAATTTCTAGTAGTGTGCTATCAGAGTGTGAGTGCTGTAGTATTGATTTGTTTCGCTTAAATTAAAGATATAAACTATTTGATGTTGCATTACATTAGATTAAGCTTATATGTCATTTTGCTTGTGCTTATATTGTTGTTAGATAAACTAAGGTTGGTTAATATCTTGTTTTGATGAGAAAATATATTGCACAAACGCTCCACAACTTAGTTAAGCTATATTTAATAAGCAAAACTTGTTTTTGATATGTTTAAACTTTATTGTGAATATATATGTTTGTATTTGTATATGTATTGTTTTCTGCAGATTGTGTAGGAACAAATTATGTGTCACAGCCTCGAGGACTCAACAAAAGTTTGATCTAAGGCATGACAAGTGTAAATCCAAGGCGCTACAAGTGAAACAAAACAAGATCCACAAACTTGGTTACAGGTCACATTAAGGGCTCAACAAGTTTAGCTTCGAGGCTCAACAAGTTTAAATCTGAGACTTGATGGGCACAGACTTAGTCGCAAGGTAACTTGAGGCGAAACTAGTTTAGGGCACAATAAGTCTAGGATGCAACAGTTTAAAAAATAGCCGTTGCATATTTTTAAATTCGAGCGTTGGAGGTTCTTTTAGGAGAAAACAGCTATGTTTTCAAAGCTACTATATATAGAATGGTTTGGGGTATTTTTATGTGTTTGGAGAAAGAGAGAAAAAAGAGTAGAACTTAACTTACATAAATTATGTAAAAATATTCTTTATTTATATTTGTTTTTGTTGAGCAAATAGTGCATTCGTGAGAGTGAGCAAATATTATAAGGCATTATTCACATGTTTTGTATGAGTGTTTTAGTAAAGTCCTCTTGTGTTTGAGGCAATAGGTGAAGTCCTACATATGTGTAGGCATTGAGTAAAGTCCTTGTTATGAGGTATTGTGTGAAGTCCTCTGTGTTGAGGCAATGTAAAGTCCTCATGTTGAGGTAACGTGAAGTATTTTGTTGTGAGGCATTTTTGAAGTCCTCTGTGTTGAGGCATTACTTTGAAGTCCTCTTTATGAGGCAATTGTTTTGTGTTGAATGAATTCTATGAAGTCCTCCTTGAGTAGGCCAAATTGTGAATCATGGTGACTAGGGGTTAGGCTGAACTTCACGTTAAATCTGGTGTAATCTTTTCCTTCACTTAGCTCTTTATTATTACTATTGTAATTGGCATAAAAGGATTAAAGAGATAATGGTTGGATAAGTGATCTTAAATTGTTTTAAGAACCCACATTATAGGTTCTGCTTCTGCAATATGTGTGTATAATCAAGCCTAGTGATGTATGTTTTTCTAGCACTATTATTGAAACGACCCAACCCTTAAGGTGCTAAGGATGAGGTTATTTTATCGCACACATCACCTCTAAGAGATATGTGCAAGGCTTCCGATGTTTAGACGAGTTTCTAAACACATTTTAGTTATGAAATCATAATTATACTCGTTATTAAAATCATACTGAGTCAAAAGATTATTTATAAGTAATTTAGAAATCATTATAGCATCATGCTTAGAAGTGCTTTAAGAAAGAGTAGAATGGAAATTTTAAGGATCAAAGTATTTAAAGATAACCATCAAAAGGGGAGTTAGGCTAAACCTGATTACAAGTTTGGCACACGACCCAAAAGTAATAATAGAGGTGAAGAGTTTACAATCATCCTTAAATAGAAAAGAACCAACATTTAATTAGTACTTTCAAAGTTCCATTTAAGTCCTAACTTATCGAAATCACTCTCCGTATTCATGTAAGCCCCGGAAAATTTCAGTAAATAATTTCAAGATGAACTTCGAAAATAAACCCTAAAAATCACTCCAAATTAAAACTGAATTTCAATTGGTCCAAAAACACGAACAAATTCGGAAACTTCTTAATCTTGAGAAAATGAAAATCTTTAAAAATAAAATAAGAACACAGTGGTCTTCAAATTCAAAACCATGACGTACAAAAAAATTCCATTTTTAATCCGACTCATAAAATCGAGTAATATAAAGCCCAAAAACAAACTATTAAAAAGTAAATAATGACTGACCTTCAGAAATAAAACTCAATTCAAGAATTCCGAAAACATTAAGAGATATTAAATACTTACAAAAATAAAATTTAAAATAAATTTCTCAAATTAAATATGTTATATAAACATAAAATATCAGTTCCCAAATTGGCAAGGATCTAGACCGGAAAATCACCCGGAAACCCTAAGCGGAATACAATAGCTTAAGTCCGGCAATCTAGTGCCCTTAGACTTAGTGGCCGAGATGTAGTTTAAATATGTAGAATAGCTCATAATAATATGAGTTTGTTTAAAAATATCAGATTGGTAAATTTTTGACCTATTTCGAACCCGTTCAGATACAGACTTCGAAAAGCGTGTCCTGGGGCTCGAGATATCAAAAATATACCAATAGTACCATTAGACTCGTAATTTCATAAGATTTCTAAATATATCAGTTATATAATTTTTCGGATTATAAAAGTTACAGTTATAACCTTTTTATGTATTTCCATTATTACCGGTAATTGATTAGTCTTTTACACTATTCATTTTTATTTCATTACAAAATTTTATTATTCTTATAAAGCCTTATATTTTTAGATAAATATTTTATATGTTATAGAAAATTTTGTTTTTCTAAAATTTAGTTCGTTTCGGATCTTTACGAGATCATATTCTGTTTAAGACCCGATACTAAAAATAAAAAAAATTAATTTAATAATTGAAAAATATTTGAAAAATATTTTTATTTTCATAAAATAATTTTTTATAATTTTTTGGGTTATAAAAATATTATTTATAGCCCGAATTCGTGTATTTTGATCATACCGGTAACATATTTGTTAAAATACTAAAATAATTCAAATAATTATTTAATTTTAATTATGAAAAATCTGTTACAAATATTTGGAATAATTTTTCTAATTTTATTTTATTTTGTTTTATTTTATTAAAAAAGTACCTTTACTACCCATACCTTCAAGTACACCTTACACATATCACTTCCTTTTCACTTCAATCTTTCTACACATTAACCCACACTTCATGGCAGATTTTGACCCTTCTTTATGGCTGCCATTGTCCTTTATTTACTCCATTTTGACCAAATTAATTATTTTTCCACTCCTTCTTAAGAAAGTTACATTACACATTAATTACACAATTCAATTTTGAGTCAAATTTCAACAAAACCCTCTCTCTCCTCTCTCTACATTTCATGTGCAGCTCCTCCTTCCTTGGCTTCCTTTGTTTTATTTTTTTCTCTCTTTTATTCAATTAATACACTCATTTTCTCTCACTCCTTCATTTACTCAGTTTCCCTCTTTCATTCATTAACTTTTCTCTCTCATTTTTCCTCTCTTTCTTCTTCATTTTCTCTTGTTCTTCCATGAAAAACAAGCTGCCCCCTTCTTCTTCCATGGCTTCCATGCTTCATTCTTAAAGATTTCTAAGCAAATCTTCTTCCCAAAGCTTCATAGGTGATATAGGTAAAGTGTAATGAAGGTTTCATGCATCAAATGACCTTCCATAAGCTTAAAAGCTTAGGATGATGATGCCAATAATGAAACACTCCTTTCCTCTACTTTTATTATCTTGTATTTCAATTATTTTCTTATTTAAAGTTGATATGTTTTGTAGATCTAAATTTTTGTAGCTTTGATTTTCGTTTATGCCATGGATCTTGTTATTTAAGTTGTTATCTTTGTTATTTCTTATGATTTATGCATAGATCTATCATTCACATGTCCATCTTAGTGATTCATGCATTTAAAACTAGTTTAGAAAACTAGATCTAGAGTTTTGAGTTCATAAATGCATTAGAGCTTTGTTTTATGTTCATGAGCAACTTGTGATAGCATGATGATGGTAGGAAAGTTGTAGGAAACTCAAGATCTATTTTATTTTTAACAAAAATCAATTTTGCAAATTCGGATGAAAATGGAACCATATTTAGAAAAGTGGTTTTTCAACTTCAAAATGTGTATTTTTCATTTAAAATGAATGGCTTAGGGTAGAGATGACATAAATGAGAGATTTTGATAAGTAAAGTTTAGATCTATGAGTTTATAGTTTATTACCATGGGTTTCATTTAGATATATGTTTATATTATGTGTAGATCTTAGATTTGAACTTGAACAAAAGTAGTAAAATTCGTATTTTGGCAAGACTAATATTTAAAAACCACTTTCCAAGTGTCAAAATGTAATTTTCACTTAAGAAATGAAGGCTTAATATATGTATACCATCAAGGCTTCTTTTTACAAGAATCTAATGTGATTTTCAAAAGTTATTTTCAAAATAAAAATTCTATTTTCGGATTTTGGCCAAGGCTTATTTTAAAAACATGTTTACCAACTGAAAAATGAAGTTTTTATTTAAGAAATGAAAGGCTCTTAGGATAAGATATGTAAGGAATGGATTTTCATGAGCTTAGATAGATTTTATCAAAAGATATAACCAAAAATGAATTTTGTAAATTCGGATCCAACTAAGACCCATTTTTGGAACCCATGTATCAACTCCAAAACTCATGTTTTATGTGAAAAATGAAGTATATAGGTAATAGATATCATTAAGCAATGATTTTTACAAGTTAAAATGAGTTTAGGCATGAGTAAGGTGTTAAACAAGTAATGGAATTAAAATGAAAAATTTTGAGTTAGTGATCAATTGTCAAATTCGTAATTTGAGATGATGCATAAGTAATCACTTAGTATTTGAGCTCAAATTGCAAGTTTTATGTGTTAAATGAAGTCCTTAGGTAATTGATATAGTAAAGCCTTAAATTTTAATGTTTTAAACAAGTTTTCCCCAAATGAATCATTCAAAAAGTGGATTTTCTAAAATTCAGATTTTTGAGTAAATCATATTGGAAAACATATTTACAAAGTGTAAAATGAAATTTTTATGTAGAAATGAAGGTCATAAGTAATATATATAATGAAGACTTAATTTTAACAAAAATAATTATATTTTCTTAAGTAATAAATCCAAAACAATGGAAATGATCAAAGTTAGAAAATTAGAGTTTTCAAAAAGTAGTTATAGTTGAAATCTTGCAAAATGAAGAGTTCCCAAAATTTTCTTTTACCAAAAATCATCAAGACCATGCATACATGAAACTCATTTCATGCCATTCATGTTAGGAAATCACTCATATTGCATGTATGGCTAATTTATATAATAAAAACATTACAAACATTTACAAAACTATTTTTCGGAGTCGGAAACCATTACTGATCAGATCTGATCCCTCTGTTCCGAGACCTAAATGTTTTCAAAACTTAAATATAATATTATAATTAGATAGATCTTTCGAAGTAGATAGAAATCGATATATAATTTGCGAGATTCCGAGTTAAAATGACCAAGTTATGGCCGTTTTAAGTTGGAATTCCCGCTTAGACGAGAATTACGAATTTGATAGTTCGTATAAGATCGTTTAGATTAGTTTGAGTTGAAATACTTATCAGAGTATTTTTCCTTTTTAGGTGATCCCGAAATCGACGATTCCCTGCCACCGAATTACTATTACTAGAAGACCGGTGATCCAATGGCCGAGTGAGTTTCTCCTTATTTTGTTACCTTATTTGTGCTTGTAGTTAGTTGCATTACAATTATAGGAACAAGATAAAAATTGATATGAATGGGGATGGGATATATGATGAGGCTGTGATGAATGTATGCCAAGGAATACTAAAGCATATCGAAACCACAATTTGATTGGATAACTGCACTATTCATATTATTTCTGTTATGTGTATGATATTGGCTGGTCACTCTAAAGAACGTATAAATATTTTGACCTAAGCAAAAAATTAAATTGATCATGCATCGCATCGGACATATTGCATTTGGTAGCATGCTACTCCTACGCAGGTCGATCGGTATGGTCTGTCGATGCCTCATTTGGATAACGACCCCGGTGTCAAAGCTCCTTGAGGGGTATTAAGGTGCATGTGGATGCATTTCTGGATGAGTCTAGCCGAGTCGAGTGCTAAGAGCCGAAGGCTTAGGGACTAGATGCGGTCGTGTAGACTCAATATCATACCTAACCTAAGATACGGAGGGCGTAAATCCGTTCTGTGTGTGGGTTTCGGATGCCCATGCATAATTGCTTGCTCACGTATTTGTTCATGCATAGCATATGACTGATTTTAACTTGTTTGTTATGGTACGGAACTAAGAAAATTCTCATTAAGCTAGTGTAGCTTATACCCCAATAGTTGTTTAAATGAATAGGTTATCTCAAGAATGCAAAGTGGGGACCGAGATGGTTGGAACCGAGAATGGCTTTGGGATTCCGGCAAGATATAAGAACGCTTGAAGTTTTTGGCTAAGCTTTACGATTTGCCTTGTAATATTTTATGTAGGGAAGTCTGCGGATGAATGTAATTGAAGTTAAATGATTTGTATTTTAAAGTATAGTGATTTGTATCGAAGGTATAGTGGATTTTATTTCCTTTACATTGTTACTTAATTGTATCAACATAAAATGTATTACTCCGATGTGTCTCCTTTATGTGTTAGACGCCTTGTACATAGTATGGAAGCCTTCGCGTGACTGAGGTGGTCATTCTTAGGCTTTAATATTGTGTACGGCGGACTGCCACGTTTAGGGTATCCTTCGGGGCGTGACAATTCATTTGTCCTAAAAACTATAGAATCGTAGTGGAGATCTACATACAAGTCCTCACCAGTACCTGAAATAATATAAAGTGAGTGGCGAAGTCCAGTACAATAGTAATCAAGCACATAGTCGCATGTCATACACACTTAGGCTAATGCAACAAGCATGACTTAAGTTTAACTATATTTAAGCCAACAACCAAGTATTCCTAGCGTCCTAGAAATATAAACAAGCAAAAGTGTACTCATGACTCCCACAAAAAAAAAAAAAAAAAAGAAAGAAACAAAAGAAAAGGGTAAGGTTTCCTCAGTGGATCATGCATTGAAGAGGGGTTTGATAAGTCCCCAAAACTTATTGGAAAGAAAAAAGAAAATAGTCTTGTTCGGGTTATCTCCTCACAAGCTACCGCCGACGAGTATGGTCCATTGTAACTCTTTATATAGGGTCCCATAACATCGTATAACTCGTTATAACTTTGTACGTGCTCCTTGTTAGCCATCCAACCTTAGAATTTCCTTATTGACTACCCACCAAGTGGGACTTAAGTGCCCAAATTGCTGCATTATTCCAAGTTGCGATCTCAATCACAACCTAGTCCAGGGGTGCCACTCCTAGAGTAAGTGGCTAAGTAGCAACTAACACTCATTTAAGCTGAGTTTAAATTCTTAGTTTGATTATTAAAACTATCCTTGCAAGCAACACGCAATTATTGAGTACATGTTTGTCAATCCGGATTTGATATTTGTTTCCAAGTTAAGAGTCAAATAACTGTTTATAATAGAAAACAAAACCAATTCATATTTATCTACTCCCATCTCCTTTAATTTGTTTATTAAATCTAGGTTGATTGACTTAGTCTTTTTTTTCCCTAAAATCATCCTTAAAAGGTTTAATTAAGTTTAAGGAAGGAATTGGAACAAGTTTTTTATAATTTGAAGACAGATTGAAGAATGACAAAGGGTCTGAAGAGAAGCACGATGCGTAAACAATTGGATGTATGCCACCATGTTTCATTGAGCTTCTAGCATGTTTCGAGACCTGAAAGAAGGACGGGGGAAACACGACATCGTGTATCCCTTCTGTTAGTGATTGTGCCCTAGGCCAATTACTGGATATTGTCATTTGATATTTATATATATATATATATATATAAACAGAGGCATTTCTTTTGTATTGTTTGCATATTTACTTTATAATAGAAATCCATGAATAATTATTATTCTAAATGTTCCTAGATGCTCATTATTATGGGAATAATAATGAATTAAATCTAGTATGGTTTTTATTTGGTAAACATGGGATGTCTATTTGTATGGTGATGCAAATGAAACTCATAGGCGCATATTAGATGACTATGTGCTGAACTGACCCACTATGAGATCACTACATGGAATATTGTCATAAGTGATTTTCATAATAACTATGTCAACATGTCCTTAGACCTAAAATCACCATAGGTTCCAACATGAGAAATATTATGTTTCAACTCAATCAAACGTTGTCTTTAACCGGATAATTATAAAGGTTAAGTTTGGGCATAATATATATCATGTAGAGGAAGTTGAGTGATTAAGATGGGATTTGTCCTTCTCGTTATGAGAGAGATATCTCTGGGCCCCTTGATAAGTGAGACTGAGAAATGCATGGCCATGTTCAAATGAATTATAGTGTGATAAATTTCATTTGTATTATCAGATCACTTGGAAATCGAGAAATGATAAGATTGAACAATATAAGAATGACACTCTCCATGTCTTATGCTCAATTTAGATATCATGTGACAAAAAGGACAATGACATAAATTATAGATCAGATAAAAATCGGATTACTGATATTCACCTAATTTGGGTAGACATAATGTCTTGCTAGAGACCAATAATGTCTTGTAGGTCTAAAAGGTGTTTAGGACCTACTGCCAACATTAGGTGTACCTACAGGGTCACACACAAAAAAACGAATGAAATATATTATGGCTTTATATTTAAACCTATAGGAATTATTATATTTATTATTCTTAAACAGTTTAAGAATAATAAATGATTATGACAGATAACTAATATTTAATGAAATAATGTATTTTATTAAATATTAAATAAATATCTCATCATATATATCTTCTAAGGTTTCCTTTAGGGTTTTCTACATGTCTATATATATAGATCTATAGACCGCCTTTTAGGTCAGACTCTTTGATGTCACATTAGACGGCAGAGAAATTCTGCAAACCTAAAAGTGAGAAAATAAGAAAAATAATTCTTACACGAATTGGATTCGTGTTCTTGAGTGCTAGCACACAATCGTTCGCGTGTGGATACTGTGGAGGGGATTGCGAGACTGCGGTTCCTGCAAATCCAATCTGCTGATCGTTTTGAAGCATCAATATAAGACATATTCAAGAAACCCCTTTTTGTTCAAATCTAATCAAGAAACATGGATACTAGTATAGGGTTTTCATTTTTTCTACTGTGTTTTAATAAAATTTTCAAAATTTTATATCAATAAAACCCTACACCCTCATGTTTCTTCGCACTTCAACACACCTCAGAAAGTAAAGAGAAGCATGGGGGAGCATGGTGTCGTGTATCCCTTTGTATTTCTTCGCGTTACTTATCTCTTTTGGATTCAACAAGTAATATGGTGGGAAACACATCTTCGTGTTTCCATCGTGCTTTTTCGACTTTATGTTTCCTTCTGTGTTTTTAGACAGAGAGAAGCACGGTGGGAAATACGGCATCATGTTCCCATCGTGCTAGTCTAGGTTTTACTATTCCTTGTGTTTTGAGGACTAGAAGGAAGCACGGCTCGTACATGGCATCATGTACTGGTCGTGTTTTTTTAAGGTTCTATGTATTTTGCATTTAAAATTGATATTTCGTCAAAATACATTTCAGGTGCGAATTCTAATGATCTTAAAGGTATTAGCTTATCATGTTTACACCCATACTCAACTTTTTTCATCTTTCATATGTTAAAACATCATAAATATAAGATTAAATTCTAAAACATCTATATGTGACAACAAACACTAAGTATCATGCTTTCTCTAAAATTTCCAAAGCTTTTTATGTGAAATCCTCCATTTAACTTATTTTAACAGCAACAACATTACTCCCTGCTTAATCCATGATCTTGCTCATAATTTTTTGACACAAGGCAACATACACTTCTTCTTAGGTTTATTCCTAGCAAGAATCCTACCAAGACATACCCATCTTCTTCTTTAACATTTTTAGATTCATCTTATCTCTGTAATATCACATATTCATAATACTATAAGTCGATATTTATGTCTTATCTTGTTGTTGCAGCTGTATATTGATTCTCTTAAGCCCAAAACACTTCAAAAATCGATTTCCTTGCTTCTTTCACTTCCTAAAACATCCTTATATTAGAATCTACATCTAAATCGTCTTAAACATTGTATTTTGACACTTGAAATATGTGCACTTACCTTGTTACGGATTTTCCTGAGTTCCTTGTACTCCTTCTTCTCCTAATTCACCTTCATTATCCACATTTCCTATCATAAAAAGGGTAATCTCAGTTGATTAGTGCTAATCATTTATTAATCTCACTTAATTAATATTTAAATAAGGGTTAAGGTCTAGGCTTCTCACCTTAGGGTTGTAGTAGGCTTTCTAAAAAGGTAATGGTGGAAAATAAAGGGTATTTATATGGGGGCTAGGGTCTAAGGTTTCTAAGTCTCTTCCTATAATGCCACATTGCATAATCACACTCGTCCATTTGCATTAGGCTATTTTTAAGCAGATTTTTCTGACCTAATTCTATTAGTTAACCAACTTTAAATTCTATTTTACCCCAATCCACTAATTAATTTTGTTCATCCTCTTGTTTTAATTTCTCAATTATTTTCGGCTATTTATTTGAATTTTAATTAATCATGGGTGGTGTTTGGATCAGTTCAGTTGTACTGGGCTTGATTCATTATGTTCTTCTTTGTAGGTGCTAATTGGATGATGATTATGCTAATGATGATTTGGCTGATGATGTTTGGGATGGGTGAATGAGATGAATCGGGAGGATTTTGATGAGGAGTGGAGTGAAATAGATCACTAGATTTGTTTTATTTTATTTTATTTTGTAAGAATTGGATTTATCTTTTTTGTAACTTGTATTTTCTTTATTAAGGGCCTAGTTATAAAGCTCATGTTTTAATTAAGCTTTGTTTACCATCATCAATAGGTATTCTAATGAAATACCTAATGGTATAATTTTTTTTAGAAAGATTATATACTTATGAGTAGATTATGAGATAAATTTTGCAACGTTTATTTTCACTACTACTAAATCTATTGTTTCTAGGATCTAACTAAACGATTTACCAAATTTAAAAGTGGCTATAAATTGTTTTGACATAAAGCAATTTCTTTCTAAGATAACCTAAGTGTATAACATACAATATTATACGTGGCAATTGGACGCACATAGACCCTATTTCAGGATGTGACATCCTTGATAGATATTGCAACTTTTATCAATTGTGTCTCTATTAAACTACTTGTTGTCCTCAAAATTTATGATAAAAGTTCTTATGAGGATCAATTTATTTATATGTATGTGTATATTTTTTATTTTGTCATAGGGATTCTCTCAAGATTATAATGCTTAACCAAAAATGGTCGTCAAGATATGTCATCATAAAGGCCCTGTTACCATAATTGATAGAAAAACTTAACAAAAGTAGGTGGTGGATAGAAGAGATTCGAGTACAAGGACTACTCCTTTATTTTTCTTTTATTTTTTATCTTTGCTATTATTGGCATGAGCATGGCATTGAATAGAAAGAATAGATTGCATAAATCTCTTCAAGCTTCTTCTCTTTCTTTCATCTCTCTTTTTTTTTTCGGTCTTAATTCATATATATATAAATTTATATATTGATAGGTTACGATAACACCAATATAGGAGGGCCAATACTTTTGTTCTCTTGCTTTCTTGATATAACAATTTTATTTGTCGGATATCAATTTGTCTATAGCAGGCATTTAAAGAAAACATTTCCAAAGATTATAGGTTAAATCCTTAGTGGAGTTGCCATAAATGTAGATGTATGGATTCGAGTGAAATAGTCACATATATACTGTGTGAATATTGTGCTACATATAACTTGTGAGAAGTGACACACGATCACATGTCAAGAGTGACTAAGAGAGAAGTGAAATAAAGAGAAAAAGTGAGCAATTTCAATTGTCTCAAATACACTTGTCATTGTGGAGGAGCTATTATTCATCAAACCCTACAAGCAATCATGAACAAGTGTTTGATCTCTTGAGATAAAAATTCAGCAGCACCTCAGGGTTTCTAATCAAATTTCCTTCTTCTTCCGCAAATGAGGAGAAACTTAGGTATTATGGCTTAGCTACCAACACATTCATTGGATCCTATTGACAATCAGTGACCCTTTTATAATATGAGTCAAAATGAGAAAGGTTAAATGATGGACAAGTTGGATTAATGGGATCTACTCTAAATTCATCATGCCAAATCTCTCTTAATCATTCCAATAAAGATTGAATTCTTCAAGCTTTGTCACTTAATCGAAGGAGTTAAGCCCAAACATATAATAATATTTATATAATTTTAAAGCCGATTCATATTTAAATAAAAAAATAGTAATTCTGACAAAAAAATTGAGATAGATAATAATAATATAAAAATGCCATAATTTATCCAAATATCCAATTTAAAAAAAATAAAATTTTTCAGTACATCTCATTTCAAACTGATGATAATTAAAAAATAAAACATATAAAATAGGGTTTTTTTTTTTTTTTTTGGCCAAGACATATAAAATAGGATTAGAATACTAATAGTAATTTCAAGTGACCTTTTTTTTTTTTTTTTTCGTTTTGTTTTTGACCATTTATTCTTTTTTTACGGGACTTTGTATAAACGAATTTGGCCTTGGAAAATCTTTAGTGAAAGCCGGGGGAAATGAAAAATTAGAAAGCGAGACGTGAAAAACAATTTTGCAAGAGTTGAGGGGCACTTTTGGCACGTACCGGGAAATTGAGCGGAGACAAAAGCAAATTCACGTCTAATTCTTTCTTCCTTGGATCTGCGAACTCACACATAACAAACACGATACAAGGTGAAAAGAGAAACAAAAAAAAAGAAAGGGAAAATCTAGTGAACTTCTTGAATCTATTGGTTTTGAAGGAGGAATCAGATCGTTTACTGCTGTTTTGTTCTCTTTGGCATGGATCCGAATCAGGTGAGCTGACTCATCTCGCATCCCATCTTCATGTTTTTTTCCTGCTGGGTAATCAAGTTTCGATTTTGAAAGAGAATCGATTGTTTTTAGTATGATTTTGCATCTGATATCGATGACAATGAAAACGGATCTGCGTACAGGTTTGAATTTCTTGCGTAATTTGGTAGACTTTGGGGGCTAAAAGATCTGGGCACGAGTAATTTCTTATGGGATGAAGATATTGGAAATTACATCGAAGTTTTGTTTTTAAGGAATATTATGGGTTAGTGTAATTGGGTGTGTAGTAGTATAGTGTAATGTTGATTTAGAGGCATATATGTGGGAAGTGGGTGTAGTGATTTGGAGAGGCTGATTAGAATAGGGGCGAAATTGGGAGTCTCGGTTGGTTCTGTTGCAATAAAGATGGATTCGGAGTCTTGTGGATTTGAGTTTAGGTGTAATGTGATTGTGGGTGGAAGCTGAAGAATAATGAGATGAAAATTTGATTTTCTTGTGTCATTTAGTTAAGAGAAGCTAATTGTGTGGTTTGGGAAGTATCTTTGGTTAGGAAAAAAATTATTTGGGACAAGCATCATTATAATTTTGCCAAAATGGTGGTAATGGTGTGTAGATTTTGATAGAACCACACAGATGACAAATCTTATATACTTATAAGTTATTAGTACTTATATGTTACTAATATTGAAGCTTTTATTGTTGTGTGCAATAAGTCGTTCCTTTTACTTTGAGGCTGAAAATATGGGAACCTCACAGGAAGTTTGGAACGCCACCATTACTTATGTGTTCTTAGCTTGAACTTGGAACCGGCCACCCAAGTAATTTGTATTGCCATTTTGAATTTGGTATATGGTTAGATAAAACCTGATATCTAAAATTTTGTCATTATTTGAAAGCTGCACTAATCTGGAAAAACATACATTACATCTTGATCCTTGGCATCTGTATGTCCATAGCTTTTTGTCAGGCTCTTAAGACTGCAAGACAAGATTTTGCATGTTAAAAGGGTCATGCATGGCAATATCTTCTTTTCTTCTGCAATTTGGTTATTTACTTGATCTTGTTAAGGTTGTCATCCACGTAGCAAAACGTGATCAACAGCTTAGGTGGGAAAAGAGGAACCAATATAAAATAAATCATTGTCGAAGGAAGAATTAATGCAATTTGTTCCTCTGAAATGCCATCATATGAATTTTCTATTGTTGTAAATTCAGAATCCTTATTAAAGCATGCTTCATGTTATGGACAGCCTCAAGGGAAAACTATGCCAATCCGAAGACATGCTTTTTTCATGTTCTCTTCAAGGTCAGGATAAAGCTGTTGCACCTTGTCTCTGTTTATCCCACTTGCTGTGTTCTGAAAAGAGATATATATATTTTTTTTAAATTTATTATATTATTATTTTTTAACTCCTGAGAAGAAAAACTTGACCATGGTATTTCTTGTTATCGGCAGGCAGCAGCTTTGGCTTTCTACATACTATCTGCCCTCTTTGTCAATAATTTTGTCTATCATATTGTGGTAACCGTTTCCTTGCTGCTTTGGATTTCTGGTTGTCAAGAATGTTAGTGGGCGAATATTGTGGGTTTGAGTGTGGAAGAATCAATGATCTTGGTGAGATGTTTGGAATTTGAATGCCTTGACCAAGAGGTTAGTTGAGATTTTTGTTTTACAATTTATACTTGATGCTGTCACTAACCTAAAATTTGTTAACCATATGAAAAAACATGACCATAAAAATAATTGTTTTGTTTTAACTTTTACATGGTGAGTATTTTGATAGCTTGATTTCTATCTTAATGACATCATGTTGCTTTGTTGCTGCTAGTCTTTAGCCCGGATAACAAGAAAGATTCATGGCTTTTCTGGTGGACCTTGTACCACTGTGAGTAATCTTGTTTTTTCATATCTCAAGCATGTTATTTACATCAATTTTTGTTTCCACTTACGGTAAAGAACAAGAAATTGCAATGCTTGCAATTCCGCTGATCTTGCTCCGTTGGAAGGGAAAATAATAGATTTCTACTCATACGAATATCCGTTTGATTTGATTGTACTGGGAGGCCTCTATTTGTCTTTGCTTCTGGCTTGCAATACCACAAACAACCCCCACCACAAAAAAAAAAAAAAAAAAAAAAAAAGGAAAGATTTGCAATGCTCACTTTGAAGTTTTCCAATATTTTCCCTGGTCATTTGGCAGGCTGCGGCGTGGCTGGTGCTTGGCATATTCTCTCTTATAAGGTTGCAAGCTGATTATCTGCTTGTAATTGGTGTTTGTTTGACTCTAAGCATTGCCAATATAGTTGGCTTTACAAAGTGCAGGAAAGGTATGTGATTAAGGTTTTCCCCTGTGAAAATTTTGGAGGCTCCCTACAATCTTTGTTGGTTTTAAGATTTATTGCCAACTTTTTTTTTTTTTTTTGAACTAATTGGGGTTAAATGTAATGCTTCTTTTTCCAGATGCCAAGAAGCAGATTCAGCAATTTGCTACCCAAACCATTGCCTCTCGGTTCTCTTCCTCGTTACAGTCAGCATTCAGCGCTGTTTGAAAACACTTGAATGGTACTGATGTTTGGAAGATGAAAGGAAATTTTGAGCAGTTGTGGCAGCATATGTAAATGATCATTGTATTGACCAGTTTTGAACTAAATCATTATTTTCTGAGAAAAGAGGAAGTAACTGTCTTGCTGAATGTCCGTAGATTTCAAAACAGATATACTAGATGTGGCTTCTGCAGCAGAGTTTGGGGAATCCAAGGACGAGTTAATGTTGCTGCTCTATATTCTGTTGTCTCTAAATCATTCCTCTCCTTTTTTCTTTGCATTGTATAAACTTTTAAAAATACTTGCTTCCTTCTCTTATTTTTCTTTTTACTTCTTCCTTTTACCCATGTACGCCATATGATGCTATGTAGAAATGATCATCCTTTGGGCCTATTTTGGTTTCATAATTTCGTCAGTCTTTCTTTTTTCAGACAGAGTATACTGATATGTGATTTAGCTTTGTTTTATCAATCTTGAATCATCAAGGATGCTTCCTTGACTATACTACCCTTTCCCTTTTCTGTTTAAATATTGGCATTAGGGTTTTCTTATGTGGCAGGGTGAGTCAGGAGGGTGTGCCATTGGTATATTGGATGATTCTCCTTGACCTGCCATTTTCACGTTGTATTCATGTTTGGTAAACTGTAGATGGTCCCATGACCATCCTCACTTGAGTGTCTACCCAGTTTATACCAAGCTTAGATCATGCTGATCGAACCGCAAAATTAATTCTGCATGTAGGTTCCTCTTGGCCATACTCAAAACCTGATAATCCCACGGTAGAATTGCATGCTCTGTAATACTCCGTGAGCTCCATTGTTAATTGTTTGATGATATCATTAGCTTCTTTTCACAAGCAGTGCCTAATCTTTGAAAGGGTGTGGGCAATGCCAAACGCTTCATTAGTATTCCTCATAATGAGGTGGCCTGTGCGTGGTTCTCTAATGGATACTGAAGACTTCTTCCCTTTGAGTATTGACGGTAGCACGAGGGTGATTCCTTTCCATGAAGTGACCAAGTCCTGAGAGTCGCTAAATGTCAATGCACCAAAAAGAAAAGGAGGGTGCTTATAGTGGTTGCAACATGGCTGCTCCTGAAGCAATCCTTGCCCTATTTCTTAGCCGAGCCCATTAATCTTCCGGCCCCCTTTAAGCAAGGCTTAAGGTTATTAAAGATGCAGCGGCCTAATTTTTTGAGGAGCACGAAGATTTAAGGCATTAAGGCCTAGGAACCCCCACCCATTAGTCTGCTTCACTCATCCTTCCCAGCTAATCTCCACGTAACTTTAACATTAGGTTCTTGAATCTTGATATCCTAAGGAATGATACTCTGCAAGTCACTCTTCTAGACTTTTATAAACTTACGAATAATCCCAAAATGTTTAAAATGATCCCTCTAAACTTTAACTTATCAAAATGTGCTTTAATTCCCCTTAAACTTAGATCTTAATGTGTTCTTATTGTATTAAAAAACGCAAATATCCCTAGTACTCTCTATTTATTAAAACTTTTACAACATTCAGAAGTTTGTAGGAAATATCTATATATAAATCAAAATTTAGAAGGTTATTTCTAGGTTGTCCCCGGTTGATGCATCATGCATATGTACAAATATGACAACATTAATTTTATTTTTATTTTATCTTTTCAAAATAAGTGAGAGCGTTTATACTATTTTCACTTCAAAATATTTTAAAAGTTACAATCTTCTAAAATTCTCTCACCTTGATATAACATATAAATAACAACAACTCTTAAAATTAGCCATATTCAAGCACCCGCAAACACAAAATATGCGCATATAATTTTTGTAATTAATTATTATTTAATATAATATTATTATTATTATCACTTAAATAATTTTAAATATTATAAGAGTATTGGTGTAAAAGTAATAATAGCAAGTAACTCACAAAAACTTTTGAAAAAAATGCTATTAGACTCTTTTAAAGAATCTTAAGAGAAAAAATAAAGAATTACTCAAGGGAAGGATTCCTTCAAATACTAACATGATACTCTTAAGGACCTCTGGGTCCTTAACCAATGTTGAATAAATTTTATATAAAATGGAAATAAAGAAAAGTTGAAAGAAAAAAAAAAAAAAGAAAAGGAAATTACACAAAGTAAAATTTTATAATTGTTTAGGGAAAATTTCATTGCTCCACCATGTTTTTTAATGGCATTGAATTTGTTAGTTATATAATAGTTTAGATTCATATATAACCGTGCTTGCAACACTGGAATTCTTAATATTTCACTTACTGCTATATTTATTTGAAGGAATAAAGCTCTTTTTGGTACTTGAACTTTGGCTAAATGGATAATTAGATACCTAAACTTTCAAAAAAAACAATTTCATACCTAGCTAAACTTTTTATGTTCCTTTTCACTAGCTCACCTAATCATTACCTGACATGTGTCTATTACTTTAAGAGATAATAAAAGAAGGAGATAGTGAAAAAAGGCACAAAAATTTTGGTTAGGTATAAAATTGGTCTTTTTAAAAGTTTAGTTATCTAATTGTCTACTTGACCAAAGTTCATGTAATAAAAGGGGCTTTTTTTTCTTATTTTAATAGTTCAATGATTGGTTGGATGGTTCTGTCACAAGACCATATAAGAATATAAAGAGTAAAAATGAAAGGAAATTTTCAGACATTTCCTTTTCTTTATTTGGTCAATATAAAGGATATTAAAAAAAAAAAAGAGGGAGAGAAAAAAAATGATAATTTAACTCAATTAACCTAAAATTGAAAAGTGATTGAATTTCCCTCAAATGGTATTTTTTTTTTCTAACTTTCTTAATATTTCCATCCATTTCTACTTATTTTAATCCAAATTTAGAGTAAAGAAAATAAGGGCTCTTATCAACCATCCAAACATATATTTTCCACCCTTTTTATTACTTTCATTTTATTTTCATAGATTTTTACCAATTTATAGGTAGTATTATGAAGTCGCTTTCGGGCCATCTCTAATGGAAAATATATGTTTGGATAGGTTCATTCATAGTACCTGAACATTTTGGTTTGTAACATAAATATACCTAAAAAATTTGTATTAAGAAAAACTCGAACATTTTAAAAGTTTTACTCACAGTATATATGGACAAATTTCATCCATTTTTTTTGTTAAATAGCTACATGGCAAGTGAAATTGATTAAATATTATTTTTCCCATCTATGTTGGCATTTTTTATTTTTGCTTTTTATTTCCTCTCCCTCTCCTTCCCCCCAACCCCCACACAACTGCCGCCATCACCACCACCACTTCTTTTTCTTTATTCTTCTTCTTCCGAAAAATAAATATAAAAATAAAAATAAATAAATAAATCACACACACAAATTTGAGCACAAGAACAATGGAGAGCAAGTCATCTTCAACTTCAAGCTTCTTCTTTCTTGAACTCCATCATCTTTCCCATCATTATTTTCTTTCTAAACTCTCTCTTTCCATCACCAAATCAGAATTGTCACGCCTGTAAAGGAGGCCTAGTAGGATTACCTTGTAGTTATCATATCAAGTATGCATCTAAGGTATTAGAATTATTTTTTAAGTCAGAGATTACAAAGCTTTATTTAATATTTGCTACACAAGTTTTAATTATACAAAAAAAATTTGATATCTAAGGAAATAAAGATTCCCATAGTTTACTAGAACTGCAAAGAATCGATATCCCCCACTAAACAATAAAATAGGATAGATAAATTACATAATACAAGGCCTCAAACTATTATACAAACAATATAATTCATTTTAAGCTATTTCATACATCACCAAATCTCAAACTTAATAACTAAACTTATGGATTACACCTAATTTCATTTTCGTATCTTGAAGGAATTCATTGAAGAAGATGTCTCTTCTTGATGTTTTCCTGCACAAAAACTATAAGAGTGTGAGCTAAATTATAGCTCAGTGAATAACAAGACCAACCATATGATATGCACAGTTTGGATGACTAGAATCCAAATGAATGGAGATTTATGCCCTCTTTTGGGGGTTGAAGGACACTTAAAGTCATTCATGCCTAGAAGAATCTAAGAACTAAAGAAGGAGGATTTCTTTTCAAACTCATTGCTATTCATATATATATATATATTATATATAAGTAAAGGGATATACCGTGGTAAATGAATATTTGGATGTGTTTCCAGAGATCTTGCCGGGATTACCACCAAAAAGAGAAATTGATTTTGAGATCGTTTTGGCTCCAAACACTGAGCCAATATCCAAAGCATCATACCGGATGGCACCGGCTGAGTTGAAAGAGTTAAAGACACAGTTGCAAGAACTTCTGGATCAAAAGTTTATAAGACCGAGTGTATCGCCATGGGGCGCACCCGTTTTGTTTGTAAAGAAGAAGGATGGATCGATGAGATTGTGTATCGACTATCGGGAATTGAATAAAGTGACTGTCAAGAATCGGTATCCCTTGCCAAGAATTGATGATTTGTTTGATCAATTGCAAGGGGCTTGTGTGTTCTCACGCATTGATTTGCGTTCGGGATATCATCAATTGAGGATTAGGCCTGAGGATGTACCCAAGACGGCTTTTCGTACTCGTTATGGACACTATGAGTTCCTGGTAATGTCGTTTGGACTGACTAATGCACCAGCTGCATTATAGATCTGATGAACACCTATAAGCCACTTTTGGATAAATGTGGATAGTCTTCATAGACGACATACTCATATATTCGAAGACCAGGGAACAACACGAGGAACATCTTCGTCTAGCATTGCAAACCTTACGGATAATAAGCTGTACGCCAAGCTATCCAAGTGTGACTTTTAGTTGGACAGGATATCATTTCTTGGACATGTAGTAACCGGTGATGGGATATCAGTTGACCCCGAAAAGATCAAGGCTGTAGTGGATTGGAAACTACAGCAAACTTACCGAAGTAAGGAGTTTCTTGGGATTAGCTGGCTACTATCGCAAGTTTGTGAAGGATTTCTCTAAGATAGCCAAGCCACTGACTCAACTAACTCAAAAGAATGAGAAATTTGTTTGGACGGACAAGAGAGAACAGAACTTCCAGGAATTGAAGCGACGATTGGTTTCGGCACCGATTCCAGTTTTACCAGACCCAGAAAAGCCCTACACGGTATATAATGACGCCTCAAGGAATGGCCTTGGATGCGTCCTGATGCAAGAGGGGAAGGTTATTGCATATGCTTCTCGACAATTGAGACCGCATGAATAGAATTACCCTACGCATGATTTGGAGTTAGCTGCCGTTGTCTTTGCTTTGAAGTTATGGAGACATTATCTATATGGGCAAAGGTGTGAGATGTATACAGATCATAAGAGTCTTAAATACCTGTTCACCCAGAAGGAGCTAAACATGAGACAAAGGAGGTGGCTAGAATTAATAAAGGATTATGATCTGGGAATAAATTACTGTCCAGGGAAAGTGAATGCGGTCGCGGATGCCCTAAGTCGGAAAAATCACGGGGAAGTAGCTGCCTTAATCACCAGTCAAAAAGATTTGATTAAGGAATTTGAGAAACTATGGATTGAGTTCATAGACCAAAGCGCTGAGTTGGAGATATCTAATCTGGTACTGGAATCGACCCTCATAGAGAGGATCAAAGAAGCCCAAAGGTATGACGAGGTAGTACAAAAGATAAAAAGGGAAGTCTAGGTAGGAAAGTACCTTGACTTTGCCATAGATGATGAGGACGTGGTCAGAATGAAGGGGAGACTGTGTGTGCCAGAGGATGAGGAGTTAAGGAAGGAAATAATGAGTGAGGCTCATAACTCCGGATATACCATGCATCCAGGAGGCACCAAAATGCATCAAGATTTGAAAAGCCACTATTGGTGGAATGGCATGAAGCGAGATGTGGCAGACTATGTGATGAAGTGTCCAGTATGCCAACAAGTGAAAGTAGAGCACCAGAGACCGGCGGATTGCTAAAGCCCTTACCCATTCCGGAATGGAAGTAGGAATCAGATATCCATGGATTTTGTGTGTGGTTTTCCCAATACTCCATCTGGTTGTGATGCAATATGGTAATAGTGGACCGATTGACTAAGTCGGCGCATTTCTTACCCATAAATATGACCTCCTCAATGGAAAGTTAGCCAAGATCTATATAAGAGAGATCGTAAGATTACATGGCATACCTGCAGGGATTATCTCCGATAGAGACCTGAGATTCGTGCCAATTTTGACAAGCTGCAAAAGAGCTTGGGCACCAAATTACACGTTAGCACGGCTTATCACCCTCAGACCGATGGACAGTCTGAGCGGACGATCCAAACCCTAAAAGATATGCTGAGAGCGTGTGCCTTGGAATTTAAAGGGAATTGGGATAGCCATGTACACCTAATCGAGTTTGCCTACAATAACAGCTATCACTCCACCATCTAGATGCCACCGTATGAAGCTTTGTATGGACGGCGTTGCAGATCCCCCTTGTTTTGGGATGAAGTGGAAAAGGTAGCAATTGGGCGGAATTGGTACAAGAAGCTGCGATAAAGTGAGGTTGATTTAGCGGAAAATGAAAGAAGCACAGGACCGGCAAAAGAGCGGGCAGATTGAAAAGAAGACTTGAGTTTAAGGTGGGTGATCACGTGTACCTAAAAATAAATCCGATTAAAAGTATTAAGAGGATGCGTACACAAGGAATTTAACTCAAGACACATTTGACCTTTTGAAATATTGAAAGAGTCGGAGATCTGGCGTATCGACTAGCCTGCCACCAAATTTGTCCGATCCATAATGTATTCCAGTGTCAGTGTTGAGGAGGTACGTTGCCGACCCGGAAAGGATTCTGGAGTTGGAACCAATTCAGCTAAAGGAGAACCTAACATATGAGGAACACCCAGTAAGATATTGGATAAGAAAACTCAAAGGCTATAAGGAAGGACATCCACTATGTTAAAGTGTTATGGAGGAATCATGCCTTTGAGGAAGCAACCTGGGAAGCTGAAGAGGAAATCCGAAAAAGTACCCGAGATATTTGAAAAATAAGGTACGTCAGTTCCGTTTTGAGGAAAAAAATTTATTTAAGGTGGAGGTTTAAACCCCGATATTCTTAGTAGCTAGGAAACCCCGGGAGTTGGAAGCGAAACCCAATCCGATCCAGGTTGAGTTCAGTGAGAGAAGCCTAGGAAACCCTAAATCCGGCTTTCCTTCGGTTTCATAATAAAAGGAATTTTATAAAGTAAATGAAGTTGAATTATTGTTTTAAAGTACATTTCAAACCTTTGAAAGTTTTAAATTCGGGAAATTCTCAATTCCGAGCCTTCCCGAGCTCAATTATGGAAAAGCGTACCTCGGACCACGGATTCAGAAAAATATTCCGGAATATTCATTAGAACCGTAATTTTATAAGGATTCCAAAAATATCAATTTCGTAATTTTCCGAGCTATAAAAATTACAGTTATAGTTTTCCCGTGTTTTCGGAACAACCGGTAAAGTAAATGTCTTGTCTACTATTCACAAGTACAACCTACACTACACACTACCCATACCCTATTCTTACATCCTTACAACCACTCATTTCAATTTTCTTTTCCAAGAAATTTTGCCTCTTAAATAATTATCACATTTATTACATTTTAATTTACTAAATTACAAAAATCAAATTTTAAAACACACACAACACATGAAGTGTGGCCGGCGCCCCCCCCCCCCCCCCCCCCCCCCCCCCCCCCCCCCCCCCCCCCCCCTAGTTTCCCTCTCATTAATTATTTTTACTCATTTTATTTAACTAAACCCTAATCACTTATATATATACTAAATGTTCTCTCTCTCTCTTCATTTCTTCTTGTTTCAAATTTGTAAAAGAACAAAAACCCTCTCTTTTCTCTCTAGTGGTGCCGTGAGCCCTCTCTTTCCCTCATTCTCTCACAACTTCAACTTGTTTTCTTCTCTTTTCCACTTCAAGACTCCTTTGGTATGTTGATTTTAGACCTTGTTCTTCCTAGATCTTGTAATGGCAAGACTATATCTTGTGTGTTTTCTCATTTAATCCCCCATGATGCTCTTGCTAGGGACATGAAAACACATGAACAAGAATATCAAGCCATCACAAGACATGGATCTAATGTTTAGATGTGTTTATGTTAAGATCTCATCTTGTTCATGCATGTAAAGTAAAGATCTTGCATATATATTGTTGTTCATGCCATGAGATCCATGATTCATGCATTATATTTAGTAGATCTAAGGTTTAGACATCCACAACTTCATGTACATGTATGATCATAGAGCTATTTTTATTTCCATGCATTGATGATCATAAAAGTGTAGTCTTGATCATGTATAGAGGTGTTAGATAGGATCTTTACATATAGGAAGCAAGAACATTGAAAAAGGAAAGGACTTTGTGAATATGAAATGTTGAAAATTCGGATGAAATGGAAACCCTACTTTAAAGCCACCAAAATCACTTTTGAACTCATATTTCACAAGAAAAATGAAGGGTATATGTGATAGATATCTTGAAAGAATGATTTTTATGAGCTTGGATGAGTTTAGGCATGATAGGAATGTAAAACAAGTAGTGGAGTTAGAATGAAAAATATTGGTATGTTGATCAATAGTTAAAATTCGTAAACTTAGTTCATTCCTACAAGAACACTTGGTATTTATGTAAATTCCCGAAATTTTTGGATTCGAATTATAGTTTAAAACCAAAACGAAAGTCAACCGGATTTCCAGAGTCAACCAAACCCTAGTTTACCGTAACCGCTTAAGTCCGGCATTGCCGTTTTCTCAAGCCCTAGAAAACGAAGTTGGAAAAATTAGCTATAATAGTTCGTAATAGTTATAGGTTTTATAAAAATATCTGTTTTTCAAAATTCGAGTGTCCTTTGAACCCGATCGGACATAGTTCTTGAAAAATGTGTCCGGAAGCCCGGAATAGGAAAAATATTCCGAATATACCGTTAGACTCGTAAAAATATAAGATTTCCAAAAATATCAATTTCATAATTTTTCGATAGCTAAAAATATCAGATATCGCTTTTATACGCGTATTTTCTTACTACCGGTAAATTGTCATGTCTACTTTTACATTACACTATTTTCTACTATTCTACACTATTCATCTATCTCTACTTTTTCTTACAACCTACTCTTACAACCATACACCTATTTCTTACACATTTTCATTTCCAATACAATTTCACATCTTTCATTTCTTACTTTTAATTAACAAAATAACAAAAAAATAAATTTTCTCCCCTCCATCACCAAATAGCCGGCCCCCCCTCCATGCATCCATTTATTTTGTTTTTATTATTTAATTAACACAAATTATCTCCCACATTTTCCTATAAATACCCCTCATACCTTCACTTCTTTCACACCTCTTCTTCTCTAAAGTTACTCTACAAAAATTTCTCTCCAATTTCTCTCAAGAGTTCTTTCAAGAAGTCTCCTTAGTTTAGCTTCCTTTAGGTAAGAAATTTCTCAAGAATTCTTCATGTTCATCTACTTAGTATGAGCTTAGTGTGTGTTTTCTAAAACCATGAAGGTTAAGAAAGCAACATTAGGTTCATGCTTTGTTTTTGTTCATAAACATAATTCCTCTATGTTCATTTATGTTTCTTTTATGTTCTTTACTATCTAATATATCTATATAACTATATATATTATTTAGAGCATATAAGCTCATTGTCTTACAATTTATTTATCTTTCATGCAATTTATTTACTTCATTGCAATTTATTTAATTTCAAGTTGATTTTAAGACTAGTCATTCTAGTCTTAGACTTGTCCTCATCAAGTCAAAACAATTCTTTTCTTTTCGGGACTAGTCTTTTCTTAGTCCCGGGGTACCTTGATGAAGCTAAGGTCCCAATACTTGATTTACTTTATTATTTACTTAAGCTTTCAAGTTATTATTTCCTTTATATTTCTATAGTTATGATTCATATTCATGCATGAACATAATGTTTTTGTCTCAACAAAATAAATGAGAAAGTGTTTCTGAATTAAAGTTCTTTCTAAAAAATAAATAGGAAATGGATTTCTAAAAACCATGAACATGCATGGAATGATTTTTCTTACATAAACAAAAGGTTTTATGAAAACTTATCTTTCATCAAGTAGAAATTCTTTTGGAATCATTACAAGAAAAAAAATTGTCATTTTATTACTTTTGAATCCAAGTTTTGAAAATAAAACCACACCTTAGGAAATTTAAAGAAATTACAGAGATTAAATTTAGAAAAAGAATATTCATCTCAATAACTCAAGATCTTTCAAAAGTAAAATAAATATTCAATAGAATCTCAAGTTCAAAGTCTTTTAAAACCTTTTTTATAAGTTGAGACAACTTCATTTACTTCATACATTTGTTATGAGTCATTACAATATATATATATACCTTTCAAAAGTTTACAAAATAATTGAAATATTTATCTTTTCAAATGAGCTTTGTTTACAAGAAGGAAAACAAGTGTTTGCAAATTCGTGGCAAATCTGGTCTGTCTTTTCGGAACCCAAACCTTAGTTTTATGAAATAAGTTTAGAAATGCGTAGATCTTTTCGAGTAGGTAGAAAACGATATATACGCGAAATTCCGAGTTAAAATGAGCAAGTTATGGCCATTTTAAGTTGGAATTTCCCCTTATACGATTTTACCACGATTTTAAGGAAAGTTTAGAATCTTCAATAGAATTTCATGAAATACTCATTTTGGGTATTCTTCTTGATTAGATAATCACGAGGAGGATTGTTCGTATCCCGAGGATTACTACGATTAAGTGGAAATTCCGAACGACTCATCCATTTCAAGAAAGGTGTCATCATGGCCGAGTGAGTTTATTCCCGTTATTTTTCATACTCTGATTGTGCTTGTAAAATTAGTTGCACTAGAATTTAAGCAAAATCAAAAGGAAGTGTATGATAATATGTTGAAAGAATACTAAGTATATCGAAACTCGATTTGTTTGTAATAAAGTTGTATGTGCATTAATATCTTGAAGTGTTTGAAATTGGTTGATCACTTGAAAGAAGTTAAATGTAACTACTAGACTTTAATTAAAGAAATTATTCATGCACTTCATATGTTGAGTCACATTGCATTCACTACTATACAATTGGTGGGACAAGTGTATAATAGTGGTGGTAGACATAACCGGTATATCATGTAAGTGGCGAGTAGGAGCCAGTAAAACTACAAAATTGGTGGCTAGTAGGAGCCTGTAATAACTACAAGTTTTTGATGGCGTATAGGAGCCGGTAAGATCTATAAAAGTGTTTTTAAAAGTTGTGGCTGTAATTGGCCTGAATACCCAACCCCGAATGAAGGGCGTAATTCATTCAACATATGATTCCCGGAAAGTCATATGTCTTGTATGCTCACGTGTTGTTGCATTTCATATGTTTGAATAATAAACTTGATTGATAATTTTCTTGAGTATGAATTTTGGGATTTACTCACTAAGCCCATAAGCTTACACCCCTATAGATATTTGTATTCTCAGGAACACCTATTTTTGTGCCCGAGGTCTTCCCGTATCCGTGTAAGTTTTTATATTGAAGCTTTTGGAGGAAATCTACTCGAAGACTTAGATTAGA
Source organism: Combretum micranthum (assembly GCA_024138025.1). Classification (NCBI taxonomy): domain Eukaryota; kingdom Viridiplantae; phylum Streptophyta; class Magnoliopsida; order Myrtales; family Combretaceae; genus Combretum; species Combretum micranthum. The sequence goes on from JAMXBD010001239.1 coordinate 375,114, forward strand.
ATTCCTTTGAAATCTTTAATGTAGTATTTTGGATGTTATAAAGTTTATCACGATCCTTGGATTAGCGGGGGTATGCCCCTAAGAATTATGTAAAAGACCTTTGGTTTATTAATGATATGATATATTTTATTTCTGGATTCTTGTATGTTTATCTTTACTTGCTTAAACTATGCTTCCCAAAAGCGTCTCCTATTACCGTGTTAGACGCCTTACATATAATACTAAGGCTTTCGCATGACTAAGGTAGCCATTCTTAAGCCTTGATATTATATGTGGGGGCTGCCACGTTTAGGGTACCCTTCGAGGCGTGACAATTTAAGTCTAAATTGGATGTTTTATAAGCTAAATGAAGTCCTTAGATAATATATATATTGGAGCTTCAATTTTTAATGCATTAGACAAGTTTTTCCTTAAGAAAAATGCAAGAAAATGAAATTTAGAAAATTCGGATTTTTACAAAAAGCTTGTTTAAAGACATGTTTACTAAATGAAAAATGGGAATTTTTATGCATGAATGAAGGCCATGATTAATATAGACTTTGAGAACTTAATTTTAGTTAGATAACAAGTGGATTACAAGATTAAAAGCCAAAGAAACCCTAAGGAGTGTAAAGTGGAAGAATAGCCTTTTAGAAATAACCTTTATGGAATTTTCTAACACTTAGGAGTTCATAAGAGTTTATTATCACAAAATCATCATGACCATGCATATATCGAGTCCATTACATGCCATTCATGTTAGTAATTCATTCCTATATCATTCATGCATGAATCATCAACTAGGAACATTTCTTATCAAAAGCAAAACAAATTGTCGGAATTGGAGAAAGTGTGGAACAGATCTGATCCTACTGTTCCGTGACCTTACTATTTTTAAAACTTGAATTTAATATTAGAAATAGATATATCTTTCGAAGTAGATAGAGATCGATATAAAATTTGTGAAATTCCGAGTTGAAATGATCAAGTTATGGCCATTTTAAGTTGGAACTTCCGCAAATAGCGAGAAATCCGAATTCATCTAGTTTAGATGTATAACTTGATTTAGTTACTTAATGAGAGTCTCATTAGGATTATTCTTGCTTGGTAGGTGATCCCGAGCAGGACGACACCCTACCTCTCGACTACTACTATTAGAAAGACCGGCGTCCAATGGCCGAGTGAGTTTTACTTCCACTCTCAATTAATGAATGTGATTGTAATGTAGTGGCACTAGTGGTATAGGCAAAGATAAAAATAAATTGTATATGCATGATGGGGTATATGGGAATTATATATGTTGTCTACTGTTGATATGTGAAATGGAACTTAAGGAATATCGAAACCGGGTGTTAAGCTATTGACTGATTAGCTAGTATCTTATGATGAATGTCTGCGAATACTTGTTGGTCACCTAAAAGAATTGAACTAATGTATATTCGACTTCAATTGTAAATTGGATTCATTCATATCACGATGGGGTTGGAGCATTCGCATTGGTTGGTTTTTCGTGACCCATAAAACAAATATGTTGGTTAATCGTGATCCATAAAACGAATTTGTTGGTTAATCGTGATCCATAAAACGAAATATTATTAGTTGACCGCGAGCTTAAACGGCGTCGTACCGCAGGATTCGTTAATCTGCTAACCCGGGATGGAGGGCGCAAGTCCATCCACATATGATTTCCGGTTGGTCATATGTTTGTTGATCACATTTGTTTGATGCATACACTTGCTTGAATAATCACTTGTTTGAATGAATTGTATTTAATTGTGTTATGGAAGTTATTACTCACTAAGCTAGTTAGCTTACGCCCCCATAGTTTTTATCTATTGTAGCACGAGTTTATATGGCTTAGGCCGAGGTAAGCCACAACACAGGTACCGGAGATAGGAGTTTCCCCTAGAAGTTTAATCCATTCTTTTTGTATAGACTTCCGTTGGAAACTAAGAACTCTGGATGACTGTAATGGACTTGTTATTATTTTGTGGAGGAATGCCCCTTAGATTTTGTAAACGATAATTATGCATTTTGATTTATTATCTATGGCTAATGAATGCCACATTAAACTGTTTAACTCCATTTGTTGTAGTATTCTATTGTCGTAAAGGAACGCTTTACATCTACTTAAGAGTCCTGAAGGGCTCGGGTAGGGAACTCGAGAGTCTTATTTAGTATGTGGCGGGCTGTTACGTTTAGGATACCCTACGGGCGTGACAAACTTGACCTATGAGGAACACTTGATTCAAATTCTAGATCGGAAAGTTCAAAAGGAGAAACAAGGAGATTCGATATGACAAAGTATCATAGAGGAATCATTCGCGAGAAGAGGCTACTTGGGAAGCCGAAGAGGAGATCCAAAAGAAATATCTGAATCTCTTTGAAGAATCAGGTACAAATTTCTAGTTTTGAGGACAAAAATTTCTTTAAGGAGGGTAAGTTGTAAACCTCTAAAATTTCAGTTAATGTTAAGCTTAATCTTAGAATTAAAAGTCAATAGGAAACCCTAAAGGTCAATGAAAGACTAGTACAAACCCTAGAATTTAGATCCGGCATTCCTGTATTCTTTAGCCCTAGAAAATGAAGTTAAGTAATTAGTGATAATAGTTCGTAATAACTTAAGGAAACATAAAAATATCATATTCGCGAATTTCGAATGTCCTTTGGACTCAAACGGGATCAGTTCTTGAAAAGCATGTCTCGATGCTTGAAATAATAAAAATACTCCAATGACACCGTTAGGTCCGATCTATACAAAGATTTCAAAAATATCTGTTTCGTAATTTTTCGATAGCTAAACAGATATCGCAATTATACGCTTATTTTTTTACTACCAGTATTTTACTAGTCACATCTATTTTACATTACACTATTCATTACTATTCTACACTATTCATTTATCTCTACTTTTTCTAATACTTACTCTTACAACTCTATTGAAAATGAGCGAAATCTCTATATATTTTAGAAATTGAGTTTAGATAGAATTATATAAGTCAAATGAATTATAAGATAATTAGACAAGTTGAAATAATTAGATTAGTAAATAATTAAGTTGAATTTGATATTTTAAATTCCTGAAATCTCTAAACATATTATTTAAAATGTTTAGAGGATTTTTAAACTCTTGATTCTTAGCTTACACACTAATTCCTAAATCTTTACAAAATTTGAGTTCATTTGCTTGTATAAAAATATCAATTCTTAAACTTGAACTCAAATTAAATATCCTTTTATTTAAAGTAATTTTGAGTTCTTAATTTTTAACCTATTAGTTTAGAAACCATCTTTTAAATACTTCTAGAACTATAGATATTGATATATTTTAATTTTGATTTTATCTTCTCCCTTCTATTCATTGTCTCCCCTTGCCCTCTCCTTGTTTATTCGGTCCCTTTCTTTCTTTCTTACTCTCTTTCTTTTTCTTTGATCTCTCTTTATCTCAAATTTAGACAAGATCAAGTAGAGAAATCAAGCTAGGAAAGGAGATAGAAAGAAGAAATTCAAGTAGAAAAGCTTTAACAGTATGAAGAAGAAGGAATTGCATGAGTAGACTTAAAAGCTAAGTTTTTTATTTCTATTTCGCTTTGTTTTACTTGTTATTTATAATTGTAATTGATGAATTGATGTGGAATTGAGTTGAAAGTGCTATTTATAATTTTATTTGTTAGTTTAATGTTTGATGGAAGTTAGAAATGGTGAAGAAGAGGATGAATAGTGAGTTGGACTTTGTTGAAGTGAATTGAAGTGGTTGATTGTGCTTGATGTTGTTGGATGAAGTTTGAAGTGTTAGAAGTTGTTATAGGTGTTTATTTGATGTTAGAATTGATGTAGGAGGTGTATAAGTTGATGAAAATATGTAAAAATGAAGTTTTAAAACAAAGGAAATTCGTCAAAGTTGTCAGATAGATAATCATGAGCAACCTAAAGGGCGTGATTAGTTATGACCATGAACTTTTCCTCATCACGGGCGACTTAAAGGGCGTGATTTGCTCTAATCATAAAGCTTTTCCAAATCACGGGCGACTAAAGGGGCGTGATAAGTCCCCCACAGTTTTGGCATATTTTCGTATTTTGATCATAACTTTTTCACCTGACATCCAATTGAGGTGATTCAAGTTGCATTGGAAATCTTAAAAAGAGATCTATAACTTTAATGTTTTGAGTATTTACAATTTCAAAAATTATTGATGCTTAAATTTTAGTTCTTTCCAACTGTTATGTTTTTCAAACTAAGTAAAAAACTTATGTTTTGCTTGTTAAATGTGTTTTTGCTTAGGAAATGTATCTTTTTGAATTAAAGTGAGATAGATAAGTGATGTTTGATGTGTTATGTTAATTGATTGATTTAATTAAGCATAAGTTAAGTGGAATTATAGTTTTAACAAATAATTAGATTAAATGTAGGTTCAACTTGATTAAGTAGACTTGAATGAGTTAAAATGAATTAGATTGAGTTAGTTTAACCATATTTGAGTAAGTTTTTGAATTAATTGATTAAGGTTAATTATTTTGGCTAAGTTTAAGTTAATGTAAGCTCAAGTTGACATAGATCCAACATGTGTAATGAATTAGTAATTAATCTAAGTCCAACTTGGCTTAATGAATTTTACTAAGCTAAAATGAGGTAGATTGTTTAAGTTTAATCAACTTGACTTAGTAAATGAATTAAATGACTAATTCTAATTAATTTAGCTAAGGTTAAGCGAAAATGGGTTAATAGCTAATAATTAGCTTAGCTGAATGAATTAGGATGATCTTTGAATAATATGGGGAATATGTTATTTTAAATGTGTGTTTACTTGGAAGATGAATGTTTTTGATATATGAATTCTTTGTTGATGCTTTTGTAAAAACATACTATAATCAAAGAGAAAAGAAATACTTTGATAGACAAAGGAGAACTGTCCATATTTTGGCACGACAATCTTCGCAGTTACAGTGGGGTTCCAAGTTAGTGTCTGATCAAATAGGGTTAATAAAAGTTTGAGAAAGTGGATGATTAGTTTCGTTTAGTTTCTTACACGAATTTTTTCCTTAACAGAAGTGGATATCTGATTTATCTTCTGGATTATCTTCTGAAATTCCTTTCAAGGCTATGTTTGGATTTCATATTCAAAGTACGTAGTAACTTGCATATTAGATGTTAGGATAGGCATCTAAAATGGATTACGAACTTAAACTCGGTTTAATAATTGATCAGTGTTGGTTGTGTTTTCCGCTATTGAAATCCGATTCTTACTTTGGAGTGGAAGATCGGTATCCGTTCCGGGGAGTGACAAACCTTTCATGATGCAATGACATGTTAGAATAGGTGCTTAGGCCACTTTTGTCATGATGCAATGACTTCATACCATGATGCAATGCTGACTTCTTTTTAAATGGCCCAGTGGGTAATCAATAGGGAATGTAGTAACGGCATAACATTTACTTATCTTAAGAGGAAATAATATGATTTAATTCAATGTTTATGGGAGCATGTGAATTAATTTATATTACGGATTAAGTAAAGTAAAGTTGAGTAACGGCTATTTATCTTAAATGAGATTACTAATCTTTTCGATTAGATTTAGAAGATATGGGTATTCGGACTATCTATATCAACCTCCTGGGTAACTGCTGTTACTCAGGACCCTCATATTCCCATTGGCTTGTTCCAGAGTGTGAGTGCTCCATTGTTGATTTGTTTATTTTAATGGAAAAATAATAACTTGTGGATTGATGCATTACATTTAGTTAAGCCGTATGTCACATTGCATGTACTTGTATTACTGTGTACTGAGCTTCGGCTCATTATTGTTGCTATTATTCTTTTCTCTAGGTGATATATTGAGGATGATGATGATGTTAATGATAATTTGATGAAGATGATGATAGTGTTCCTTGTTGATGATGATGCTGTTGTTGATGGAGTTGATGATGATGGGTGATGTTGATGATGCTTGACTCGGGTTTTGAGCGCTTGTGATGATTCAGAGACAATTTATGGATGAGTGGAGTGAGTAGGAGCGTAGATGTAGTGTCACGCCCCATAGGGTACCCTAAACGTAACAGTCCGCCACATGCCATATAAGATTCCCGAATTACCACCTTAGTCCTTCGAGAGTCTCATATAGATGTAAGGCGTACCTTTACAACAATAGAGTACAAGTCCGAATGGAGATAAAAGCTTAATTTGGCATGCATTGGCAATAGGATATAATTCATGAAACATAAATAAATATTACAAACTCTAAGGGGCATTCTCCCGCAAAAGAATATTTAACGGTCTATTACAGTCATCCAAGTCTTAGAAGTTTTCTATGGAAGTCTAATACAGAAATTACAACTTCTAGGGAAAACTCCTAGCTTCGGTACCTGTTCAGCCGGGTCACGTCGCCTAAGCCACAAATGTGTAAGCTGCAAAAGGAATGGACTGTAGGGACGTAAGCTAACTAGCTTAGTGAGTGTAATCTCCCACAATAACATTTATGCCACAACAAATTAATCAAGTTATTAATCAAGCAAGTGTATGCATCAAACACATGAGTTCAACATACATATGACCAACCGGAAATCATATGTGGATGGAATTGCGCCCTCCATCCTGGGTTAGCAGATTAACGACTACTGCGGTACTAACAATATCCCGTTTATGGTTCACGGCTAACCTACGATTATTCGATGTCGTTTATGGTTCACGACTAACCTACGATTATTCGATGTCGTTTATGGTTCACGACTAACCTACAAATGCTAATGCTCATCCCCTTGTGATATGCACATGTCAATTTAGCATTAGTCCAGGTAGTTGATTAAGCCATTTTACTTAGGCGATCAATCAATTTTTTCAGACAATCCATCATAGCTAACTACATAACCAAAGCTTATCACCCGGTTTCGATATTCTTAATTTGTGTCACATCATCATCAATCATATAATTTCCCATTAATCCCATCATTCATATTCCATTCATTTTGGCCTATATTCTAGTGCATTACTTTACAAGCACATACAATAAATGAATCGGGAAGAAAAACTCACTCGCCATTGGTACACCGTTCTTCTAGTAATAATAATCCGGAGGCAAAGAGTCACGTCCACGGGTTCACCTATTCATATAAGAAATACCCTAATAAGTATTCTACCAACTTAAGACATATAACTCTAAGAGAACTTAGCAAAATCGGAATCGCGTCATTTTCGAAGTTCCGTTTTAAAATGGCCATAACTTGGTCGTTTTAAGTCGGAATTTCGTAAATTTTATACCGATTTCTATCTACTTTGGAAGAGCTTTCTAAATATAAAGTTTAAATCAAGTTTTGAAAATATCCAAGCCTCGGAATTGAGGGATCAGATCTAACAGTGGGTTTATCAATTCCAAAAATGCGGTTTTCATGAATGCATTTGAGATTCCTAAAGTAAAATGATACTAAATGCAATGGTAATGATTTTCCCTATCATGAATGTCATGATGTGAACTTTAATGAGTCTATGTTCTTATAACTTTTTAGATTTAAAGAATTTTAAAATAAACTTTTCTTAGAAACCATTTTATACCAATGTTTAGTAAGTGAATTTCCTACACTTGACCACACCTACATATTACAAGGATTTTCTTTAGAAAAACTCTACTTTGTTTAAAGAAATTTTGACCCTTATATTAGTTATATCCTAAGGCCTTTATTTCTTTAATAAAATCCACATTTATAAACTTTTAAGTGGGTCTTTTACTATGGGGTTTCCAAAAATCCGAATTTACAAAAGTCCATTTTCAAGTTGATTCCTTTAGGAAAAATATATTTTGTACTTAAAACTTTAAGTATTTATTATACCTATATCCTAAGGACTTCATTTGTTTAAGAAAATATCATTTTTGAAGTTGGAAAAATAGTGTTTTCTAACCCTACATCCATTATTACGAATTTTGTCTACATGACTTTTAGCTCAAAACTTCTATGGACTTCATTTCTTGTTTCCAACATTTTCTTTAGTAAAAACTCATTTAGACTCATGAAAAATATTACTAAACATTATCTATTACCCATAGGCTTCATTTCTCTTATAAAATATATGTTTAGAAGTTGTATAAAAGTGTTTTTGACCTAGGTTTTCAAAGTCATCCGAATTTTCATAAGTCTTTTCTTGCAAAGTACTTTTCTTTTTGACTTCATGGACTCATCTATCTATAGATCTATATACTAGGAAAGTCATTTACTAAAGACAAAAGCATTAAAGACTATTAATGCACATAACAAAATAATAATGAAACTTTAAATGCCTACATGATCATGAGTAATAAATGATGGATCTACTTTATTAAATGCTTAAATGAGTTTTGAAAACATAAAAACCATATTTTTATAAAAGATCTTTTGTTTAAAAACACTTTTTGTTGGAGGAACATAAAGCTTTTGGTATGAAAGCTTCTTTAAAAGTTAGATCCACTTTGTAATGGTTCGGGATTCTTGTTTTGATATCTCATTGTCCCTACTAAAAGATCATGGGGACATTTAGTTGAAATATCCAAAAATCACTTAGCCATAACAAAGTTTTATGAGTGGAAGGAGTAAAACTTTACTTACTTGAAGTGGAATGGAAGATAAAAAGAAGAAATAGAAGTTGTGTGTATGTGTGTGGGGCTTGGGAAGTTTCGGCCAACAAGGGAAATGGAGAGGATTTAGGAGCTTTTACACTTTGTAAAATTTGGAAAGTGAAAGAATGAGGAGAGAGAGAGGAAAAGATAGCTTATATAGGAAGTGGATTTAGGTTAAAGAAGTGAAAAATTTTCAAATGGAGCATGGGGGGGGGTGGGGGGGGGGAGGGGGGGGGGGGGAACTTGATTTGTTCCATTTTGATTTGCCTTTGATTTGATTTGCATCACTTGTCATAATTGTAATAAAGTTGAAGGGACAAAAGTTATGGAAGAAAGGAGTTGATTTGAGTGATGGTAAGGGTTAGATTTGTAGGGTGGCTAATAGGTAGACTAGGTAGTACTTTATGAATAGTGAATAGTTGACAAGACAATTTAATTTCCGGTAGTAATGAAATACGAATAAAAAGGCTATAACTGTATTTTTCATAAACCGGAAAATTATGAAAAATATATTTTTGAAATCCTTATTTTATTTCGGTTCAAATGAGTACTCATATAGTATTTTTGAAATTCTAGTTCCGGGGCACGTTTTTCTATAATGGGTCTCGGGATGACCCGGAATTGAAATTTTCCAAAAATCTGATATTTTCTTAGTTTGAAATATAATCAAGAACTATAATCAAAATTAAATTTTCTTAGAAAAGTTTATTAATTGGAAACCGAGGAAAAGCCAGAATTAGGGTTCCTAATTCTCACTCTAGACTTGAGCTATTCGGTTTAGGGTTTTGGTTTCGGTTCTAGGGTTATCTTGGCTACTTGAAAAACGGGGTTTAATTGTAGTTAGTTATTTTATTTTATTTTTTTGTTTTGTATTAGTGAGAGCTGGATTTATGATTTAAATTTGCTATTCTTTAAGGACATAGTAGAGTTCATGTTTTGTAATTTAATTTTTGCAAAGCTTTGTTTAACCTATTAATTTTTCACTTAAGAGAGTGGAAGTTTTGAAATATCTTTATTTCAAAATTGTTTTATAAAATTTATTTTCGCTGCTAAATCCAGTTGTTGCCAGAATCTAACTGAATGATTTTATAACCTAAAATGAGTAACAATGTCAACATAAACAAAATCTTTTTAAGGAAGCCTAAGCGTTGTGTAGTACTTTATAGTATTATACGTGGTGATAGCGCCTTAAATCGATTTAATTATTGAATTAAATTCTTGGGGCATTACATCCATGCACTTATTATCTTTACCTTTTTCCTTTCTCATAACTTTATGTCTTATCTACCTTACACATTATTACTTTTAATACACAAAAATACAAAAAAAATATCATCTTTCCCTCTTTTTCACTAAGTGGTCGGCACCACGCCCCTCGCACCCCCCTTCCCGCCCAATCACTCTCTCTTTTTTTTCCAATTTTTCTTTAATTAAAACACTCAAAATTCACTCTCCATATTCCTATAAATACCTCCATCCTATTTCACTTCATTCATATATTTACTACCCACAAATTCACTACAAAATCTCTCCAAAATTCTCATCTCAAAACTCTCTCCACATACACTCCCAAAATTCTCTCAAAATTTCCTTTCAAAACCCTCTCCTACAACAAACACTACCACCATTCTTCATGTAGGTAAGAATTCTTTTTAAATCTCTCTTACTATATCATGTAACTTTACATAACCATGGTGTGAGTTTCCTAAATTTAATGTTATGGAACCAACACTATGTTCATGTATTGTTCTTGTTCATGAATATGTATTTATGTAATTCTATGTTGTTATTTTGCTCATATTATTATTGATATTATGTTAATATCTTATATATATCTAACTAAATATAATTATGTACTTATATATAATCTTTAGAGCATATAAGCTCATTGTTATTTATTTACTTTCAAGTTATGCAATTTATTTACTTATTTCATGTTATTTTAAGACTAATCTCTAATCTTAGACTTATCCTCATCAAATCAAAACATATTTTTCTTTCTTTTCCTTATTCTTTTGGGACTAGTCCATTCTTAGTCCTGGATACCTTGATGAAGCTAAGATTCCCGATAATGTTATATTTCTTTACTTATTTTATTACTTATTATAAGCCTGGAAAATTTCAATAAATAATTCCAAATGAACTTCGAAAATAAACCCTAAAAATCACTCCAAATTAAAACCGAATTTCGAACGAGTCCTAAATATAAACGAAGTAAAAAATTCATTAGTCTTGAGAAAATCTAAAAATAAAATAAGGACTACAAAAGTCCTTAAGTCCAAAAACCATTACGTAAGATAAACTGCTTACCTAATCTATAATTATAAAATCGGGATGAAAATAAAACACAGTGATAATTTGCTAAAAAGCAAGTTAATCTGTAACATGACAATTTGAAGGATCAGGAAATCACCAAAGGCCAATTCCATAATTAGGCTTTGGCACGATTAAGAAAACTTATCTGCCAATAATAAAATATAGACTTTGGAAATTCCCCAAACGACCAGACTAATAATCCTAAGAGACGGAAATCACAATAAAGCCCTAACGATCAAATCAAACTCCAAGAATCATAGAACGAGTTAGAAATTGAAATCTCGTAATCTTAAGAAGGAAGAATTCAAGAAACAAAATAACAAATTAATAATCCTTAAGTTAACCAATTGTTCATAAAACCTTAAATCGAAGCAAAAATAAATTCGAAAACAAAACACTATGAAGATCCTTTTTCAAAGCAAATTATAAGAATCAAGATTTCCCCAAAATCATTCCAAAAATCGATATTTGACTCAAACTCAAGAAAATCATATCGGTAACCATTACCGATATAACTCCGGATATAATAATTCAATTCAAGATTTCCGAAAGCAATAAGAGATATTAAAGACTTATAAAAATAAAATTTAAAATAAATTTCTCAAACTAATACGTTGTATAAACAGAAAATCTCAGTTTCCAATTGGCAAAGGTCTAAACCGGAAAATCATCCGGAAACCCTAACCGGAATACAATAGTGTAAGTCCGGCAATCTAGCGCCCTAACTCTAGAGGCCAAAGTAGTTTAAATAATAGAATAGCTCGTAGTAATATAAGTTTGTTCACATATGATTGGTAAATTTTTGACCTATCTCGAACCCGTTCGGATACAGACTTCGAAAAGCGTGTCCCGGGACTCGAGATATCAAAAATATACCATTAGTACCGTTAGACTCGTAATTCCACGAGATTTTAAATATATCAGTTATATAATTTTTCGGGTTATAAAAGTTACAGTTATAACCTTTTTACCGTATTTTCATTTCTACCGGTAATTGATTATTCTTTTGCACTATTCATTTTATTTCATTACACAATTTTATTATTATTATTATTATTTTTTATACCCTGGGTTTCCTAGTAATCAAGTAAACTTCGAAAACCAGAAAATAACCCTAAACGGTTTAGTTCAACTTTGTGAAAAGACGAAACCCTAATTCCGGCTTTTCCTCGGTTTCCAAATAAGAAACTTTTATAAGCAAAATTAATTTTGATATAGTTCTTGATTATATTTCAAACCAAGAAAAGATCAGATTTTGAGAAAATTTCAATTCCGGGTCATCCCGAGACCCATTATAGAAAAGCGTGCCCCGGAACTAGAATTTCAAAAATTTCTTTATGAATACTCATTTGAATCGAAATAAAATAAGGATTTCAAAAATATATTTTTCATAATTTTCCGGCTTATGAAAAATACAGTTATAGCCTTTTTATTCGTATTTCATTACTACCGGAAATTAAATTGTCTTGTCAACTATTCCTCACTATTCAAAAAGTACCCCTATACTACCTAGTCTACCTATTAGCCACTCTACAACTCTAACTTTTCCATCACTCAAATCACTCACTTTTCTCTACACATTTTGTCCCTTAATTTTTGTACAAATCATAACAATTACACATCAAGTTAAATCAATCAAATAAAGCAAAATTTTCAAACTTTTCCCTTCCCTTACAAGCTCCTTGGTCGGCGTGAAAATGGCCCCCCCTCCATGCTTCAATTTGAATTTTTCTTCTTCATTTAACCTAATCTCATTCCATATAAATACTACATTTTCTCTCTCTTTCTTCATTCCTCACTTTTTCAAACTTTACAAAAGGTAAAGCTCTCTTTTTCTCTCCTCTCCACTCCCTCTTTTCCCCTCTATGCCGAGAGCCTCCATGGCCTCCCCACACACACACACAACTTATTTCTTTTCCTTTTTACTCCTATCTTACTCTAAGTAAAAGAACTTTCACTCCTTCCACACATAGATCTTGTTATGGCTAAGTGATTCTTGGATATTTCAACTAAAAGTCCCCATGATCTTTTAGTAGGGACAATGAAATATCAAAACAAGAATACCGAACCATTACAAAATAGATCTAACCTTTAAAGGAGCTTTCATGGCAAAAGCTTTATGTTTATCCATCAAAAAGTATTTTGAACTAAAGATCTTTTAAAAAATATAGTTTTTATGTTTTCAAAACTCATTTGAGCATTGAAATATTAGATCTATCATTTTCTACTCATATTCATGTAGGCATTTAAGATCTCATCTTATTTTGTGTTTATGTGCATTAATAGTCTTTAATGCTTTTGTCTTTAGTAAATCACCTTCCTAGTATGTAGATCTATGGTTAGATAAGTTAATAAAGTCAAAAAGGAAAACACTTTTCAAAATATGAACTTGTGTAAATTCGGATGACTTTGAAAACCTAGGTAAAAACACTTTTATCAACTTCTAAACATGTATTTTACAAGAGAAATGAAGCCTATGGGTAATAGATAATGTTTGGTAGTATTTTTCATGAGTCTAAATGAGATTTTTCTAAAGAAAATGTTGGAAACAAGAAATGAAGTCCATAGAGTTTTGACTAAAAGTCATATAGAAAATTCGTAATAATGGATGTAGGGTTAGAAAACACTATTTTTCCAACTTCAAAAATGATATTTTCTTAAATAAATGAAGTCCTTAGGATATAGGTATAAAATACTTAAAGTTTAAGTAAAATATATTTTTCCTAAAGGAATCAACTTGAAAATGGACTTTTGTAAATTCGGATTTTTGGAAACCCCTAGTAGAAGACCCACTTAAAAGTTTATAAATGAAGATTTTATTTAAGAAATAAAGGCCTTAGGATATAACTAATATAAGGGTCAAAATTCTTTAAACAAAGTGGAGTTTTCTAAAGAAAATCCTTGTAATATGTAGTGTGGTAAGTGTAGTAAATTCACTTAAACTTTATATGAAATGGTTTCTAAGAAAAGTTTATTTTAAATTCTTTAAACTAAAAGTTATAAGAACATAGACTCATTAGAGTTCATATCATGACATTCATGATAGGGAAAATCATTACCATTGCATTTAGTTTCATTTTACACTTAGGAATCTCAAGTGCATTCATGAAAACCGCATTTTCGGAATATTTTACCGCTGTACAGATCTGATCCCTTTCCGAGGCTTAGATATTTTCAAAACTTGATTTAAACTTCGTATTTAGAAAGCTCTTCCGAAGTAGATAGAAATCGATATAAAATTTGCGAGATTCCGAGTTAAAATGACCAAGTTATGGCCGTTTTAAGTTGGAATTCCCGCTTAGGACGCGAATTACGAATTTGATAAGTTCGTATGAAGTCGTTGGATTAGTTTGAGTTGAAATACTGATTAGAGTATTTCTTCCTTTTTAGGTTATCCCGAGTTCGACGATTCCCTACCACCGGATTATTATTACTAGAAGACCGGTGATCCAATGGCTGAGTGAGTTTTCTCCTTGTTTTGTTACCTTGATTGTGCTTGTAATTAGTCGCATTAGAATTTTAGGAACAAGATAAAAATCGATGTGAATGGGGATGGGATATATGATGAGACTGTGATGAATGTATGCCAAGGAATACTAAAGCATATCGAAACCACGATTTGATTGGATAACTGCACGGTTCATATTATTTATGTGTATGATATTGCCTGGTCACTCTAAAGAATGTATAAATTTTGACCTAAGCAAAAAGTAAATTGATCATGCATCGCATCAGACATATTGCATTTGGTAGCGTGCTACTCCTACGCAGGTCGATCGGTATGGTCCGAGGACTCGTTTAAGTACGGAGACCCGGTGCCAGAGCTCATTCTCGGGTACTAAGGCGCATGTGGATGCATCCTTGTATGAGCCTAGCCGAGTCGAGTGCTAAGAGCCAGGGCTTGGGGACTAGCAGCGGTCGTGTAGACTCAATACCATTCCTAACCCAAGATACGGAGGGCGTAAATCCGTTCTGTGTGTGGGTTCCGGTTACCCATGCATAATTGCTTGCTCACGTGTTTGTTCATGCATAGCATATGATTGATTAATAACTTGTTTGTTATGGTACGGAATTAAGGGAATTCTCACTAAGCTAGTGTAGCTTATACCCCAATAGTTGTTTAAATGAGCAGGTTATTCCAAGAATGCTAAGTGGGGACCAAGATGGTTGAAGTCGAGAATGACTTCGGGATTCCGGCAAGATATAAGAATGCTTGAAGTTTTTGGCTAAGCTTTACGATTCGCTTGTAATAGTTTTATGTAGTGAAGTCTTGGGATGAATGTAATTGAAGTTTGATGAACTGTATTTTGAAGTATAGTGTTTTGTATTTGGAGTATAGTGGATTGTATTTCCTTTACATTGTTACTCAATTGTATCAACATAAAATGTATCATTCCGATTTGTCTCCTTTATGTATTAGACGCCTTGTACATAGTATGGAAGCCTTCGTGTAACTGAGGTGGTCATTCTTAGGCTTTAATATTGTGTACGGCGGACTGCCACGTTTAGGGTACCCTTCGGGGCGTGACACTTATTATGTCCTTCTTATGCTTTCATCATTTCATAATTTCATATTCATAATCATGCATGATCATATTGATTTTCTTCAACAAGATAAGAAGGAAAATGTTTCCTTAAATAGAAGTCCTTTTCAAAATAAATATTATCATGAAAAGAAATGTTTCTATAAAAAGTTAAGAATCTATCTTAGTATATCTTTAGAAACCTAAGAATATAGGAATTCTTAGATAATACACACTTACACCTTACAAAATTATAAAGTGGAAAAGTATTCTTTAAAATTAAAAATTTCAAGTTCTTGTTTAAACAAAAGTCTTACTAAACTTCACTTTTCCATCAATAATTTGAATATCAAATAGACTAGTTTGACAAACACCAAGAAATTTCCTTTCATAAAAAATAGAATGATCTTAAGGGATAAAATTAATGAACAACTTAGGAAATCATTTCTTTAAATGTAAGAAAATATAGAATTAATAGATTTTTACTACTTTTAAAAAGTATTAGAAACTAAGCTATAAGGAATTTAGAAAAAACAAAAATCATTCTTTTGAAATTTAAAAAGACTAAGGAAATGGAATTAAGGAAAATAAAATACTCATTTAAAATAACTTAAGAAATTTTCTAGCAAGCTAAATAGAAATTTTCAAAAGTTTTACTTTTCTAAAGTTTTTAGAAGACTTTGCTTTTATAAAAATTCATAGTTGAGACAACTTCATTAATTTCATGTTTTTGATATGAGTCAATGAATATATATATATATAATATAAATTTTAAAGGTCTTTCCAACCATTATAATATCTATATATTTAGTATAAGTTTTTGTAAAAAGAAGAAAAAGTAAGTTTTGTAAAATTCGTGGTGAATTTGATTACCACTGTTTCGGAGCTCAAAAAACTAAGTTTGATGAAAATAGTTTTACAAGTGGATAGATCTTTTCCGGTAGGTAGAAAACGGTATATTATATGCGCAATTCCGAGTTAAAATGACTAAGTTAAGGTCATTCTGAGTTAGAATTACCTTCTATACAAATTTGAACGATCTTATGACATAGTTTTTGATAATTATGATAGAATCAACAAGAAATACTCATTATGGATATTCTTCTTGATTAGGTGATCCCGAGGAGGAGTGTTCGTACCCGGAAGATTACTTTGATTAATGGATTGACCGATCGACTCATCCGATAAGAAAGAAGTACCATCATGGCCGAGTGAGTCTGCTTCCCTTATTTTTCATGCTTATGTTTGTCCTTATTAATTTAGTTGCATTAGACTTAAGCAAAAATAAAATGGGATGATGAATGATAATGTGTTGAAAGAATATTAAGTATATCGAAACATGAAATGCTTGTAAATAATTGTATGACCATTTTGCATGTTGAAGTGTTTGAAATTAGTTGATCACTTGTAATAAATCAAATTATAATGGCTAGGCTTTAAATAAAAGTTGATGCATACACTTCATTATGTTGTGTGACATTGCATTCACTATTATACAACTGGTGGGAAAAGTGTATGATAGTCGTGGTAAGCATAACCGGTATATCATGTATGTGGCGAGTAGGAGCCGGTAAAAACTACACAAATTAGTGGCTAATAGGTGCCGGTAATAACTACATATTTTTTATGTCGTATAGGAGCTGGTAAGATCTATAAAAATATTTTTTAAAAAAATAGTGGCCGTAATGGGCCGGAATGCCTAACCCCGAATGAAGGGCGTAATTCATTCAACATATGATTCCCAGAAAATCATATGTCTTATATGCTCACATGTTTGTTGCATCCAATTTGCTTGTTTAATAAACTTGGTTGATATTTTGTTTCAAGTATGAATTTTGGGATTTACTCACTAAGCCCTTAAGCTTGTGCCCCTATAGATATTTGTATTTAGAGGAACACTTGTTTTTGTACCCGAGGTCTCCTTTTATCCGCTTAAATTTTTTTTTGGAAGCTTTTGAAGGAAATCTACTTGAAGGATTAGATTAGAATTCCTTTAAAATATTTTGATGTAATATTAAATTATTGTAAAGACTATTAGTTATTTCGATCCTTGGAATTTAGCAGGGGTATGCCCTTAAGAATCATGTTAAGACCTTTGATTATTAATATTATGATCTGTTTTATTTCTGGATTCTTGAATGTTCATTTTTATTTGCTTAGACCACACTTCCCAAAAGCATCTCCTATTACCGTGCTAGACGCCTTACATGTGATACCGAGACCTTCACATGACTAAGGTGATCATTCTTGAGTCTTGATATTATATGTGCAGGCTGTCACGTTTAGGGTACCCTTCGAGGCGTGACAGTGACAACTTCTCAATTCAATATGGGTAGAAACAAATATATATGACTTGTCACTTTTATTAGGTCATTGGGAAAGGGACATATATTTGTTTGAAAGACATTTTTCTTTTATTGGGAATTGTAGATAATTAAAAAAAAAAAAACCTATTACTTATGTGTGTGTGTTGTATATATCCAAGCACTTCTTATATACATTTTTCCAATTTTATCTTATAGTATATTTCCTAATGTAGCACCGTGTATAAAATGAAGCGTAAAAATGGACTCGTGACAAAGTGGGTTGATCAAAATATTGTGGGCCCCAATTTAGTTTAGATGTGAGGATAAAATCGATACGTGCAGGATATTTCCTAATGTAGCACCTTTGATGTTATTTCATAGGCTTGATGATACAAAATTAACTTGATCCTTTTGGTTATCAAGTCAAATAGCACAGTACTACCTATAAATTCTAAAGCACGAGTCAAAATCATTTCGTAAATACATATATATATATATTTATATAATCACATTTGTTATGTGGTAATTAATGTTATATTTATATTAAGAAAAATATAGTAAAAAAAATAAGCATGTGTAGTGTATTGAGTGGTGTGATAAGGATGTTGGAGCATCTGCTTAGTTATATTATGTTATTATGTTGATATTATTATTATGCTTATAATCTAACTTTGTATATATATTATTAAAATATGTATATCTATATATATATATTACTTAGAGCTTAAATGCTTACTAACCTTACCTCTTATTATTGCTCTTATTAATATGATTTTCCTTTTCTTTCTTTTTCTTTTTCTTTTTGGAACTAATCTATTTTTAGTTTCGAAATACCTTAATGAAGCTAAAGCTCCTAATCCTTGACCAAAAAGCCTTGATGAAGCTAAGGTTCATAATATTTGACCTTATTATTATGCTTATTTGCTTCTTATATTTCTCTTTATCTTATCATGTGATATTTTTCTCTTTCTCCTAAGTACATATTCATATTCGTGCATGATCATATTGATTCTTGTCCCAACAAAAATGAAAAGGATATTTTCTTAAATAAGGAAAAACAAGATAAAGCTCCCTTTAAAATAAACTTTGTCACTTAACAAAGATTTTTCCATCAAGACTTGGAAATTATTTTTAATAAAATTCTTCTAAAAAACTTAGACAAGCCTATCATGGATTTTTGAAAGTATCAACAAAGAGGATTTCTTTAAGAAGTAACTAAGTAAACAAACATTCTCTTTTCGAGATTGACTAAAACTCTAATGTGACAATTCCTTGTAAATTTTCATAAAAACCTAATTATAGGATTTTTACCAACTTCATAATTAAAATCAGGAACCAAATAATCTTTCTAAGTCAAGTTTAAGGTCTACTCACCAAGTTAAAATCTACTTAGAACTAAAAATTGGTATACAACTTAAGGAACTAAGTTTTAAGAAGTAAAATCCATTTCTTTTTTTTTTAATTGAGGAAATACAAATAATATTTATTGTGACTAGACACTCACTTGTAACAAACTAAAGATTTTCAAATGAAGGTCCATGTATGGACAAATTATGAATTAATAAAGAAATATTATAAACGTAAAGGTTTAGAATAAGTCACTCCTTATTTTTCTCACATGCTAAAACTTGAAACATCTTTTATACAACTTGAAATGATTTTCGTCATAACCATATAAAGGTTCATATTTTGGAAAATAATTAGTTAAAAAGAGCTTAACATGAAAATAAAACATTCATGGGCTTAAAATAAGTATGAAATCATGATTTTCTTTAATTAAGTTTCACATTTATGAAATCTAAAAGTTAGAATTTTGTTTAAGGAATCAAACTTACAAAATTTTTTAAAAAGAAATACATTTAGATTTTTGTGTCACAAATAGGTACAATCATGTTTTGTAAAAATAAATTATTGAATAAGAATTTGTGAACAATATAAAACCTTTAAGGATCTTAAAAATATATATATTGAATTATGAATTTCTTGTTGTTAAGTCACAAATTTACAAAATAACAAATTAATCATAAGTCAAAGAATGTCCTTCATTAAATCTATTTTTCACAAAATTGTATACAAACTTTATTTGAGGCAACATCACTAAAGCCATGCATACAATGTGAGTCTATA
The DNA here is from genome assembly GCA_024138025.1 of Combretum micranthum. Taxonomy (NCBI): domain Eukaryota; kingdom Viridiplantae; phylum Streptophyta; class Magnoliopsida; order Myrtales; family Combretaceae; genus Combretum; species Combretum micranthum. Next base: position 394,944 of record JAMXBD010001239.1, read on the forward strand.
TATATATATATATATATTCAAAGGATTTTTCAATCATATAAATATCTATATTTTTGCTTAAGGATTTTTAGATGAAGGAAAGTTTGAAAAATTGTGTTTTGAGGACTTGGAATTTCGTAATGATTCTATATCCTACCGTTTCCAAACCTAAATAGCTTTTTATGGTAAAAATAACATGAGAAATAGATATATCATTTCAAATAGGTAGAAAATGACATATAATATGCGAAAATTTGAGTTAAAATGAGCAAGTTATGACAATTTAAAGTTGGAATTTCATTCTACGCTATTTTTGACGAATACAGTCAAATAGAATTAAAAAGTTTAAGTAGAACTTCTACAAAATACTCATCTCAGGTATTTCTTTTGTCTGCCACATCAGCAATAAAATCTTCAAGATTTTTGTGCCCTCGTCCCATAAATAAGCATGCACAGCGTTGTAATAAGCATGATGTATAGTGTACATACAATAGAATAGTACTAACATATTATAGTGAAAGAATTCTATTTCTTCTTGCTTTAGAAAACCTCAAAGTTTTCTAGGTAAAATTACTTTTACCCATTGTTTTTATTTCTACAAGACTATAACTGAATTGCAATATTCTTCAATTAATTTTATTATTTCTCCAAATCATGTTCATAATTTCTAAATCCATGGAGAAAAAATCTCGTGCAGTTTAGGGTTTGTGAATCAAAATCTTGATTCATGTTATTTCAAATGCGCTTTCAATTCAATATTGATTGGATATTTGTAATTAATAGCTTGATTTTAATTTCGTGAGTCTAATTGAGTAGTGGATGAGTCAGATTCATGTTTGATTTCAACTAAATAGGCTGAAAGTGTCACGCCCTGAGGGATACCCTAAACGTAGCAGTCCACCGTACATAATACTAAAGCCTAAGAATGACTACTTTGGTTACGCAAAGGCTTCCATATCATGTACAAGTCGTACATCACAACCAAAAGAACACAACGGAGAGTAGCGCAATTTATATTGATAATGATTAAGTAACAAGGCAAGGAGAATACTTATCATAAAACATAAACATGGTAAATTACAATTCTTAGGGGTATATCCCTCTAGTGTCTTCAAATCAAAATAAATACACTTCTTAGAATTTTCAAAACACTAACATAGCATACATTACATAGAAGGAACCTTACAAGGTAACTTCAACTTATGTTCCCATTACTTTCATAAAAGTTTAACATCCTTCCATGACTTCCTTAATGTCATGATCTTCGATTTAAGCCACGGGTATACCTGCTTCAATAAAATCTATGGGGGTATAAACTTACAACTAGCTTAGTGAGGTATTCCTTTTTTATTCGCACCATGGTTTCAAACAAGTTCATTTAAATTTTCACACATATGCTATGCATACAATGCAACAGTCACATGATAACACAAATATATATAGTTATCTAAAAACTATATATATGTATTTACCCCTGCGTAAAAAGGTTAGGGAATTGGTGATGAAGATTCGTGACCTTCTATTGCTAGTCCCTAAGTCCCCACCCAAAGCGTTTGGTTGGCTCAGCTCTGAACCTAGAGTCGCATTCTCCGAGCGATTTGGATTCTCTAGGAAGGAACATAGCCTGTGTCCTAGCACGATAGCAGCCAATCCAACTCTACGTGTAGAAGTAGAAACCTTCCAAAAGAAATGTGACTCGATGGATGCTATGCGTGAGTGTTTTATGTTTTTCTTAAGCCAAACCTTATTAAGATTTATTAGGGGGTGATCAATCAATTTAGCAAACAATAAGCAATCATACAAGTAAGTAAACAAAACACTTAAACAAGTAGTTTGAAGTTGCGATATTCTTAATTCTTATTTCACACATAAGCATAGAATCACATATATACATATCCTCGGATTCCCCATACATATCCATTTTTATCTTTTCTTAGTATATTAATGCCACTACTTTACAAGTACAAGCAAGGTAACGAAATTAAGAGGAATAACTCACTTGTCCATTTTGCAATCTTCTTAGTCGTAGCAATCCTCAGGAAGGGTAATCTCGTATCCTTCGTCACCTAAATAAAAGAAATACCTGGGATGAGTATTTCGTAGAAATTCTACTTAAACTTTCTAATTCTATTTCACTATGTTCGTCAAAATCGCAGAGAATAAAATTTCAATTTAAAATGGCCATAACTTGCTCATTTTAACTTGGAATTTTGCATATAATATACTGTTTTCTACCTATTCGAAAAGATCTATCTATTTCTAAGGCTATTTTTGTCATATTAGGTAGTTTGGATTTTGAAACCATAGGGTATAGATTTAAAACGAATATTTCTGGATTTTGCGAAATAATTTTCCAACTCAACTTCATTCAAAAATCCTTTAGTAATAATATATATATATATATATATATGATTGATAAATCTTTTGAGTGTATAGATAAGCTCACTTTATATGCAAAAATTCTAATGATAGTGTCTCAACAATTTATTTCATAAAAAAATTCATTTTGAAGTGTTAAAACTTAACTTGACAAATTTCTTTTCAAGTATTTTGAAGAAACTTTATATTTTCCTAGGTTATTATAAATGAATATATTCTTATTTTATTTTCCTCATTCCTTTTTCCAAAATAAGTAAATTTTCCTTTAACTTTGGTCTTTTATAATTTTTACTTCCAGTGATAAAAGATCAAAGTTATCAAAAGTCTATTAAGTTGTTAATAACCTATTTATAAATTTGCATTTAGAATGGTTTTAGAAAATGAGTTTTTTCTTTTTATATTCCTTGTTTAAAATATAAGTTCTTATTTTCTAAAACTTGGTATTTTATTTCCTGTACAAATTTTCTTTGAAAAGAATCTTCTTCATTGATAAAATCATTTGTTTTTTATCTCATCATATATGTATTTTTTTGAAAATAAGTTCCTTCTTTAGAAAGTAAAAAATCATTATTTTCCTAAGTGGGTTTATAACTTTATGAGTTGAATTTATCTTAACTTTGAAAACTAGTTTGCTTCTTGGTTTTATTATGGAGTTAAAAAGAGTTTAATCTTAAGCTTTTTGTGAAAACTTTGAATACTAACAAATTATTTTACTAAAACTTAGATTACCATATTATATAAAGAAAGTGTTTATTTCTTATATTTCCTTAGTAAAGCTATCTTTGTTATTTGAGAAAACTTTGAGAAAACTTGTAGTACTCCATTTCTATGTTGTTGATAATAACTCCATTATTTAATGACAAGTCACATAATAGAAAAATTTAGTTTCAAGTTCCTTTAATAAAGTAAAATTCTATTTTTAAATTTAGTTGAGACAATATCATTATGTAAATGCATGTATTATGAGCATGTAAAATAATAAAAATATGAGAAAGATACTAGAAGCAAATAACAATAAACAAGATAATAAAAATATCAAATATTGGAAACATTAGCTTCATCAAGGTATTCCGGTCAAGTATTGAGAGCCTTAGTTTTATCAAGGCATTCCAGGACTAAGAATAGACTAGTCCTAAAAAAAGAATAAAGAAAAGAAAGAAATGGTTATTTTGACTTGATATGGGTAAGTCTAAGACTAGAAAGACTAGTCTTAAAATAGTATGAAATAAATAAATTGCCAAAAATGAAAATAAATAAATAAAAAGTGATCTTATATCCTCTAAACATTATATATAAATACATAAATATATTAGTTAGATATGAATAAGAAGTTAGTATAATAATAATAATGAATAATAACAGCATATATAATATTAAGATAATAAAATAGGATTTTCATATGCAAGAATAAAACATAAACATGTTGTTGCTTTTACTACTCATGTGAGTTTCAATACAACACCATAATCATGTTAAGTTACATGACATGGATAAACTAAATGGTTTGAAGAAGTTTACCTAAAGTGTTTATGTGGTATAAAGATGGTAGTGAATGTATGGTTATGTGGTTAGTGAGAAATGGTAGTTGGATTGTGTATAGAGGGAAATTTTGTAAGTATTTGGTGAAAGAGAGTTTTCGTAGGGGAAAATTTTGTGAAGAGTGTTTGTGTAGTGAATTTGAGAGAGTTTTGGTAGTATAATAAGTCGTGTGAAAGAATGAAGGAGGAAAGGGTATTTTAGAGTTTTGGAGTGAAAATTAAATATAATTAAATTAATTGAAAAAGAAAATAATTGAGAGTGAAGAGAGAGAGAGGGGGTGGATGACAATGGGGAAGAAAAGAGAGAGAAAATGATTAAAAATTAATTTTAGAAGAAAAGTGTAAAAAAAGTTAGTAATATATAGTGTATAATTTTTATGGGAAAAGGAAATTGTAAGAAATAGATATGTAGATTGTAAGAATAAGTAGTAATATAAAATAAAGATAGATGAATTGTAATGAATAGTAGAAAAGTACTATGAATAGTAGACTAGACAAATAAACTACTGGCAGTAATAAAAATACGCGTATAAATGCGATATCTGTAATTTTTAGCTACCGAAAAATTCAAAAACTAATATTTTTTTTTCTTATATTTTTACGAGTCTATTAGTATTAACGAAATATTTTTTCAGTCCGGTGTACTGTGGCATGGTTTTCAAAAATTGATCCCGTTCGAATCTAATGAATACTAGAAATTTACGAATTTGATATTTTTAAGCTTCCCTATATTATTACGAACTATTATCAACAATTATTTTCATTTCATTGCTTAGGGTTTAAGAGCGCGGGATTGCCGGATCTTAAACACTAGGGTTTGTTGTAAGCTTTGTTGACTTTTAGGGTTCCGGTTTGACTTCCGATTTTATTGAGTTATTTGTACGATTATAAAATTTTGGGGTTTTGGCCCATATCATAAATTTTTTATCAACGTCTATGGTTTATTTCATTTTATTTGTGGTTATTTAATATATTTCAGTTCTCGGGATTGTTAACCGAGTCTAAGGTTAAGGGTCGACTTAGTTTGACTTTGGTGAAAATTGAAACTTTTAATTCTAAAATTCACTGAAGAATTTAAGATTTTAGTATTTTATTGTTGAGTGTTATTTGGATATATCATCTTAATTTGCGTGTTAGGAATCGGATAGATGATTTGATTGGTGCACGGATGTTGGTTCAACCGATAGTTGGGTTTTCTATTTTGTTTTGAGGGTTCTCTTTTTCTCAAGATTAAGAATTCTCGTGTTTAATCTTATTTAGAATTTTGGTATTAACTTGGGTTGATTTTCACGGTTTTGGTTTTTGGTATCAGATTTCTAGGATTATTTGATAAGAATTATGAAAATTTTAGGGGTTCATAGAGAGGTCATTCTTTTGAATAGATTTGAGGCTACTAATGGAGTCGATCCTAAATATCTTGCAAGAGGGTGGGTGAAGAATTTCTGTCACTTGTTTTGAAATTCATTAAGTTGGTTTTAAAAACAAAGGATTCTTAAACTATATGCGAATCTTGGTCGATGATAACTTGAGAAGAGATTCTTATAGTCTGGTTTAGATCTAGAACTACTAACCTTGAAAGAGGCCTTAGTTTACCTCAGTGAATCCGGTGGTGCAAATACTCCAGCAAACAACTCTCTTTTTGATATTCATTTTAAGAAATCATATGATAAGGAGTTGGTGAAACTAATCCTTGGTTGTCATCTTACATTGTTGCAAACCAATCCCTAATTTTGTTCAAAGAACATTTGTGAATATTATTAACCTAGTTTTCTCCTATTTCCAGTATGATTTTCTGATTTTCTTTGGCTAAATAATCGATGAAATGGGAGTAAGGTAGTTACCATAGATGTCCCTTGGGATCCGACCTAAGTCTTTCTATGCTACTTTAATAGGTACGCTTGCCTAATTATTGGTAGTTGCTAACCGAAGTTGGACAGAACCAATTAGCTTTATAAATTTTGAAAGCTTCAACTTCGAGTTGTTCTTTTAAAAGGCTTTTTATACAACTCAAAACCTAACCAACACAAAAACAACAAGCATTTCTGGGGTCGTTGCTGCGAAAATCGGTGTTGGATTCATTTATTTGAAGCCCAACAAGGCAATATCAGAAAACATTTCATTTATTAATCTAGTCGCTAACATTTGATAATATTGTGAATATCTCTTGTTTTTGTTTTTCTATATATATTTTTACCTTTTTTACATAATCTTTTCTTTTTGTATATTTTATTGTTGTTTTTTTTTTTTTTTTTTTTTGTGTATATGCTAACCCCTGTTTTTATCTATGTATATACGTATATATCTGTTCTTATTTTTTTGTTTATACCGTTCTTAATGTTTGTAAATATTCATGTTAATATATGTTCTTGTTCTTTTGTGCAGTTTATTCTTTAATTTGTTATTCTTTTATTTGTTTATTCTTTATTCTTCCAAAGTATGATGTTCTGTTGCGTTTTTTTATCTAATATTTTTTAAAATAAAAAATGTAGAATTAAGACTATAAGTCACTCTCACAATTTGTTTCCATTTAATTTAGAGCATAACGTTATAGGGAGAATTTTCCCGACAAGTGAATAGTGAAACCCAAGGACTATACATATACAACATGGCTGCTAGAGCTGACCAAGAAATGACGATAGAGGGAGAGATATAACTGGAAGTAGACCTTGCTACAATAGCCCCACGAAGAGCATGTTAAAGTATTGTAGACCAAATCTGGATGGAGCCATAAAGCATTGCAAGCCAAGGGTTGCTGTAATTATTTTAAGATAAAGCCCCATGTTATTCAAATGGTGCAGCAATACGTGCAATTTGATGGGCTGCAAGATGAAGATTCTAACACGAATTTGCAGTAATTCCTTGAATTCTCTAATACATTTAAGATCAATGGTGCTTAGGATGATGCAATCAAGTTGACTTGTTTTCATTATCCTTAAGAGGAAATCGAAAAAATGGTTAATTGTTTGCCTAAGAATTTCATAACTACATGGCAACAGATGGCTAATCAATTTATGAAAAAGTATTTTCTACCATTTATGATTGCAAAACTTATAGTTGACATTGCCTCTTTCCACCAGCTTAACTGTGTGACCTTTTATGAATCCTTTAAGAGGTGGAAAGAATCACTAGTTTGTTGCCCCCATTGTGGACTATCCGAGTGGACTTAGGTCCAGACGGGACTAGGCAATTGATTGATGCCGAAGCAGGAGGTAGATTAAATAATAAGCCTCCTGAAGAGTGTTTGAATCTTTTTGAGGATATGGAAAATAACCATTATAAGTGGTCTTCTATTAGAGCAAGGAAGCGAAAATTTGAGGAATGTTTGAGTAGATACAGTGACTCATCTAACCTCTAAGATAGAGACACTAAGTAAGAAAGTTGAGAGTATGACAGTAATAAACAATCAAGTCAGTATGATTGATGGTAATCCTAGATAGATCATGATAGGAATGGACCTCTAAAAATATGGAGTATGTAAACAATTTCAATGGCTAAAGAAACGACCCATATAGCCAATATAACCAAGCTAGAGGAAATCACTCAAATTTTAGGTGAAGCAATAACAATTTTCTCAATCTATTGAAAACCCGTCAATTTTTCAAAACAGTAGGTCAGGGTCAGGGTCAAGGGTCAAATTGTTCTCAGAAGGTTTTAGGAAGATTTGATTTCTCAATTTATTAAAGCTTAAGAATAGATAGTAACGGAATTGATGCCACCTTTAGGAACCACATAGCTGCCATCCACAATTTAGAAACCTAGTTAGGCCAGATATCCAAACCTCTTTAGAGAGACCCTAGGGTTTGTTGCCATCAAACACTATAGCCAATCCAAAGAGAAGCCTAGAAATGATTCTAAGATGATTATTATTTTCTTTTGTTTGTTAGTTTTGCTGAGAAGATTAATGTTTTTAAAGACTTTGTGAAAAGTTTGTTTAGATAGGATGATGTTGCCCTGGTAAAATTTCATGATGTTCTCAATTGTAAGACAATTTTTTCTAGGTTCTACTAAACTATTTTTGGAGTGAATTTTTGTGAATATTGACAGTTCATGAATGTGTTTCAAATGAATGACAAGGATTATGAATAATTTGTGATTAATATGCAATTTTTTAGCTGTTTTGGAAAGTTTTACAGGTGATAAGCTTAGCCAAAGGCCAATTCCGTGGCACGAAAAACATCAAAAAATTTTGTCGAGCCCTCGACTTAGGTCATGTGCTTTTAATTGTTTTTGCAGGATTAAAATAATATCCCAAATTTAGGCTTTGATTCTTTTATTCATTAATTCTTTTAAATGAACCATGACCTACATTTAAGTCGTTATTCTTTTATTTTTATCATAAATGAGCCACGACTTAATTATCGAGCCAAAAAGTTGACCATTGATGCATTTTTATATAAAAAGTTAAAAGTTGTTTATTCCTTCTTTTATTACTGCATGCAAAAAAATTTTCGCACCCAATAGAGCAAAAGAGTACCCTCTATACCCCTGCATCACAAAAATCACTAAAAATTACATCTTTCCGTAATTTCAAGCATCAACATACTAAGGTAAGCTCTATTCTATACTTGTTCTTTATTTTCACTGTTTTATTGAAGCATAAATAATAGATTTAGTCTGTGCATTCTAGGGTTTCAACATAAACATGATTTTTCGTATTTGTTGTGCCCGATGAAAAGAAACCAATTTGATGATTAATATGAGTTTGTGTAGCTGCTTTAGGAACTTTTATAATCCAAATTTTTTAGTCACAAAGTTCATTAAGATTTTCGAAATTCATCGAAGCTCTATATAAACCTAGTTTGTTTCGGATTACTTGAAAAGGACATTAAAAGCAGTGAAAATACAAACTACAACAACAATGAGATAAATGTTTGAGTAAAATGATAATAAGAAAACTTTTAAACCGGTTTTACCCTAAGGTTATGTTTTCCAAAGAAAATAGGGCAAAATTTTGCTTATTTCTGAGCTTTAAATAAAGTTACTTATTTTATCTATATTCTTTTGTAGAAAATGGCACATAAACACAAACTAATCCCAAAAACAACCTAAGAAGGCTTGACATATGTATAGGCCCCTAATATAAGTAGGTACTTCCCCTCGTACTCCTACAAGTTTATCTGCTAAAGATAGGGAGAAGTACAACATGTGTTTAGATCATAACAGAGTTGTTGAGAATGCAGTTTTGAAACTAGGACTTGTTGAGAAGGTATGGAATGGAGAACGATTTTAGAGGTTCTTTGAAGACCCAACATGGTAGAGGATTTTTTCAATTGAGGAAGAAACGCATAGTGAAGTTATGATTGCTTTCATGGCTAGTTTTAGAGTTGGAAGGAAACTACCTAGTGTAGTTGATGTGGTTAAGTTTTATGCATTTGGAGAGTATAGAGAAGTTTCTATGAGGTAATTTATTTCTTCCATGAGCTTATATGATGATGAAGAGTCACTATACGAAACAGAATTTAAGGAGCTGCCAGTTGAGATACAAGAGCTAGAAGTAAGGCAGTTTGTTGCTGAAGAAATTGAAGGTGCATTTGCTCCATTTAAAACGACTGGTTCGAAGTTCAGAACTTCAAGTGCTAGGATGTTGCATTGTCTTCTCATTGGGAGCATTTTCTCTAAGCTGGAAGGAGCTTCCACAATTGCAGAGGCTGAGCTCCACCCAATGATTGGTATGATGTGTGGAGTAAGAATGAATGTTAGCTTAATAGTTGCTTGGAGAATCAAGTATCAAGCAAGTTTACAATGCGAAGGAATTTTCCTTGGTGGACTGATTACGAGGATCCTAAAGAACCTACAAATTTGGCCAGAGAATGGGCCTACAGATGTAGTTTCCAGTTATAGAGAACTTCAAAAGAGGTCTTTCAAAAATTAGGGATTGATTAAAGTAGGAGCCCCGCCAGTTGCTACATCAACAACAAGAGAAGAATCATCAATAGCACCTATTTTAGAGCTGAAACACTCTGAAGTGCCACTACATGCTTATACACCAAAAGCTGCTTCATGACCATCTACAGTTCGCCTCAACAAGCTTGAGGAAGAAGTGAAAGGCATGAAGGAGAACCTAGTTGCCTTCATGAAAGAGATAAAGGAAGTGTAAACCCCTGCATTTTCTTGGTACTGTTAGAAAGTAATCCTGGAGTTAAATATCGAAACTGAAACTCAAAAATTAACCCAAGTTAAAAATGAACTCTAGAAACTTTGAATGAGATCAAGAATGAGATTTCATAAGCTTAAGAAAAAGGAGTAGCTTCAAAAACCAAATGAAAATACAATAATCGTTCGACTCAAAAACCTTATGCCAAATAATTCATCTATCTAATCTCTCATACACAAATTGAGATAGTATATCCGAATAATACTTGATGACAAAATTATAAAATCTTAAACACTCCGGTGAATTTTTGAATAAAAAATTAAAAAAATACACTAAAAGTCAAACCGAGTTAACACCTAACCCTAGGCTCAATTAGATAATCTCGAGAGCTGTAAAATATTAAATAAATCATAAAAATATTGTAAACTTAATTTGTGAACTGAAAATATAAGTATAACACAAACCTCCATATTTTGTAATCTTACAAATAAATCGCAAAGCCGGTATTTAAACTAGCCCTAAGAGTTAACCTAGGTTTACCCTAAGATCTAGAGTGATTAGATCCGGCAATCCCACGCTTGAAACTCTAGAATAATAAAAATAAGATAACCATAAATTATTGTTCAAAATATTGTCTCATAACTTAAAAAAGATCATATTCGTCCAAAGATCGCTCGTTTCGGATCCTAATATGATCAATTTTTGAGAATAGTGTCCTAACATGAAAAACGGTAAAAATATTCCAATAACATATCTAGACTCGTAATAATATGAGGATTCATAAAATATCAGTTTCGTAATTTTTTGACATACAAAAATATCAAAGATAGTGTTTTTACATGTAATTTTTTTACTATCGATAATTTATTTATTTTGCTTACTATTCATTATACTATTTCTACTATTTATTACTATTTACCTATCTCTACTTTTTCTTACTACCTACTTCTTACAACCTACACACAGTTTTCTTACATTTACCTTTCCAATACTACAAAAAATCAAATTTTAATCTCTCTCTCCCCCTCTTCCTTAATGGTTGACGTAATCTCCCTCTCTCTTTTTCAATTTTATTTTATTTTTTAATTTATTTTGTTACATCTAATTTCTCTCTACAATGCTCTATAAATATCACATCTCCCTCTATTTTTACACACATTTCATTTTACATATTAAAACTCTACCAAAATCTCTCAACAACTTCTCTCTCTAACAATTTCCTCTTAAACACTTTCATCCATCTATTTCTCTTTAGTATGAGTAAACACACCATTCATTTGTTTCTTCCATCTTCAATCCTCTATTAACCTTAGGTAAAAATCCTAAATCCCTCTTCAATCATGTAACATAAGCAGATAACACATCGCGATGTATGTGCAAATAAAACAGTAACTTTTTAGAATATTGACTAATTTGATTTGGAACCTATATAAAGAGTAGTAAATAGTTAATGATTATTTCGATACAATACATGTATATCCAGCAATGTTTTCAATATGTAAAAATGTAACATAACATGTTGGTAATAAAAATACCTTCAAGACAACAATACATTTTTGTATACAACATTCCTCGTGTATTCTCACACACCCTCAGTAGATTTCCTTTCTTAACCAAAACTTTTGTCGATGCCATCAATACTCCTCATTACAGTGCTATATAGAGTTGATTTCTTGTGGTGGTTGTCCTTCAAGCAATTCACATTGAATCTCAGGCCAGCATCATATAATTGGGAACATTATTAATTTTATCCAAAGAAAACGTGGCAGCACATCATTAAATATGGTGTTAGAGCTCTAGATCGATATATAAAGATACATACTTAGGCTAAAAAAGGAAAAGACTATGTCTATTCAACCTCTGTTTAATTCTATTTAAACATTATTTAATTTCATGATTTCATGGATACCAAAAATATTTTACGCTCATATGCTCAAAAAAGAAAAGACTATTCTATTCAACTCCTATTTAATTCCCTTCACACCCTATTTAATTTCATGATTTCAAGGATACGAAAAATATTTTATGCCTATATGTTAATAAACATTATATTAAAAACATTTACATTAGTATATAAAGTGAAATGACCTAGATTTCAATTTTATTTAAATCTCATTGTTTATTTATTTATTTTAGATTGTTGAATTGAATGAGCATGTTTGATGGTTGCTAATACTTTAAAATATATTATTTTGATGGTTGCTAGTACTTTAAAATATTATTTTGCATGTGTAGATTGAAATTAATATCTTTGTTTTAGATGTGTTAATGTGTGTGTAAGAAAATTTATAATTGTGTCTTTTGTACATTAAGGTGTTAATTAAGTTAGATTTATAAAATCAACTTTAGTACTACAAGATTAGTGATGGGATTTTGTTTCTTTAATTAAGTAGCCTTTATGCCTAAATGAAGCCTCAAATGAGACCCAAATTCATACAAAATGCAAATTAAAGTTGCATATGCCTTCAAGGGCAAATTTGGAATATGATTTATGCTTAATTATGCTTAATTGAACTCCCTTTTTGCAGCCCTAATATTTTATACGAATTTTGCTTCTTCTTTCTTTCTTTTCTTTTCCTCTTCCATTGCCATTTCCAAATCCAAACCAAGATCAATATCAAGTTTAAAAATCAAAGTTTTTCTCAAGACAAGGTATATATATAATTATTTGAATTGATTTAGTTATGATTGTAGTTTTGTTTTGTTTTTCTTTCTTGAAGTGATTGCATGAATTCTTCATTAGAATGAGTTTAATGTTATCCAAATTGTTTGTTCATGCTTGGGATGAGTTATGAATGTGTTTTATAAGTGTGTGAGGATGTGCATGTTATGTAGAAGTGATGGGAAGCATTGGGAGGATGTGAAGAGGAATTGTGTAGGAAAAATCTAGATTGGATTGATGTGGAGTTAAAGTGTTTAAATGTGTTGAATTCTTGTTTTGAGTTGCTAGAATTGGGTAGTATAGATATGAGTGAATATATGAAGTTGGAAGTGTAGTGGAGGAAGGTTTAAAGTGTATTAGGATAGAATTTTACAAAGTGGAAAAACAGGGGATTTGAAATTTTCGTTTAAGCCTGTTTTTAGAACGTACGCCGGCACCTGGGAATTCAACGCCGCCGCTTAGACGTAGCGTTGGATTCAGAATTCTTAAGGCTGGATGAAAGCCCCGGCTTTCGCTGGAAAAGTCAGCCGGCGTTCATTCTGTCATATTGTACGCCGGCCGCTGGGAATCAAGGCCGCCGGTGTAAGTGTCAAAGCTGCCCACGTATCTGAGTAAGCGGACGGCTTAGACCTCTCTGGAAGTTTTTGAAAATTTTGGTTTTGGATTCTACGCCGGCTCAAGGCCGCCGGCGTAGGATGCAAAGGCAGGCGGCGTACCCTTGTACACTGCCAGCGCTGGCAGTGTTGATTTTCAGAGAATTGAGCACCGGCTCAAAGCCCGGCTTTGGCTGCCGGCCTATCCCCTGTGCTTTTGAAATTTAAAAACTTTTTCTAAAATTTTCCAAAGTTTGTTATTTGAGCAATTAAGTATTTATTAAGCGATTTGGATATAATAGGTTTAAATGCTTATTTGTGACTTTGTATTCAATTATTTGGATTTCTTTGATTAATTGTGATATATGGTATAATATGTGTATAATTGTGAGAATGAAATCTAAATTGTTGATTTATTGATTATTGTGATATTTCTATTTCAGTTAAGGATTCTTCGGTTAGTTCATCACCGAGAGATCCTAGTTATATACTAACGGGTTCAGGTACGCAATAACTTGTTTGATGATGTTGCTAGGATAGGCATTCTAATTTGATTTAAATCGATTTGACTTAACATTTGAATGAATTGGATGTCTATTACGCTGTTTAATCTGGTCGAGGAGCAGCAAACCTGTCATGATGCAATGACATGTTAGCTAGGCGCTTAACCAAGTCATGATGCAATGACTTTACCATGATGCAATGGTACGCTATGATGCAATAGCGATTCTTTTTGGTTAAGTGGGTAGCCGATAGGGGGGAATAGTATCTGTGTAACGTTTGCTTAAACTTAGGGGGAAATACCATGATTTAGTTCAAAGTTTATGGGAACTTGTGAACTAGGCTCATGTTATGGACTGAGTTTAAGTAGAGTCGGGCAACGGCTTTTAAACCCTAAATGAAGCTATTATCTTCATGAAATAGATATAGGAGATATAAGTATTCGGACTGCTTATATCAACCCCCTGAGCACTGCTGTTACTCAGGATCCCTGAATTCCCGAAGTGTGACCGGGGTTTGAATACCCTCTTGTTGATTTGTGAAAGAAAATGTAATAAAGATAACCACTTGTTCTATGATGCATTACATCAATTGATGATTTGTTTTGCATTGGTTATTGTGTACTGGGCCTCTGGCTCACTTTTGCTGCTTTGCAGGTATTGGAGACGAGTATTACGATGACTTGGGCTATGGGTCCGATTTCGAGAGATTTCTGGATGAGTGGGACGAATAGGATCCGATTACCCTGGACTTTTAGAAGACTTTTTGCTAAGGAAAAGTTATGTATAGAAGGCTTGTTAGTTAAGATTTCTTGTAATGACCTTAAGATCCTTTAGGATTCTTTTTGAGAAAACATGTAATTTTTGTAGTGTTGTATTGGCACTAAACGATGTTTATGATGTAAATGTATGTATAGATTGCTTTTGTTAGCAATCTTGTTTTGTTTAAAAGTTCTTTACAAAGTATAGTGTTTTGATCAAACAATTTTCATAAACTGTTAGTTTTAGGACAACCTTACATATAATGTGAAAACGTTATATGTGGTTGGGGATTCGGTACTCTAAGTCTCGGGATTTAGAGGATCGGGTCTTTACAGATGGTATCAGAGCTTGTTTATGAAATTGTTTGATTAAATAGTGGTGACTTGACCTTAGATGCGGTGAGTTAGTTAGACATATATAGGACTTGTTTATATTAAGTTTTATGTTTAATGTCTAATTGGTTTATTAATTGTTTTGATTGATTTGACTTGTATGAAATTATTATATGTCATACATATGTTGCATGTTTGTTTAAAAGATGGATAGGTCACGAAGAGTAACCCGACAATCTTCGGAAAGAGAAAGTATGCCACCTCCTTCTCAGTCTACTATTTCAGCTTCTGCATCAGCTAGTATTCCAGCTTCTACTTCGACTCCATCACCGGCTTCGGCTTCTACTGCACCAAATCCACAGCCTCCTCAAATGCCAGCATATCCAGCTATGCCTCAGATGCCTGCTGGAGATCCGAATAATGTGCTCACTATGTTTCGAGATATGTTTGCAATAGTTCAGCAGTACCAACAAATGATGTATCAACAACAACAACAATTTATGCAGCAATATCATCCACCAACTGTGAGAGAAGAGCCACAAGCACCAATGGGAGACCGGAATGAACAAGTCAAGTTGCATGATTTTGTAGACTGGTACCTGATTTTGATGGAACTGTTTTGGATCCGACTCGAACGGAAGGTTGGATAGTGGAGCTAGAGAAAGCATTTGCAGCTTGTGAAGTGCCTGAGCATAGGAAAGTTGATTTGGCTATATATATGTTGAAGGGAGATGCATATAATTGGTGGAGATTGAATAGTGAAGGATATGTAAGACCGATACCATGGAACAGATTTAAGGAAGCCTTTTTCTTGCAATACATTCCATCCACAGTGCGGGAACAAATGATATCGAGTTGGTTGAGTCTAAGGCAAGGAAATAAAACTGTTGAAGAATATCATGCAGAATATTGCAGATTGCTTCGATTTGCGGGTACAAGTTACAATGATGAGAGCATGAAGTTCAAAAGTTTCAAGATGGCTTGAACATGGAGATTAAGAGTGAGGTCAAGAAGTTTCAATTGTCAACATTGTCTGAAACAGTAATCAAGGCAAAGTTAGTGGAACAAATTAATAATGAAAATAAAGCTCAGAGGGATAGACGTGCTACATTTATGGGCAAGAGATCGGTGACATCCTACACTCCTTATTCAAGGTTTGGTAATGTTAACAAAGGCAAGCGACCATATTTGGGTAAGAAACCAAGCTCGGGACAAGTGGTGAAGACTTCTATGCCATCCATTCCATTTGATAGGCGATGCCCTATATGTTTTGGGCCTCATGAATCATTTCAATGTAAATGGACTCCTGGAGCTTGCTTTGCATGTGGGAAAGTTGGTCATAAAGCTTCTGACTGTCCTGAACCTAAATTGAAGCCCATCTTTTGTGCTCATTGTCAACAAAGAGGTCATCATGTGGCAAATTGTAAAGAAAAGCCGAGGAATGAAGGACCGAACTTTGGAAAGGGAATGACAGCTGCTAGAGTATTTGCTTTACAACAATGTGAGAAAGCTCCTTCGGTTGATACACTGGCAGGTATAATACAGATTGCAAATCATCCTGCATATACTTTAATTGATACTGGTGCTACTCATGCATGTATTGCTGAAAGCTTTGTGAATGAGTGTGGTTTGTCTTCTGAAGTGTTGCATGATAGAGTGATGAGTGTGAATACTCCTTTTGGTGTGCAATCCAAAGAGCCATGTGTATGTAGGAATGTTGATGTTGTGATTTCTGATGAAAGCATGCCAATAGATATGTTAGTTCTGCCTTTAATCGATTTTGATGTTATTCTTGGAATGAATTGGTTGAATCTTTACAAAGCTACAATAGATTGTAGTAAGCGGAAGTGAGTTTTGAGTTGGAAGGTAGAAGACTACTTCATGTGTTGGAAAGAAGGAGACCGAGGAGTATGTATTCTATGGAATTGTGGGAGAAGGATATGGGAACTACAATGGGTAGTGAAGAACTCCGAGTTGATATGGTGCCAGTAGTAAGGGAATTTGTTGTTTTTCCTGATGAATTACCCGGTTTGCCACCGGATAGGGAGATTGATTTTGGGATTGATTTGATACCAGGAACTACACCTATTTCTAAAGCTCCATACCGTATGGCTCCGGCTGAGTTGAAAGAATTGAAAAGTCAGTTGGAGGAATTACAACACCTCGGGTTTATTCGTCCAAGTATTTCTCCTTGGGGTGCTCCGGTATTATTTGTTAAGAAGAAAGATGGAAGTCTAAGAATGTGTATAGACTATAGAGAATTGAATCAAGTGACAATCAAGAACAAGTATCCACTTCCTCGAATTGATGATTTATTTGATCAACTGAGAGATGGCATTGTTTTCCAAGATAGATTTGAGATCCGGATATCATCAACTCAAGATTAAGCAACAAGATATATCCAAGACGGCTTTCAGAACAAGATATGGACATTTTGAGTTTATGGTTATGCCTTTCGGTTTAACAAATGCCCCTGCTGCTTTTATGGATTTGATGAATAGGGTATTTAAGGATTATTTGGATCAATTTGTAATAGTCTTCATTGATGATATATTGGTGTATTCAAAGAATGTGGAAGACCATGAGAAACATTTGAGACTTGTATTGCAAAGATTGAGAGAGAGGAAGCTTTATGCTAAATTTAGCAAGTGCAAGTTTTGGTTGAGAGAAGTTGCATTTTGGGACATATCATTACAAAGGAAGGGATATCTGTGATCAGAGAAGATTAGAGCGGTATTGGACTGGCCACCACCGACGAGTGTCACGGAAGTACGAAGTTTTCTGGGTTAGCAAGCTATTATAGAAGATTTGTACAAGGTTTTTCCAAAATCGCTTCACCATTAACAAAGTTGACGAGAAAATATGTGAAGTTTGATTGGGATGAAGATTGTAATCGGAGTTTTCTTGAGCTGAAGGAACGATTGGTTTCTGCACCGATTTTGGCATTACCAGTTAGTGGAGAAGAGTTCGTGATTTATAGTGATGCTTCACTTCAAGGACTCGGATGTGTTTTGATGCAAGATAATCGAGTCATAGCTTATGCCTCAAGACAATTGAAGCCCCATGAGAGGAATTACCCAATTCATGATCTCGAGTTAGCCGCGGTGGTATTAGCATTGAAGCTTTGGAGACATTATTTGTTTGGTGAAAAGTGTAAGATATTCACGGATCACAAGAGTTTGAAATACATTTTCACTCAAAAGGAATTGAACATGCGACAACGAAGGTGGTTGGAGTTAATCAAAGATTACAATGTTGAAATTTTGTATCACCCGGGAAAAGCTAATGTGGTAGCCGATGCGCTCAGTAGAAAGAAATCGATGAATGTGGAATCTTTGGTTACTACTCAACGGGAATTACAAGAAGATCTTCAAAGGATGAATATTGAGATAGCTATGGAAAATGTGACTTATGCTAGCAAGTTTATCATTGCAACCAACGATTCTGGATCAAATCAAGCAAGGACAACTTGAAGAACCCGGAAGCCAGAAGTTGAAAAGTATAGGTGAAAAGAGGAGAAAAGAGATGAGATTGATGATAAGGGTATTATCAGGTTTAAGGATAGAATTTATGTACCCGAGATCTATGATTTGAGACACCAAATTATGAAGGAAGCATTCCTCCTCATATTCAATTCATCCGGGAAACACGAAGATGTATCGAGACTTGAAGCGACATTTTTGGTGGGAAGGAATGAAGAAGGACATTGCAAGATTTGTCTCTAAGTGTTTGGTATGTCAACAAGTGAAGATCGAGCATCAACGGCCTGGAGGAGAATTGCAACCATTGAAGATTCCGGAATGGAAATGGGATGAGATAACTATGGATTTTGTGACGGCTTTACCAAAGACAGTAGCCAAGAATGAAATGATTTGGATCATGTGGATCGACTCACGAAATCATCACATTTCATTCCACTGAGAGTCGGGTATTCACTTGAAAAATTGGCTCAGATTTACATTCGAGAGATAGTGAGATTACATGGTATACCAATGACCATTACTTCGGATAGAGATACGAGATTTGTCAGTCGATTCTGGAAAAGTCTTCATGAAGCTCTTGGAACAAAGTTACAATTTAGTACAGCTTTTCATCCACAAACTGACGGGCAATCAGAAAGGACAATTCAAATTCTTGAAGATATGCTTAGAGCTTGTGCATTGGATTTTGGAAAGAATTGGGATGAACACTTACCTTTGGTTGAATTTGCTTACAATAATAGTTATCAGCATCGATTCAGATGGCTCCGTATGAAGCGTTATATGGAAGAAAATGTAGATCTCCTTTGCATTGGGATGAAGTGGGCGAGAGAGTGTTGATTGGACCTGATTTGGTACAACAAGCTGTTGATAAGATTCAAATGATCAAACAGAGATTGAAAGCTGCTCAAGACCGATATAAAAGTTATGCCGATTTGAGAAGAAGACCTTTGGAGTTTGAACTTGGAGATCGTGTATTCCTCAAGATATCCCCGACTAAGGAGTTTTCAGATTTGGTGTGAGGAGCAAATTGAATCCAAGATACATTGGGCCATATGAAATATTGGAACGATCGGGCCATTAGCTTATAGATTGGCGTTACCACCAAGTTTATCAGGTGTTCATAACGTTTTTCATGTGTCTCAGCTTAGAAATGCATATCTGATTCCGATGCAATATTGGACACAAATCAACCAGAGATACTACCAGATTTGACTACTGAGGAAAAGCCAATTAGAATTTTGGGAAAAATGGACAAAGAATTGAGGAATAAAGTCATACCGATGGTAAAGGTCCAATGGAGTAATCAATCTGAAAGAGAAGCGGTTTGGGAAGTAGAGAGTAATGAGACAAAATATCCGGAACTTTTTGAGTAAGAAGGTGAGTTAAGTTTCGGGGACGAAACTTCTGAAGAAGGGAAGAATGAAATGACCTAGATTTCAATTTTATTTAAATTCATGTGTTTATTTATTTATTTTAATTGTTGAATTGAATGAGCATGGTTGTGTTGCTAGTACTTTAAAATATTATTATTTTGCATGTAGATTGAAATTAATATCTTTGTTTTATATGTATTAATGTGTGTGTAGAAAATTATAATTGTGTCTTTTGTACATTAAGTGTTAATTAAGTTAGATTTATAAAATCAACTTTGGTACTACAAGATTAGTGATGGTTTGTTTCTTTAATTAAGTAGCTTTATGCCTAAATGAAGCCTCAAATGAGACCCAAATTCATACAAAATGCAAATTAAAGTTGCATATGCCTTAGGGTAAATTTGGAATATGATTTATGCTTAATTATGCTTAATTGAACTCCTTTTTGCAGCCCTAATATTTTATACGAATTTTGCTTCTTCTTTTCTTTTTTTTTTTCCTCTTCATTCCATTTCCAAATCAAACAGATCAATATCAAGTTTAAAAATCAAAGTTTTTCTCAAGACAAGGTATATATATAATTATTTGAATTGATTTAGTTATGATTGTGTTTTGTTTTGTTTTTCTTTCTTGAAGTGATTACATGAATTCTTCAAGAATGAGTTTAATGTTATCAAATTGTTTGTTCATGCTTGGGATGAGTTATGATATGTTTTATAAGTGTGTGAGGATGTGCATGTTATGTAGAAGTGATGGGAAGCATTGGGAGGATGTGAAGAGGAATTGTGTAGGAAATTAGATTGGATTGATGTGGAGTTAAAGTGTTTAAATGTGTTGAATTCTTGTTTTGAGTTGCTAGAATTGGGTAGTATAGATATGAGTGAATATATGAAGTTGGAAGTGTAGTGGAGGAAGGTTTAAAGTGTATTAGGATAGAATTTTACAAAGTGGAAAAACAGGGGATTTGAAATTTTCGTTTAAGCCTGTTTTTAGAACGTACGCTGTCACCTGGAATTCAACGCCGCCGGCTTAGAGGCAGCGTTGGATTCAGAATTCTTAAGGATGGATGAAAGCCGCCGGCTTTCGCGGAAAAGTCAGCCGGCGTTCATTCTGTCATATTGTACGCCGGTCGCTGGGAATCAAGATCGCCGGCGTAAGTGTCAAAGCTGCCCGCGTATCTGAGTAAGCGGACGGCTTAGACCTCTCTGGACGTTTTTGAAAATTTTGGTTTTGGATTCTACGCAAGCTCAAGGCTGCCGGCGTCAGATGCAAAAGCAGGCGGCGTACCCTTGTACACTGCCAACGCTGGTAGTATTGATTTTCAGAGAATTGAGTACCGGCTCAAAGCCACCGGCTTTGGCTGCTGGCCTATCTCCTATGCTTTTGAAATTTAAAAACTTTTTCTAAAATTTTCCGAAGTTTGTTATTTGAGCAATTAAGTATTTCTTAAGCAATTTAGGATATAATAGGATGTTTAAATGCTTATTTGTGACCTTGTATTCAATTATTTGGATTTCCTTGATTAATTGTGATATATGGATATAATATGTGTATAATTGTGAGAATGAAATCTAAATTTGTTGATTTATTGATTATTGTGATATTTCTATTTCAGTTAAGGATTCTTCGGTTAGTTCATCACCGAGAGATCCTAGTTATATACTAACGGGTTCAGGTACGCAATAACTTGTTTGATGATTGCTAGGACTAGGCATTCCTAATTTGATTTAAATCGATTTGACTTAACATTTGAATGAATTGGATGTCTATTACGCTGTTTAATCTGGTCCGAGGAGCAGCAAACCTGTCATGATGCAATGACATGTTAGTTAGGCGCTTAACCAAGTCATGATGCAATGACTTTACCATGATGCAATAGTACGCTATGATGCAATAGCGATTCTTTTTGGTTAAGTGGGTAGCCGATAGGGGGGAATAGTATCTGTGTAACGTTTGCTTAAACTTAGGGGGAAATACCATGATTTAGTTCAAAGTTTATGGGAACTTGTGAACTAGGCTCATGTTATGGACTGAGTTTAAGTAGAGTCGGGCAACGGCTTTTAAACCCTAAATGAAGCTATTATCTTCATGAAATAGATATAGGAGATATAAGTATTCGGACTGCTTATATCAACCCCCTGAGCAACTGCTGTTACTCAGGATCCCTGAATTCCCGAAGTGTGACCGGGGTTTAAATACCCTCTTGTTGATTTGTGAAAGAAAATGTAATAAAGATAACCACTCGTTCTATGATGCATTACATCAACTTGATGATTTGTTTTGCATTGGTTATTGTGTACTGGGCCTCTGGCTCACTTTTGCTGCTTTGCAGGTATTGGAGACGAGTATTACGATGATTTGGGCTATAGGTCCGATTTCAAGAGATTTCTGGACGAGTGGGATGAATAGGATCCGATTACCCTGGACTTTTAGAAGACTTTTTGCTAAGGAAAAGTTATATATAGATGGCTTGGTAGTTAAGGCTATTTGTTGTAAAGACCTTAAGATTCCTTAGGTTTCTTTTTTATGTAAGAAAGCATGTAAATTTTGTAGTGCCTTGTATTGGCACTAAACGATGTTTACGTGATGTAAATGTATGTATAGATTGCTTTTGTTAGCAATCTTGTTTTGTTTAAAAGTTCTTTACAAAGTATAATGGTTTTGATCAAACAATTTTCATAAACTGTTAGTTTTAGGACAACCTTACATATAATGTGAAAAACGTTATATGTGGTTGGGGATTCGGTACTCTAAGTCTCGGGATTTAAAGGATCGGGTCTTTACATAAAGATACATGCTTAAGCTTAAAAAGCAAAAGACTATCTATTCAACCCCTATTTAATTATATTCAAGTCCTATTTAATTTTATGATTTTAAGAATAAGAAAAATATTTTATGTCCATACACTAAAAAAAAAAAAAGACTAGATCTATTCAACCCCTATTTATTCTATTTAAACCTGTTTAATTTCATGATTTTAGGGATATCAAAACTATTTTACGTCCATATGTTAAAAACATTATTTAAAAACATTTACGTTAAAAATATTTATACTAAAGATACCAAAGAGGATGGTTTTGCTTTAATAATATAGATACCATGCCCAATGTGTGTGTTTTGATTTTATATAAATCCATGAGCTAATGCTAAGGAAATGGAATCATGAAACTAACATGTTGTTCATGTATTGTTCATCTTCATAATGTGTTCTTGTTATATTATGTTCATGATTCTAGCTTAACTTCTTATATGTTATTATGTATAAGTATATATTTATTTAGAGCCTAATGCTCACTAGTCTAACTCCTTATTATCTCATGTGCTTATTTATTTATTTATTTATTTCTTGCTAATAAATAAGATTAGTCAACTTTTAGTCTTAGACTTGTCCTAAATCTAGTCAAAACAAAGAGGACTTGTCCATAATCTAAGTCCCGGGGAGCATTGAAAATTAATCTAAGACTCTCATAATTATTTTATTGATTTTCTTATTTTATATATGGGACTTGTCCACTTCTAAGTCCCAGAAAAACTTGAACAAAAATCTAAGGCTTTCATAATTTTCTTCTTTTGCTTTTCCTTAAGCTTTCTTATGCTTTTCTTTTTATGGAACTTGTCTATATCTAAGTTCTGAGAAACCTTGATGCAAGCTAAGACTTCGAAACTTTCATTCTTATACATATATGTTTATTTAATTCTCTATATGAGTTATTTTACCCAATGTTGTTAGAACTGGACCGGGGTTTGACTCGGACAAGCTAGAGGATCAAGGGTCGAGGGGTCGGACCGGGTTCAACCGGGAGTCAAACCGGAGTAAGAAAAAATAAAAATATAAGGGATAATTTGATTATAAAAGACTAATATGTGTATAATCACTCAATTAAATCTATATTTGGATCAAATTCATCAATGAATTATTAAATAAATATGATTTAATGATTATATTTTATAAATTTATAATAAAGTATGAATAAATATTTAAATTTCTAATTTTTTATTTCATTTTTTATTTTTATTTTTTTGGATCTAAGTCAACCAGTCCGAGTGGACCGGGTCAATCCGGTTCTCGCAAAAAACGAGCTAACTGTTGAACCCGACCCACCTTCATTGCCGGTTCCTATCAAACCGATTCGAACCGGCCGGTCCGGGCTGGTTCTGACAACTTTGATTTTACCTACATAACTATAAGTCCATATTCATGCATGATCATAATATTGTTATCTTGATAAAGTTTTCAAAGAAATAAAAAAGAGTTATTTTCTTTCATGAAGACTTCACACAGTTTATTAATTTTAATCACATGTGCTTAAACAGAGCAGTACACCAGTTTACAACACTCAAGAAATAAGATATTTCCTTCTTTCTCAAGATGTTCTCCTATAGATAATAAATACAAGAACAGAGCACTAAATTGATTTTCTCTTACTTTATACATTTTGTAAATTAATGAACAAGAGTACAAAGACAATGAGAGATTTTTTTTATTTGTTTATTCGCAAATAAAAGCTCTTAATCACTTTCTTAGTTTAGCTCTTTTGTCTTGAATCTCCCAAGAAAAGGGTATTTGTGTATCTTAAAAGTTTAAATGTCCATTAAACATAACGTCTTAAAATCTTCAAGTATTAAAT
Source organism: Combretum micranthum (assembly GCA_024138025.1). NCBI lineage: Eukaryota > Viridiplantae > Streptophyta > Magnoliopsida > Myrtales > Combretaceae > Combretum > Combretum micranthum. The sequence continues at coordinate 419,266 of JAMXBD010001239.1, forward strand.
TCACATAACGCCTCTTTCATGCCATATTGGCTTCACATTTTATATTGTTACACCTCAGACTTGCTATGACTTAAACTCGTCGTGACTTAAATTTAACCCTAGATCAAGTCTATGCTTATTTGGATTCTTTAAGTCTGAGATTCGAACTTGTCATATCCTAAGCTTATCATGCCTCAATCTTATCACACCTTGAATCTAGCCCTCAAGTAAGGCTGTGCTTCTTTGAACTCTACCTGAGTTTTGAACTTGTTGCGACTTGAGATTTGACTTATCGAGCCCTTATTGAAACCTGCAACCAAGGTTGTGCTCAAGAATTTGTACCTATTAATTCTTGCATAATCTTCAAAGAACAACACATGCACAAAACACATATATATTCTAGCATGATGTTTATCCAAGTTGTTTGACTAATTAAGTGTAGTTTAACACAATTTTTTTTTTTTGCCAAATAGTTTAACCCAATTGAGTAGTTAATTATGCAACTATTATCTCATCAAAATTCACATTGAACATACATGTTCAAAAAGAGACTTAAGACTCCAAAATCACCTCAACACTTAATTTCTTAACACTCCAAACATGTATTAACTCACCTAAGTCAATTTTCATGCTTAAAATGTTAAATTACTCATATTACAACATCTCAAAACCTCATGCTTACCTTGACACAAATTTTGTTGTGATGGTGGTTCTCCTTCCTCTTCTAACATTACTTCATTATGTCAATTTTCCTCATGTAAAGGACATCACATGGGTTGATTAGCGCTATACTTCACTAATTCCACTTATTTAGCACTAGGAAGGGGTTAAGGTTTTAGAGAACCTTACCTCAGTTCTTGAGAGGGTTTCCTAAAAGACGATGTATAAAAGAAAAGAAGTATTTATATGGGAAGAGGAAAAGGCAAAATTAGGGTTTTAAACAAGTAAAAAGTGTCCTCTTTTATGGTTTTTGTTGCATAGTATGATCTTATGCGTCTAAATCTCACACATATTAGACCTTAGTCTGTTTTAATAGGTTAGGATATTTAATTAACCTCTTAGGATAACAAGGATTTAAATATATCAAATAATTCTAATTTTTTTACAATTTTGAATTTTTAATTAACCTCTTAGGATATTACAATTTTGCAATATTAAAGCTCATGATGTCATTGTTTTGATTTTTCTTATAAAATTTTTCATTTAAACAACTATTATTAAAATATATTCAATTTTTTCATCATTCGAACTCTTTTTTTTTTAATTTAGATTTTCGATTTGAGGCTAACTGGGAAAATTTGAAGAATTTAGCAATTTAAATCTGTGCATGAATCCAATTGGATTTCATTAACTTTATTTGATATAGATTTCTTGTGATTGGTATCTAGATCATTTCATAACTGGATCTGTTCATAAAGGTAGGCAGGTATGACCCACCAGGTCTTAGAATCCTCAAAATTTAAAGTGAATCAGAGCTCTCCCTCCCTCTCTGTTACACTTCAAAAAGAGGTCTAGTAGGATTAATTTAAAACTATCATACCACATGTGCACCCGTAATATGAGAGCCGTCTTGTAAGTCAAAGTGTACAAGACTCTATTTATTTATCAATGTCTATCATATAAATGATATATTATATTATTGGATTTCAACTATGGAATCCGATTTTCCACTTTTTACCAAGATTATAGAGAATCGATATCCCCTACCGAATAGTAAAAATGGGTTTGAAACTTACAACTTACAAATTACAAATTTCAATTATTATAAAATTTATCTAATTTACATTCTAAGTTTACCATGTCCTATATTTCTATCTTCAATAGAGTTTTTTAGAGTAGCTCTCTTCACACATTTTTAGCCTAATCCCAACTAGCATTAATCCTGCACAAAAACTGTTTGGGGGGGGGTGAGCGAACCACGGGTCAGTAAGATAACATGACCAAATCACACTCAGACAATAACAAATAAGTATAATTACCAATGATATGTAATGTAACATTAATATTATTCACATTACAAGCTTAGATGATCTAGAATCCAAAGTAGGATGAAGATTTACACCCTTTCATTAGAGTTGAAGGATCACATTGCTATGACCCATCTACCCAGGAGTGACTAAGCATACAGGAATATCGCAATACTCACTTTAATTATCTCTTTAAATTAACCATATCTTAAATCTCTCATTCATGTTTTTAGCCTTAGAAACTCCACTAAATGTAGTTCTCTCAAAGCAATACCATAAGTGGCATCCTTCGTTTACCCTTTAGTTCCTAGAGTACCGATAGCTCAATGGTAAACTTATGTTGATCTAATAGCTGTTAGCGTAGGTTAACCAAGCATTATCAGATGGCTGAAATACTAACACGTAGTAAGCCGCCACTTATTCATATGTTGTTTATGCAAATCGTGTAATGCATGATCATTTTCTTTCATGGTGTCATTAGTTTTTTAGTTAGGTTTAAGGTGATCATACAATCACAGACAATATTAACATGCTTCATTATCATACAGTAAACTTATCACTATAATAGGATAATTTTGGCAATCAAGCATACACCAAATATCATGCAGTATACCCAAACCCCACATGCATATAGTTTAATATGTTACTATTATAAATACAGCTATACTACAAGCACAAATAGTATGATAAAGTCAAAGTTACTCACCGTGGCCCTTGCTATACTATCGGAATATGCTATTGGAAATCCAAGAATTGATCTATTTTTTTCTTTTGAAAATGAAATAACAGATATTATTATTATTTATTATTATATAACGATATTGACGATATTCTTTCATGTCTTAGTTATCAATTTTGATATATTCTCTAGTCATTTAACTAGGAATTTATCTTTATATATATATATATATATTTTTTTTTTTTCATATGATCAAGGTTATAGAATTTATAAGAGAAGTCTTACCATTTGTAATGGTTATCTAATTTTATTATTTAACCCAATCTATCCTTTTATTAGTTCAGAAAATAAGATATTTGAAATAACATATTTACTATATTAAATATGGTATAACTTACTATAATTTACATTAATTTAAAGTAGACGATTTTAGAAATTATTTACTCCTTTCTTTTTATGGTTTTACCTAGTATATTAATTTAAGCCGAGTTAATTGAAACTGATCACCTAATTCAATTACTAAATCTACTTTAATTGGCTTAATCAATCTGATATGATTTTACTTAGTAAAATAATTCATTTAAGATATATTAGCTCTATTTATATTATTTACAATTCATTATCACTTATTATGACAAAATATTTATTAACATCATGTAAATAGAGCAACTAAACTTTTATGATTATCTAAGTGTCCTATTTTTATATTTAATTTAATTTCTGTTACATGTATTGGTCCATTAATGATCTTATGATAATTAATTATTATTTAATATTTATTTTCATTTTCCTTGTCTTGATTTTAAAATATTTTATATTTCTATCGAACATTAAAAAAAATTGATATTTACTAGGCTTATATTTTTATAGTTCTTATTGTTATTGTTGTTTTTATATTGTTCTTTATCCGACCCATCATAGTACTCGTATTCGTTTACTATTTTTTATTGTCGTCGTGTTTCTTTTTATGTACTTCATATAATCTTCTTGCTATGTAAAGGTATTACATTATTAAAAAATTTATCTTATTATATTTCCATTCTTATGTATAGAATAAGTATTTTACAATTATTATACTTTACTTTTATTTATAAAGTATACTAATATTATGAAATAACCATGAAATTTCTAACTTATATTTTATATGTGTGTTATTGAATTTATACATGCTTTTGATATGTATTGAATATGATTTGTGTTCATTATGAACTATGTGTTTTATTATTGTGTTAAAATATTCAAATGCTCTAGAATTTATTAAATATTTAGTTCATAAAATTTAAATTGCATTAACATGTAAGAATTATATTTGGAATGTATTAAAATGAGTAAATAGATCCATGTACATAAGCCTTATCATAGCATAATTCTTTCACTTTAAAGGGAGCTTAAACACCACATTAATTAACCAAAGACAAGTTTATTAATTAGCAAATGATAAGTCATTAAGTCCCCTTAACCTCTTATGCCTCAAAAGTCAAAACTAAAGATAATATCAACCCAAATAGTGCAAAATTCGTGCACAATTTTCAGACCTCCTAAACATGCCTCCAAAAGCTTCAAACACCATTTCCTTCTTCTGCAAAGCTCTTCCATGGATCTATATAGATAAGCCTTTCATGTTCTATACTTTCCACCATCAAAAGCATGCTAGAGGATCACAAAACCAAGGTCTAAAGTTCTATTGGTAAGTATGTGTTTCATGTCTTCAAAATATGCAAGTTCATTGTTTCTTAGCAATAGGTTTTAAGCTTAAATTGTGTTTGATGACTTATATACTTTGTTGGTTGTATGAGGAGTGTTTTGCTGTTATAGGAGTTAGTGGTATATATAGTATAAGAGATTAGAAGTGTTGAGCAATGCAAATAGTTGATGACTAAATGTTGGGTGTAGTGATTTGGGGTTTGAAGTATGATTTATGTATGATGATTTGTGGTGGAGAGTTTGATGTTGTGAGTGGAGTTTATGTTGTTTGAATGATGTAATGAACATATAACTAACAATTTTTGAAAGTGAACAAAGTGTAATAAAAAGGGGAAATCAAAAACATTTTCGTATAGGCTAAATTTTGGTCGTACGTCGGCATCTGGGTTTCTACGCCGCTGGCTTATAAGCGGTGTTGGAAGAGAACAGAGTTAAAATTGTTAAAGCCGTTTGAATGCTGCCGGCTTTCGTTGGAAAAGTCAGCCGGCATTCATTCTTCCACATTGTACTCCGGCTACTGGGAATCCAAAGCCGCCGACGTATAGTGAGAGGCTGCCAGCGTATCCATGTAGGCGGCCAGTTTGTACCTCTCTGGACGTTTTGAAAATTTTTGGATTTGCATTCTACATCGGCTCAAAGCCGCTGGCGTAGAATGAAGGCAGTCGGCGTACCCTTGAATGCTACCAGCGTGGCAGTGTTGATTTTCATAGTGTTGAACACCGGCTCAAAGCCGTCGGCTTTGAGTGCTGGCGTATCCCCTGCGCTTTTGAATTTTAAAAACTTTCTTCAAATTTTTCCGAAGTTTGATATATGATCAATTAAGTATTGTTAAGTGTTCTATGATTAATAGGATGTTTAAATGTTTATTATGACTTTGTATTAATTTATTTGAATTTCTTTGATTAATTGTATTTTCAACAGATAATTAGTGCTTGAACTAAGTGTGAGTTTGTAATTACTTCTTTTATAGTGAGTGATCCCCTTTCGGTTATTCCATTGATTCTCGAGCTAGTACAGGTACGCAGTAACTTGCTTGTATATTTGTTAGGATAGGCATACTTAAATTGGATATAAATTCTAAGTGACTTAAATATTGCTTGAATTGTTTGTGTTTTACCGTTGAATCCGGTCCGAGGAGCGGTAACTTATCATGATGCAATGATATGTTAGTGTAGGTGCTTAGGCCAATAGTCATGATGTAATGACTAGGCTCGGCGGATAATCAATAGGAATATAGTAACTGAGCAACATTTACTTATTCTTGAAAAGAAATAGTATAAACTTAATTCAATATTTATGGGAGCATGTGAATTAATTTATATTATGGATTGAGTTTAAGTGAAGTTGAGCAACGACTATATAACCTATATGAGATTATTCTTTCAGTGTAACGTTATCTAGGAGATATAGATTCGGGCTATCTATATCAAATCCCTGTGCGTCGTGAGCGTTACTCAGGATCCTCAGAATCCCATGGCTTGTCCCGGAGTTTGAATACTCCAATGATGATTTGATCAATGAATACTAAAGAATGATAAATGAAACATTAATGTTGCATGCATTAGTCTAGGTATGATGTCACTATGCTTTTGAGTGTTGTTGCTGTGTACTGGGGCCTTTAGCTCACTGTTGCTACTTTTCAGGTGATGATGATTCTTATGATGATATGGGCTATGGGTCGGATTGGGAGAAGTTTATGGATGAGTGGGACGAGTAGGAATCGAGTGCAAGATGGCAAGGAGGAAAACTTTTGAACAAGTTGTTTGGTTCATTATGTATTTTGTATTTTGAATAGAGGCTTGTTAGAAGCCTTGTTAGACTTAAAGTCATTTTTCTTGTTTTGTAAAAACTTATGTAAGTTTTGTTGTGTCATGTGCTTGACACAAAATTGTAAATTATTTCTTTAAAAGTTCTATATGAATAGATTACTCGAGTGAGTAATCCATTTGTAAAAGTCTTTTATATCAAGTTATAGTGGGATTAAACAATAATTCACATAAATTGTTAGATTTAAGACAACCTTACATATAATATGAAAAATATTATATGTGGTTGGGACATGACTTGCTAAATCTTAAGGATTGGTGGGTCGGGTCTTTACATATTAATAATAGTGTTAATAATATTAGTAATATTAATAATAACAATTATAAAGTAATTTATTAGTAACACTAATATTATTATTATTTTTATAATAACTATATAAAATAATAGTAATTTTAATGACGACGACGATGACAACAACAACACTACTACTAATAATAATAATATTCGGAATAATATAACATATTTTATAACTAAATCTTATTAATTAATTAATTAATTATTTTCTATAGGACCGAGAGTACACGGCTTGGTACACGGCTGTGTACCAACGTGGTCTTTTGATTTCAAACCTAGAATTAAAGCCGAGAGGTACACGAGGTGTACACAGCCACGTATTCCACCTGTGCTCTTCTAGGGAACGAGCACTATTCATCTTCTTCGTCGGTTTTGATCTTATTTTTGGTATTTTTTATGTCCAAATTGATTTTAATGTGTTCCTAAGTGTTTATACATGTTATATATACACATATCTTATCTCATAACATTCTAACATGTTCTTAATCCTTGTTTTTCGAATTTAAATAGTGTAACTAGGGTTTTTTGCAATTTGTACCTTGTTGATCCAAGTTTGGGTGTTCTAACTCCTTGCCCACACTAGTTTTAGACCTAGGATAATAAGAAACATTGTTTAGAACAATGTTAACAATTATTTTATCTAAAACGAATCCAACTTATCTTAAATCTTGTTTTCCAAGCTTAGAAGTTGTTAATGGAAGTTGGGTTGTGGAGTCTTGTTTGATGCGATTTTAATCTTGTTTAAGTGGGTTTGTTTAGTCCTTAGATAGTCTGATTTGTGGTTGTTTTGAGGGGATTTCTTAGAAAGAGTTTGAGCTTTGTTTGTTGCAATTGAATGTCCTTGTTCTTTTGCAAATGAAGGACTTAAAGAGAGGTAGAAGAGTGGGATGGCTCCTTACAAGAATTTATCCAGATTTTCTCCATTTTTCACTGTTTTAGCAAGTTGTTTTGCAGCATTAATTAGATTACCTTAGTTGGCTTCCTTTGATTGGTGTGTGTGTGTGATTTGTTGGCTTTCATGGGCATTATTTGTGCAAGTTGGAGAAGGAATTTGGCTTGCAAATTTCAAGAACATCTCCACCGAATTCTTGGTGCAATTTGCACCGTATACATACAAAATTGGTTTTAAAAAAATGTAAGGGAGATATGATGAATAAAAATACAAAACAAAGAAAAAATGATGAATTTATAACCAATAACTATGTAAGGAGTGGGGAAAAAATGAACTTGTGCAAAAAGTCAGTTTTGCGGATCTAAATGACACGTATGATAAATACTTATTTGATAATATTTTTAGATGAAAATTTACATATTATCGATATTAAATATTCTAAATACTATGATATACATAGAATCTTTAGTTTAAGGCTTTTACTTTTCAGCTTTTATATCTGCTATCGTAAATTATCTTTTATATGTTTGAAAGTTCTTTTTAGTGGTATTTTGGATAATTTAATAATCATATTGCCCTTAATTTGAATTTATTATAAATTTATATGATTTGAAATTACATATGAATTCATCGATATTTATAGATTTATTCAAGAGTTTTTATTAGATTAGAAATTTAATATTTATTCTACATTTGTTACTTTGTTTTTTTTTTACTAATTATAAGTTACTAAGTTAGATTAGAATTTTAGTTTCTATAGACTCAAATTTATTTAAATTAAGGGTAATAATATGTTTCAAATATTAAAACTTAGGTTCTTAAATATTAAACAGTTTTCTTTATTTTTTTATTTACTTTATGTCGAACATTCTATATTTTTAAAGTCTTATTGATAAGGATCTTTTATTCTAATTTGTTTGTTCTGAAAATTTAAATCACAAAAAATTTGGAGTGATTTTTGATATTTTTATTATAGTTTTTTTATGATTCTACATTTTATTTATAATATTTATTATAATCGGGTTATATAAAATTAGGGTGATTAAACACACACACACACACACACACACTCTAAATATATATATATATACACACACACTAGATCTATATATAATTTATTAAGAATTCTCAAAATTTGAATGGAATTAGAGCTATCACTTAATCATTACATCCTTGTTGACTGACATATTTCTCATTCTATATAAAATACTTGAAGATTTGTACATTAATATACATTGACACCAAGCATCCCCATTGTCACTCCCTAACTAGGATCAAGGCCACATATAACAATGGAGCGTCATATGCAAAGGCAAATCTAAAAGACTAGTTTATCTAATTCGTTTGCTAGCCAATTTTATATTTAGAAATAATTTATTTAGTTTTAAAAACTTTAAATGATGCAATGGAAAATGTAGGTTTTATAAAATATCTAATAAAAAGCTACTCTCATGAGTAAGCCAATCATAAAAGATAATATCCGATAGCATCTGATAACATGCCTCAAAAGTCTCCTTAAACATCCAAAGGAGATATCAACTGTAAAGAAAGTATCTGAAAAATACTAGAAGTTCTAATACAAATCTAGGGCTCTCAGCTATGCCTAAAAGATGATAAAAAAGTTTAAAATGAAAGTCCAAGTAAATTTAAGATGTGAACCATAATCTTTAATCATAAGCTCATTAACAATCGTAAAAGTCGGTCCCATGCCCATGTATCATAATACTCGTTATCAAAACCATAAGTACCTAAAAAACAACAAATGTGAGTCGAAGCCCAGTACATAGTAACGCAATCACATGCGATATGACACACGCGTTCTAAACTATATGCAATGCAATCAATAACATTTTATGTTTATTATTTAAGGTGATTTAAATAACACAGGAACACTCACACTCCGGGCAATAAATCATAGGAATCTGGGGGTCCTAAGTAACAGCAACTGCTCAGGCGGTTGATTAAGGCAGGTCAAATACCTTAACTGCCTAGAGGAATATTCTATAGTAGCCTCGTTAGGATTCACTGCCATTACGCATCTATTTATTTCAGTCCATATTGATATGCAGCTCAATCAGCACCCATAGTCGTGAGCAACGTATACTGCTTCTCACTAAACGTAAATAGACGTTATCCCGATACTGTTTGCCCTATCAGCTACCCGCTAATCCACCAACATGGCCTAAGCGCCTAACTATCGCTGGCATTTGCCTAGTAAGGTTGTCGCTCCCCAGCCCAGATTAAACGACACATGCACAATCAGTACATTCAGTTATTAAGTCATCTTTAAGTTAAGTCTATTTGAGAATGCCTATCTTAGGCAAACAGCATGGATGTTACTGCATAACTAATATCAAAACAGTAGACGGTAGAGGATCACAAGTAAGACAATAGGTTGATTGAATATCTGTTAAGAAAGATTAATGTGTATAAGTATTGAGTATACAAACTAATGATTCAAGTCACATTGATTAGTCAATATAACGTAAGGCCTTATGTAATATAAAGCCTTTGGTTTATAATTGAGTTAGATCTAATTGGGATAATTAAGCTTAGATAATTTAGACTAAGCCTATAGAATTCAAATTGAATATATTATCAGATGTATTGGGCCTTTAGGGATCTTAGGTTAGACCCAATAAGAAATTCTCTAAGTGTTTAACTTTTTCGGGTAATGGGTTTTAAGGTTTAGGAATTGAGCCCAATTAGAGTAATATTGGTTATTGGACCTAGGAATTATGCTCAAGCCCAGTTGGAATATAATTTAGACCTAAATTAAGCTATTGTGCCTTTTAATATCTTATATAGGCCTACTAAGGATATTTTAAGGCTTTTGGCCAATAGAAATGTTTTGAGCCCAATTAGGTATTTCAATACTTGGAATTGATAATGGGCTTAAATATTTTCGAAATAGGCCCAATTAGAATAAGTACGGGTATTGAGCCCATATTATGAAATTTAAGCACATGAAGCAAAAGTTGGGTATTGTCTATATTTTGGATGTTTATGCCTTAAATGGCTAGGAAAAAACTTGTTAGATTCAATTTGGCCTATTTAGTACAAATAGGCCTAGTTAGCTAGAAATTATGTTATTTAGCCTAAGGTAGTATTTCTATACCAATTTTATCTAATTAAGTCTGTTTGTAGGTATTTAGTCAAATTGGATTTTATTTTAGAATTTAAGCCCAAAATTATTAATATTAGCCAAGTTATACATAAATTCATTTCTAAGTAAATTTTAGGTCAAGTTAGACCTATTTTTATATCTTAGCCCATTTTAGGTCATTTCTATCATATTGACTATATTTTTACTAATTAAGTCCGTTTAGGTCATTTTAGCCAATTTAATCCTAGAATATTTAATAATTAAATTTTATAGCTCATGATATTTGTCAAATCCATTTAATTGTCGATTACCTATTTTAAGCTCAATTAGTTAATCAAAACCTATTATAACTCGGTTTAATATATTTAGTCTTATTAAGCTTGTATAATAGCCTAATTTAGATGCTAAAACTCATAATAATTTAGTTTCATTGACTTAGGCTCATACTTTATTCAATTACCCAACTTTGCAATTAAAAGCCATTTTATATCTAATTAAGCTAATTTAGCATGCTAACCTATATATATCCAATTTTAATTTAACAAAAAGCCTAATAAATCAAAATATGCCTAAATTAACTAATTATGACTAACTATACATCAATAAAGCTAGTTTGATAATTATTAAATTTAATTACATCAGATTTCACAAAATTTTCAAAGAAAACAGAGCTTAAAAACAGGGGAGGTTTGCGCACTAGTTTTTTTTTACCAGTTCACCTTGATCTTTGTGCTTTTCGGTCCAGTTCGGTTTTTTTTTATAAAAACTACACATCCAAATATTTCAAATCATTTTTTTCAGTGGAAAAGGGAAAAAAAAAAAAAAAACTAACCGGTTCAGCCTACACAAGAAGTCTAGTTCAAACAGTATTTTTCACTGTACATCCGAAAAAGAAAAATGTCAAAAAAATATTAAATGAACTTAAAAAATTCTAAAAATTTCCAGATCATATATAAACTTATTTAAAATATTTTTCTAAAAGTTTCATGCAAAAATAATTACTTTTGATATTTTATTTATTTTTATCAAGAAATACGCCTATTAGGCCTTTAAAAATAGTAAATAAATATGAAAAATTACGAAACCTTCCAGTTTATATCCTAAGATGATATAATATCATTTTCATAAATTTTACATGAAAATAAATTCGTTTAATATCCTAACCAACACAAACAATAATTTTATTTTATGTCCATTAAATATATTATTGTTTTTATTCAAGAAAAATCATTGAAAAATCTTATGAAACACATCAAAATAAATTACATAACATGATAATTTATTTTAACCACATTTACACCATAAATCCACTAAACAATACATAAACAATGCCAATATCAACACATTTTCACCAAACCAAGTAACACATGATATTTCACATAAAACATAAATTCCATATTCTGTATTTTTAGTATTACAACATATTATTTAGTAATATATTTCACTAATCACACTATCTAATTAAATGACTTACTTGTAGTAGCAAAACAAGCTTTGAACCCTCACTATCCTACTCCTAGGAATTTGGTGAAGCTCCTTTTGCCTCTAATCCAAGATCTCTCTTGATAAACACCTATTTTCAAAAGGAAAAATAGAGATTAATAGTGGTTTTAGGTGGCTTAAAGAAGACATAAAATATAAAAGACTTAGTACCTATTAGGGTCTTGATAAATGAAAAGGGTTTGTACTATTGTAGGGTTTGTTTTGTGAGAAAAATGAGATGGAATTTTCTACTAGAATAAAATGTAAAGTGGTGGCTACTTTAGGGCACATTAGGGTTTCATTTTGTAAAAAGAGGGTGGGACAAAAATAAGGACATTAGGTGGCAATACAAAGAATGTTCTAGAGTTCTATGGGTTGGCAAAATAACAATATTTGAATAAAAATTATGCTGAAAATTATTTAGAATAAGAATAGTAATATGAAGGTTCTAAAAGATTTTTATGAGGGTTTAGAGCTAATATGGTTAGTGTGTTTGATTAGCAATTTGATTAGGGTCTTAAGATGATTAGATGTCAAATGGACTTAGGAAATAAGTAGATTAATTAGGAATTTTAATTTAGAAAATTTGAAGATGGTGAAATAAATTTAGTCAATTAGGTGGTTGGATAGATATTTGATTAAAATTTAGGGTGTTGAGAAATTTAGATGTTGAATTTCTAAAGAATTGTTGAAATTGAGAAAAATGGGAAAATTTAGTGATTGTAATTTAGGTGGATGGCTAAGTTGGTATTTAGGTTTGATTGATTTATTTGGTATAATGAAATGGGGAACTTACATGGTTTAACCTCTATTTCCCAATTGAAATTAATTTTTAGCTTAAATTTACTAATTCTCTAACCATATCAAGTATTTCATTTAATTTACTTAGTTGAATAGTCTAGCTTATTTTATTTTATTATATACTTTATTTTTGTTTTAATTTGGCTCAAAATTTCCTTCTATTTCCCACAAATTAATTTACATTTGACTACTTAGGTTATCTCAGCATTTGGGGTTATTTCATCTTCGCCCCTCCCCCACCCCCCATAAGAAGTTTCATCCTCGAAACTTACCTCATTGTTCAAAGAGCTCAGGTAGTTTTGCCTCATCGAATCCTCGGTCTCCCATGTGGCCTCCCTCTTAGTCCGACTCCATTGTATCTTAACGAATCTAATAGTCTTCTTCCTTAAGGTCTTTTCCATTCTATCAACAATCCTTACTAGTCTCTCAGCTATGTCAAGTTAGGTTGTATCTCAGGCTAATGTGTATCTATGACTGCATCTGGATCGGATATGCACTTTCTCAACTATGAAACGTGGAAGACGTCGTGTACACCAGATAAACTCGGAGGTAATACCAACCTATAAGCAATTGATCCAATCCTCTTGAGTATCTCAAAAGGTCCAATATACCTAAGACAAACAAACGTTAACTTCCATTTGTAGGAACCTTAATTAAACTTCTAAGTTTCTTACTCAACATACCTCGGATTTAACTTTCTTTTGACTCCAAATCTGAACACTCCCTTAGTAGAGGATACTCTAAGAGATACGTGATCTCCAACTTCAAACTCTAGTGGTTGTCTTCTCAAATCCGCATAACTTTTATATCGATCTTGCACTGCCTTCATCCTTTGTCTCACAATCTGTATCTTATCAATAGCTTGTTGCACAAGATCCGGACCAAGAATAGCCTTTCCTACTTCATCCCAATTGAGAGGTGATCTACACTTCCTTCTGTATAATGCCTCGTAAGGGGCCATCTGAATGGTTACCTGATAATTATTATTATAATCAAACTCTACCAATGGTAAGTGATCATACCAATGACCTCCAAAATCTAAGGCACAAGCTCTCAACATATCCTCTAGTATCTGTATAGTCCCTCAGACTGTCCATCAATCTGAGGTGAAAAGCTGTACTAAATTGAAGTATTGTACCAAGTGCCACATGCAAACTCTTCCAAAATCGACTAACAAACCTCATATTCCTGTTGGATATAATAGATATAGGTATTCCATGTAACCTCACAATTTCCTTAATAAAATATGTGTCATTTTCTCTAAGGAACATCCGACCTTCAATGGAATAAAGCGTGCTGACTTTGTCAATCTATCCACTCAACTCTAACTTGTTGACAAACCAAACACTTTGATATGAAATATGCTACATCTCACTTCATACCTTCCCCCAATAATGTCTCTTTAGGTCCTTATACATCTTAGTACTACCTGCATGAATAGAAAAGCTGATGAATGAGCCTCCTTCATAACTTCCTTCCTCAGATCATCAACTTTAGGTACCCATATTCGATTACCATGTCTAATAATCCCATTGTCATTGAAATTCAACTCCTTTCGACTTCTAGTCTTGACTCCATTAATTAATTTATCTTTGTCGACATCTTTCAACTGACCTTGCTTAATCTAATCAAATAGTAAGGGTAATAAGCTCAAATTAGCAATCATCACATCCACTTGCTTCAAGGTAACCTCAACATTAAGTCTCTTAAGATCCTCTAATATCTCTCTCAGAGTGGTGATCATAGCCGCCATACCCATCTGCCTCTTTCTACTCAAAGCATCTGCTACTACATTAGCTTTTCCCGGGTGGTATAGCATCTCAACATCATAATCCTTGATTAAACCTTAAGCCATCGCCTCTATCTCATATTAAACTCCTTTTAAGTGAAGATGTACTTCAAACTCTTATGATCGTAGTATCTTACACTTTTCACCAAACAGGTAGCCTCCACAATTTCATTAAATCATGTAATAAATTACTTTTTATGTGGCTTCAATTGTCTCGAGGCATATGCTATAACTCTATCATCTTGCATCAAAACACACCCGAGACCTCCTATAGATGCATCACTATACATAACAAATTCTTTGCTACTAATAGGCAAGGCTAGAATTGGTACTGACATTAAACGCCACTTCAACTCTTGGAAACTTTCCTTACGTTTGTCAGTCCAAACAAACTTGATATTTTTCTATGTCAGTTTAGTCATCGAACTTGCAATTTTTGAAAAAACCTTCAATAAATCTTCGACAATATCCAGCTAAACCAAGGAAACTTTAATCTCAGTTACACTAGTCGTCTTTGCCACTCCATAACTGCTTTAATTTTCTCTGGATCTACTGAAACTCCGTTTTTCATTATTACATTGCCTAAAAAGGCAACTTCCTCTAACCAAAACTTACATTTGCTGAACTTAGCATAGAGCTTCT